>VWZL01000641.1:450581-758351 GCA_013396915.1 Stercorarius parasiticus
AGAGGTGAGGCGTCAGCACCGCCGGCCCCGCTCTCAGGACGCGGCTGGGGTCCCGGAGCTGAGTGGGGTGAGCGGTGGAGGGGAAGTTGTGAGGCCGCTCTCTCAGGGGAGGAACCGGCCTCTGCGCGGTGAGGGGTGGCGGCGGAGCTGCAGCGGAGCTCCCTTGGAGGGAGGGAAAGCCCTGTGGCTGCTGGTGGAGCAGAACCATGTAAATAAAGGACCTGTCTGCTAAAGTACCAGGCTGTCTTCCTCTTCCACTTGTCATACGCAGCATGTCAGAGAGCTGTGCGCCCTCCGAAGTTAAAGAGCCGTGAGCGGTTTTGACACACCAGAAATGTGTGATTTTTCTGCACGGAGAGACAGCAGAAGAGAGCAGGGAATAAGCGATTGTGTTAGCCTGAAATCCCAATAGGGTAAGACAGGAGTAAGATGCTTTCTGAGGCTGTGGAGGGGATACATTGAAATGTTTGGTTTCAGGAAAAAGAAATTGTTTTCTTCTTTTTTTTCCTGGAAGCAGTGTTTGATAGCATTGTTATGTTTTTTACATTTCCTATCATAGTAAAAAGCCACAAGAGTTGTCTCGGTGTGGCGATGCATCCGGAAGAATGATTGCTAATATTTGAAGTATAAACAGATAGTCTACTTAGTTATTAAAACCACTACAATCTGCTATTTAAAATGCATCATTGAATGAATTCATACCGCTTTGGCCAGGTTGATGCTAGGACGTTGTGTGTGAGCATCATCTTCATGCTGAGTTACTTGAAGTTAGCAAGTTTAAAAAGTCCTTGCAGGTACTTCTCGCTTTATTAATATTTTGAGTATGTTTGCCCGCTGGTTAACACATTGCTGAAACCTTTGCAATCTTCATGAGGTATCCGAATACTGCACAGCTGAGATTCACAAATGTGATTTATCCTTCACGGCCTGCGGTGGTCCTGCTTTTCCAGCAGGCACGTTTTCTCCAGAGTTTTAAAGGCAGGGGAATTTGGCAGCTTTGGTCCCCTTGTTCACAGCCATTGCTGCTGAAGCCAGGATCTATTGATGTGCTTCTGGACAGGCACTAGGGGCATTTTTGCATGTTGCTTTGAGAGGAAGGTGTAGCTGCTACTACTTCTAGCTACTTTGTAAGAATGTTGGTGGGAGCGGTTTCTGCTGGGTGCTAACAAAGAGATGTGCTACATTTTGACATCAAACTCTTCTCTCACTCCTTTCTGTGTGTGCTACTTTGCTTTTAGGTAGCCTGTGAGCCCTTCAGAAAAGGCTGTCTTGTTTTCTTCTGTAACACTCTGTTCTCCAGCTAGCGGAAATAATTTATGCTTAAACTGTTCTTGAGGATTTGCGTCTGGATTTCCTCTCTGTCCCTCTCTCTTGCTCTGGCCAAATGAGTGTGAAATTCTGCTGTTGGACTTCATTCGAAGCTTTTGGGGTTTATTCATATGACTAAAATTACTGCGTGTACTTTAGTCCTGTGCTGCCATAACACTGGCAACATTTGGGCTTTCTCTGTTTTCTTTAATCCCTGGTCAGAGCATGGCTTGAGATTTTTGATCCTTCTTTTTTTTTTTTCCCCCCTCCTTGCAACAATTGATTTCAGTGTGTACTATTGTCAGCACTGGTGCCGATATGCTATTCTGAAAACCTAAATGTGGAAATGGGTATAAAAGCTTTGTGTGTCATTTTTATATATGTTGTCATTCTCAAATTGTGCTTACACCAGAGTGTTGTAGGAGCTGGAGGAGGACAGTCACATTCTCTGAATGCCATTACAGCTTTGTGGAGCCAGAGGGAGAACAGCAATAATGTAAGCAAGGGCTGAGGTTTTTAGGGAGGGGTGACCTCATTTCCTATTTACTGCTGTGTCAGAAAAGCTATATGGAATACGCTTAATATTTGGGGAAGGTTATGTGCTACGTGGCACTCTGCAGTGTGTTTTAGCAGTGCTTTAGTGGTAAGGGCTACAGTGATAGTGATGGGGGAAGGACTCTGCAGAACAAGGCTTTGTGAAAATGCCTTGGGAACAGAAGAAAACTTTGGAGAAAGTTTTGTTCCTCCCTCCCTTTTAGGATCTTTTGTTTTTAATTTGCCTGCATGGAGTTTTTGAAGAACCCAAAATGGAATGCTTTTCCGATTTCCACTGTAACACTTCTAGCTGTCATAGGAGTTTTCTCATATTCTATAAGATGGATTTTGGGGCAGTTTTATTGTTCAGGGTGAACAACATATATTTTTAGATTTAACACAGATGACTTAAGTTTATGCTGAAGACTACCTTGAATTTTTTGGAAAAATTTAGCTGAAACTTGCTAGCACTATGCTTTCTCTTTTTTTCTAGTCTCAAGGCTCTGTAATAATACTTGACTGAGGATGGACTACGCTTCCCAGCAACTGAACTGTGTTATAGTTGATTTTTATATTGTTTTCTTCAAAAAGATGAAAAAGGCTCTGTTAGCCTTTTCTATTGTCTCTGGATTCCTTTATTTGTTTAAATTATATCTCCTCGGTCTTTTTGTAGCATTAAAAATAAGGTGATGTGAGGTAAGGATCATCTGAGTTCATCACCTTTGTCTGAGTTAAGGCAAAGAGTTATGGGAAAATAATGACTTTATTAAGGAAAAATGTGTAAAAGGTGATAAAATGTAACTGTCTATGAGATGCTCAACTAAAAGTGGGGAGATGGTAAGTCAGGTACTTCAGGTTCTTCATCAGGTGCAGCACTTTAGCCTGAAAGTGCTTTAATTAAAATAACCTTTATTTTTAATTGTTGCAGGAAGCACAGGGCTCCATTTGCTCACACTGCAAGTCTTTCATAGTTACATAGCTGAGGTGAGCCAAATGGTAGATTTCAGTGGAGAGACAGGAACAAAAGTGGCAGGTTCATCATCACCACTGACAAAAAACATGAATTCCAGAGAATTATTGTGTTATTAATTCCAGAGAATTATAATGTGGAGATACCAAAGCCCCAGAGATACAAGAGATGATGAACTTGTCATAAGAACTCTGGTACTGTTAAATACAAGGTTGTTATATGTATATTGTTTATTATATGTATATTATAGTGATTAAACTTTTCTCACTGGGTTGTGCCTCCTGATTACAACTTAAATGGTTTTGGAAATATATGATCATCTGAGAATAATTGCTTAGAAATTACTTCTTGCTTGGGAAGGAGGAGAAGGTGCATTTCAAAACCTTCCACACACTTTTCTTTTTTCCCATCTGCAAAGCGTTTCCTGGCCAAATAAAGCAGTTCAGCTGCATTTCTCAGGTGGTCCCTGTAAGCCTCTGTGTGAAGGGGACAGTTTGTAAGGCTCACAGCTGCAGTCCTGGATCCCGTACCTTGTAGGTATTGCACAACAGAGGAAAGACTACAATTCCCATAGTACTTCCACATACTGGTACTCCAGTGACATCAGACATTACATGGCTGAGACTGGTTGTAAAGCAAGAAGACCAAAAATGTAAGCTTGGTGTTTCTTTCACTTCTGTAGCAGGGCCTTTGGCAGTGTGAAATCTTTGCTTACTAGGGGAGGATTTCAGTTGCTGCAGAGGTATTGGAAAGGGTGTGTATCTAAAGAAAACATGAGGTGACATTTAAGGGCAAGCAATTTGTACCGTTTCTCGTAGTGTTGGTGCAGCTTAGAGACTCCTCTGTCTAGGAATAGCTGTGTGGAGTAATTGTTTAATGCCAGCGTTGCTAGTTTGTCTCGAGGGGCCGTTTCCTTGCCCACAGCCCAAAGTCTGCTTGCTTCTTTTCTGCTGTTTTTGTCCTGCAGCTTCAAGGGGTGGAGGAGAGACGCTGTCCATAGCCTGGCAACAGTTTCTGTGTGTGTGTAGTAACTGAGGTGTGTAGCGTGTGTCCCATGGCAGCGATCTGAGGGGAGGTAAATGAGGTGCGGCAGTGGCCAGACCTGAAAGCACGGGGATCAGCTGCTGCTGCAGTGCTCTAGTGTGTACAACTGGCATGTTGGAATGCCTGTGCTGCCTGTGCTTCCACAGTGGCCTGTGTCGGTGGGAGGAATGCAGGCAGGGAATGGCTGGTGGCAACATCTGTGCAGGTTTGTCTCCGTGGAAGTTGATTCTCGCAACGGGATGAGGTTTATGTTGGTTTTGTTGTTCAGGAGAGATGTTAGAGGTTTGGAGTAATAATGATATTTTAGACAGCTGGAAAACAATCTGTCAAAGCAATTTCTGCAGTGGAGTATTTGCTTATGTTGCTGTAGTGCTGTAGTTTAAACTAAGTGTAATGATTTATTCACCTGATAGTGCCCAGCCTTTCAAGTGGTCGCATATTGTGAGTGCCTGACAAAAACATAATTCTCTAAACACAAATGTCTCTTGGTGTTGACTGCCAGATTATTCTAATAGGGACAATGAGGAGAGGCTTACAAAGTGAGTGGGAAAGCTGGGAATACTTGCTGTGATCTTTTCACTGAGAAATGTAATAAATTCTCAAACGGGTAATAGATCCCCTTTCATTTCTCTTTAGAAACAGTTTATATCTGTTGAATGGCATTATGACAGTCTTTGCTCAAGTCTGCGATCTTGAAGGCATCTACTTAGTACTTGAATTTCACAAAGTGAGGAGCAGATCAAGTGGGAAAAGTAGCTTTATATCTAATCTTGGTAGTCTAATGAAATGAAGATACAAGTCTCTATATAATGATATATAGTGTATACAGATCCTTGTGCAGCTGATTAAAAAAATATTTATTTGGCCACAGGCGCTGGCTTGTAACTTCAAAGAATTTGTTTTTACACATACAGTAATTGATAATTTTATCATTTTTGTTTGTTTAAAAATATATTTGGAAAGACATTTTGATTTAGTGGAGTTTAAACTGTACTAGATAGTCCATCTGTCAAAATGAATCTGGAAAAATATTTTGCAATTGCAGTTAGAATTTTATATTCCTAAATATAAAAGTTTATACTGAGAGTATATTAATACCAATAATCCTATTTTACAGATACATGTGTTTGAAAGGACGTAACCTACAAATCACGCCGTTAAGTTACCTTTGGATTAGTTGACTCTAAAGTGAGTGGAAGTTCAGTTAAAAAACTCTGTACCTGTTTGTTTTAGTCCCTTGGGTTCCCCTGGTCTACCAGGAGATAATGGAGTGTGACACGTGGTAAGAATTGTAAGTGAAGGTAAATATATAGAGGTACATGGTATTAAGTTCCCTTTTATTTCCATGGAGCCTGCATTAAACATGAATATGTTATTCAAATACTTAGATGTGTATTTGCTGACTGGATATTTTGAGCGTCATAGGCTGCTTAGTGATAGATACATTAAAGTAGCTGTCTTTCACCACATTTGTAAAACTTTCCCTTATCAGTCCCAAATTTGAACTTTTGGATAATGTTGCAGCTGAGTTGTTTGCTGTTTTTAAAACGGACAACTTCATGTCAATACTTCATTAAGGGTGTTTTTTAATGGGGGATTAGGGTTTCATGACTCTTACAAACAAGAAAAAAACATCCTCTGAAACTCCAGAGTAAGGGCAGGAGGCTTCAATCCTTTTTGCATGCAAAAGTTCTTAGAAATAGTAAGACTTTGGTGTTAGAAGTACTTGTGGCTTTGGACCACAGTTAGAGTTTTTAGATCTCTAAAAATCTGTCATTAAAAGCAATATAGTAACTTTTTAAAAATAGTTTAAATGAATTGCAGATCAGGGCTTTGTTTCTAAACTACCTGCTGGCAAGTTATCCTTATTTTTTCTAATTAATAAAGCAAGAATTGCAGTAAGTGAGTAGGTTACAAATTTGAATTTCTGAATTTACTGACTTTAGGAAGGCTGAAGTTATGATAATGGCATATACATAGCCACAGTTCCTGGTGGATAAATCTGTGTCACATGGTTTCCCAAGTGCTTACTATGCTTAATTTCTTGTCATTGATGTTCTAAGTTTTAATATAGATGTTGCAGAAATGTTCTTTGTGTTTGTTTTTGTGTTTAACTGAGGAAGCTCACAGAAGTACTGGTGTACTGTTTCAAGGATAATGTTTCTAAAGGTAGAATTGAGGACCAGATGGGAATCTTCCCCAACAAACTTTCTGCCACGTAGCTTCGTAAAGCAGATAGGCCTAAATATAAGAGAGGTTCAAAACACGTGTTAAAAAAAGAAGTGTGGGTTTTTAGACTTAACAGCAGTTTTCCCATGTAACCTGATTCTGGAACTTGTAAACCCTCAAGTAGTGTAGGTGGAAGTTTTTAGGCTTTCCTCATGACCTCCTTGCAATATTAAGGTAATGTTTCAAATCAACTTTGTTTTCTGGAGAATTCAATGTACCGTAGTGTGCAGAACTGCAAAACCTGTGACTTTTCCACGATAGCATCAGTGTGTGTACATGTGCACACTGAGTCTCTCTGGAAGTGCAATATAAATCCACCTGAAGATACTACTATTTGTATTACTCTGAAAAGCAGGCATTTGGATTAGCAAAATTCACATTAATCAGTGAGGAATAATTCAAACTTAAGTTTCATATTTACTATGGCTTCTATTTGATAAGTGCAAGAAGATTGTGGAAAGTGTGTCTGTGTACATACATATGTGTACAGGGAATATGTTATCCCTGTATTTACTGTGGAACAGGATATTTGGGGGCAGAAGGCACCAAAATTAGTAGGGTGACTATACACATGCTGAGAGGGCTTGCTATTTGCAAGGTTTGTTTAAAATTTCTAGTGTTAGCTTTAAGAAGTGTTGATGAGAAGATGAGTGGACATTTAATTCCTAAGAAAGACCAGGGGGATTGCTTTTTTCGGGGTGTCGAATGGTTACATTGTTGGAGTGTCTGTCATTCCTCTAGTCAGTTTTGAACCATCCATCAAATTCAATGAAACAGGGGGTGAGGCGGATGGATGTCTTGAGGGTAATGAATTTCTGTAAATGCCATGGAATTTGACAGCACCACAGAGGAGAGATCCAGATCAGTGTCCTTGCAGGGAGAAAGGCTTCCGCATGATGTCCATGGCAGGGGGGTTGGAACTAGATGATCTTTAATGTCCCTTCTAACCTGAACAATTCTATAATTTTAAGTCTTCAGTGTGGCCTGCTTATCCTCTCATGTTACAGTGGGCTCCCAGCTGGTTGCCGTTAGAGTGAGTAGGGAGGGACTGGGGAGATGGAGATGATGCAGTAAGGAAACTGCTTCTGATAGGATGAGCTTGGGATACGGCATGAACATACAAGAAGCAGGTCATCCATCTTTGCTGCTGATGGAACAACTTGTTCCCCTCTGGTATTGAGCTGTGGTCATTCATCTTTTTGCTTAAGAGTTCTTTTTGAACAATGTCAGAAGAAAACAAAACCATTTACAAATTGAGGACATGGTATTAAAGTACTCAATGAGAACCATTTTTTGGTTATTATTAATTTAACGCAATGCAAGCTGGCAGTGCTTCTTTAAGTAAAGCATTGGCTTCTACTAAAGCTCTAATGTAGTACCCTCATATCCTGAAGATATCCCAAAAGGCCTTTCTAGGAATGAATAATTTACCAGTAGTACAATAAGCATGTGTTTTATCAACCCCTAAAAGCTAAGTGACAGCCACAGAAAGTTACCATTGAAAATCCATTTTTCTGAAAGAAGGTGTATTCGCCTGAGCATGGAGGGTAGTACTCATACCTTTTTTTGAACAGCTGTGTAAATTTTAAGCTTCTGTTGTACTTTTACATAGGTTGTGAAGCCTAATTGCAGCACCTGTAATGCTTTGAAAGTTTCCCATGATTTGAAGTAGTTCCTAGTTTGAGATATAAATGGATTGTTGATTGGGGTTTCAGATATCAATTAATGCTTTGTGAAACCCACTTTTAAAGTTCTGAATAGTTATACTGTGTCACAGAGGTAGTGATTAGCCAAATCATTAATGGGTTTCATTAAGTCTGCTTTGACAGAAGAGCAGCTAATAAATCACAAAAATAGTTAACAGATCAGTAAAGGTTAGCAGCTTAGACACATATTGCCTGAACAAATCATCGTGGGAGGTATAAAGACATCACTAGTCATCCCTTCTGAAAGGAAACTGTGTGTAATAAAATTAGCACCTAGGAGCAATTGTGTGCACCTGAGTCATTTCATGGCAGAGCCCACTAATTTAGCTTAAATACAAGGAGCCTGATCTTCCATCTGTGTGGGCCACAGAGCTTTCTGTAGTGTCAAGGGATGTGTTGCTGCAGCTTTTCCCTTGCAATACAGCCGGTGTATTGTACATGCACTGAAGACCAAGCGGCGCAAGAGCAGCAAGCTCAGCACTTCCCAGAAGCATCAACGCATTTACACAGACATTTCATGGAACTGTTCTGCAAGCCGTTCCTGGCTGCAGGCTTTCCTGTCAGTCTGAGCATGTTTCTCTGCTGCATGGTGGTGGAAATGCTATAGGAAACCCAGCACAAGTGACTGTCAGAAATGGATTAACTCATTTATCCAGCTCGTAGCCTGTTTCCAGCAGGCCCTTGGAAAAGAGAAGAGCAAGGACTTGGCTGTGGGTTGAACAAGTCATTGTAGCAGACTTCAGATTGGACATCAGGATAGGTAAATCCTTAGTTCTGTCATTCAGCAAGTCAGAGTAGGTCAGCCACAGTTGGATGTGGGTATTGTCTGACATAGTCTTATTACTTTAGGATAAAAGCAGGTGCTTTAAGTTTTAAGAATTTATCATAATATTGTTGCACACTTTATCTTGGTTTATCTTAATTGTAAAAGCAGCCCGTCCCCCATTCATTTCTTCCACCGATTAGTGCTTTGTGTCAGTGAAGATGAAGCCTTATATTTGTGTAACACACAGGCTTTTGCTGTGTCATGCAAATGTCTGAAGTTGGAGAAATGGCACGCATGCAAAGTGCAGGCATGTCAGTAGGCAGTTGCATCTTCACAATCTGCTTTTCAGTAAGGGAAGTATAGGAGGTTATACTGTAATGTGTGAAGGGATGTGCAGAGAACATAGCAAAGGATTTCAGAATCAGCATGTTATACTGTGGGCTCTCATGGGAACATGCTTTTATGACACCTGGTTTTGGATAGCAGTGTGGGGCAGCAGCCAACCTTGCCTTTGCCATTGAGAGAAGCTATGAGTCTGAAGATGGAGTGGAGCCCTTACATGGGTGCAGTCCCAGGTACTTGAGGATTGTTTGTCCTGTCATTTGATGTGGATGGATGTTCGGTTCTGTGGCAGATGTGTGCTGGTGAGCAGGATCATGGGGTGAGCTTATGTACTGGCGTGGTAGATGTGGACCTGTGTGATGTATCTATGTGACAGGATAAAGCTGAAGAGAGGAGTCTTGTCAGTCAAGCTGCCTCTGCCTGCATGATCTTAGGTGCAGCTCGGCGCAGCTGGCTTACCCATTCTGGGACTCCACGTGACCCATGGTCAGCAGCTCTCGCATCTGCTGAGCTGTTCTGTCATGTGGCATCTCATAGCAGTAAAGCAATGTCGCCATTGTTCTGCGAATGTGTGAGACATAGGTGGTACTGGAGGAGTTGTGGGTGGTGTGATGTGTAGAGATGGTGGGAGGAGCAATGAGGGCTAGCTAGAAATGAGCTTAATGCATAAAAAGTACAACTTCAACAGACCTGGTAATTATTGCCTTTTTTTTTTCTTTTTTTTTTTTTTAATTGCTTTTAAATAGGCTAAGTCTGTCCATAGGAATCTAAATTTCTGCTTGCATGGCAATGCTGCATGCTTCAGAGAAGAGAACTTGTATACTCATAACAAGGACATGGTCAAACAAAGTGCTGCTGCTGGTCATTACGAGTCACAGGTGAGTCCTAAAAGTGAACTTGGGTAGGAAACAGAAATAAATACTTGTATGATATGTCAGTTTTTCTAACTAAATGTATTGAATAACGACATAACAAAAAAAACCCCTCAGCACCTGAAGAGAATGCTACATTACAGATGGAGCAGCTTTCACTATTACTTTGTGTCAGTCCAGAACAGTGATCCTCTATTCATGGAAGTAAGCAGTTCCTCGTTCAGTCTGGCTTTGAGTGCCTCTTGTCAAGGGCATTTGTGAGACTTACCATAAGGTCTTCTGAAGAACAACTGCTGGAAGTTACCATGGTCAAAATTTTTTTTTTTTGTTGTATTCAATAAATGTATTTACGTGCTAGTGTTTAAACAAAAGAAGTGGCCCAGTAGCCCATGAGTGTTCTTAACGGTAAGCGGGCTACACAACTCATATATTGAACAAGCATCTCATAAATGTACTTCTCCCCCTCCGCCCCACCTTAAGTGGTTCGTTTTTATATGATACTGACTCAACTGTCTATGAGATGTCTGACAGAATTGATTCCTTTTTCTCAGCAAAAGGAAAATCTTAATTTTTTGACTGCTGAGAAGGAACATTTCCCTTTGCTGGAGCAACAAGCCTTTTTGATGATACAAAATTCTGATTCAGAAGGAAGTCTCCAGTAATCTGCCATTCTTATGGTTTTGTCCCTGATATTAAGAGATATTGGAATAACCGATCTATTTAATCCCCTGGTTTTAGTTTTTGACACATCCTCATCACCTGTTAACTTCTGCTAGTTAGCTTCCCAGGTAATCCAAGGGACAATTTATCAAATTCTGATTTATTTATTTATTTATTTTACCCACTGGTTTCAGAGAATTCACAGCAGTGCATCCTGAATGGGTTAACCTGTTTCAGTGTGCTGTAGATTAAGATGACTGTAGGTAGGAGTTATCAGAAGCCTTAAGTAAAAAAACCAAAACGGTACTTTTTTTTAATGTTTGTTTTATCTTGCCAATAAAAACAAGAAATAAACAGGAAATGTTTATCCTGCCAAGAAATCAGAGAAGAATACACTCAGTATAGAAGTAATAACACTGTGCAGTGCTATCATTTACTGTTGTTATGATACATATTTATAAAAAGCATCTGCGAGCAATGCTCTGTAGCAGTGAGTTCCTGCAGTTTTAGGATAACTGACTGTAAAAAGGCTGTTACCTAATTTAGCTCAAATGCTTTCTGGCAAATCAAGAACTTTCTGTCAGATGGGACTTTATGTCAATTAAAGTAATTTGTTCTAGTTATATAATGAAGCAAATATTTAGCTCCGATTACATTATTTTTTAGCTTATAATATATCTTTTCAGAGAATTGTTACTCTGATATAAGCTGTAGACTGTTCTCAGCTCCAAACAGGAGGAGAGTGAAGCTCTGTTGAATTTTTTTTTTAATCTGTGTCCTCTAATGCAGCAAGGTACCCCAGATCTACATAAAGTCACTGCAAATGTTTTATACAATTGACGTAATGTAGTGGTCTCTGTGAAAGTCCCTAAAACTCCTGCCAGTCTGCTTGAGGGGCCTTCACTGCTCTGTCAGCAGCTATTACCATCTCAGAATAAATGGTGACAGTCTGGAACTGTTTCCAGTACTAACTGGACAGTACATGAAACAAAACATTTCCAGTAATAAGAAATAATATTTGAGTCGTATTCACAGTGCTGTTAAATCTTTGGACGAAGGATTTTTGGAAGGTCACAGATCTCTTGTCTCCTAGCTGCCCATCTCAAGCTGTGTGGTAAGGCAGAAACCTCTCTCTGTGGAAAATTTGTCTTGTGTCTGTGTATGAGGGCACAGTGGGGGCAACACTGTCACTTCTGCATGTCTTCTGTCCTCTTCATCCATGGCAGTGCTCAGGACTGGCCACACGTGGTCCTGAGCAGCCTGCTCTGAGCAGGGGCCTTGACTCCAAAGGTCCCTTCCAACCTCAGCTGTTCTGAGATCTCTGCCATGCAGGATTCTCTGTTCCCAATATAATTTACTGTTTATCAAGTCCTTAACTGTGATCTGTAGCTTTCATCTGCCTCTACGTGCCTGGCAGCTGTGCTAGTTTGGCACTTGGTTGGGGGAATGGGAGGACAGCAGTAAGAGTGAGAGAGTAACAGCCTTCCTCAAGGTCTTTGCCCTCGCTGCTGAAGCAGTGAAACCATCTGTGTAATAACAGCAAATCCTTAGCATGAAGCCTGGTCGAAGCAGAAGCACAAAGAAGCTGGGTAGCACAATGAGTCGGTGTGTACTGGAGCACAGGACTCATGTCACAGATACCATAGCAATATCAATGCCTAATAGCTTTGATACTATTTAGTTTCATATATATTTACGGTTGAAATGTTAACATTATACCGATGAAGTTCTACTTGTTTATTTCTCCTCAAATAAAAGAAACTTTGAAAGAGCTTCTAAATACAAAGAACTGCTTGAGGCTTTTGGAAATAGCGAATGTTTTTGGTAAATGCTTCAGGTTGCTTACTCCTCAGTTGTGATGAGCTTCTTGCAGAAGTTGAAAGCCCTCTGAGCTCATTTGAAGATAAGATGTGACTTAATAACAGTGTTAGATGTCTTGGAAAAAAGTGTGTTCAGTTTTGTACACAGGGAGAGAGTTTAGTCGATGCACATTTCCATTTTACAGGACAGAACAGAAGCTGCGTCTTGTTATGCTTTGAAAGAAAAAAAAAAAGATAATGTATCTAGATTTTAGATGTAGTAAGTTTTTTGTTGTTTTGAGAGCTAATTTAGTGAGAGCAGCGGCTTTCCCATGATTTGCAGGGTGTAAAGAATTAAGTAAAAGCCCTATGGGAGACTGTAGGAGTTGTCATTTGATTTTTTTAATTTTTTGAGACAGTATTTCATTCACTGATTTTTAAGGTTGGAGTTCTGAGCAAAACACATCTGTGCCTCTGCAGGCAGTCCTTTCTTTGCAAAGCCAGTTGTGGAGGTTATGACTATCTGAAATTCAGTGAAGAATTTTGAAACTAAAGCAAACTGCAGGAGAAAACACACTGGTTTATCCCTTTTACTTTTATACTGTAACTAGTTAGTAGTTCATATGTAAAGCACAGACAAGAGTTTCTCAGGGTTTTTTTTAAAATTCTGTTTAACTAGGTAGAATGACAGACTCCATTGTTTTGGAAGTGCTGAGTGACGAGGCTGTATCCAGGGTACATAAAGTACCTTCTCTACTGATCTTTAGTCACATTGTCCTGCACGACTTTCATTAGCAGTGATTAATGGCTCTGAAAAGAAAAGATAAATCCATTAGTTGCAGATCCTATTTTTAATCGATGCAAAAGTATTTTATACTCTAGCCAAGGAGCATAATTTATCTCTGTGTTGCTTCCTCGTAAGCTAAACAAGAGCAGGGCCCAGGCATTGGCATGTGCTTGTTGATACTGCTAGATTGTTGCTAAAATTCTGGGTTTGGTCAGCTGCTGCTTTCCTAAAGGATACTTACGTGTGGTTCAGGAGTCATTTGTAGCAGATAATTTGGATATCACTCTCCTCCTCTTCTGCAGAGTAAGCATTTATTTCTGTCACATGAGCAGTGCTGTGCCACTTAGTTGTTCTTATCTCTTATTTAATGATATAGATATTGACAGTGTGTTTGTATGGAATGTTACAGGTTATGTGTCTAGCCTTTACAGGGTTATAGTAACTCTGTTATTTAATAAGGATGTGTTTGGATGTGTAAGACAAGTTTATAGCAAGTGATAAGCCCTCAGTGTAAACTTTTATTTTTTATTGAAGCAATCAACTAAAGGGTTGTTCTGTTCTGCTCCTCGTAGGTGCACACGTGGCCAAGTAATATTTCTTTACTACCTTTTCAGACAAGACCCAGGAAGGGAGACCTTCTAAGTCTGTGACAGCTTTCACGAAGCCAAATTCTAGCTGAGGATTTGTAGTAAGCAAAATTTTACTGTTCTACTTTGAGAAAAGAGGGAAGAGAGAAAAATTAAATTAACAGTGTTTTCTTTTTTAAAAGGATGAGACATGAGATAGTGAAATGATCAATATTGAAGTTTTGTTCTTTTAGCTTATTTAGATAAAACTTTTAAAAAGCTCTAGCTACAAAAACCTTTTAATGTGGCTCTAGACAGACTGAATGCATAAGGCTGTGTTCAGACAGTGTACATTTCCCTTAAAGCCTCTGTTTTCTATTGGCGTGTTCAGGGCTTCAGAGGTATTTCTCCAATAGGAAGCACCAGTCTCACAGAGTTGGCAATATGGTTCCTAGTGACAATGCAATTTTTATCTCAGAAGCAATAAAATGGAAGTTTAGTAGATCAGCTTTAATGTTTTTAAGTGTGAGGACCAGTCATCGCTGCAGCACCATAAGTACATGGTTGAGATCTTTCTGCAGTTATTGAATAAGTATTTAGCAAATGGTTCCATTTGTTGGATCCAAGGCTAGTTTGAGCATCCTGATGAAAGAGCTCTCTTTAGCTGGCTTTTTTGTACCTATCCCAGCTGTATTTACAAAGAACAATGTGACAGAAGTTAATTTTATCCTCATAGTTCTAAAAAAAAATTCTTGTTTTCCATCCTCAGCAGCCAGGTATCCAGAGTTCAGCATGTTAGGGTCTTAGAGTAAGCTAATTGCACTCTTTTTCTGCAGCAGGCTGGGAACTCTTCCTGCCTCCAGGTTGTACACACAGGACACCTGCCAACGGCAGCTCTGCAAATTCCTGTTCATTAATGTCCTAGCACTGGTCCCTTCTGTCTGTAATGGGAGACTTGGAAAGATGGATAAACTTGCTTAGCAGGAGGACTTTGCTAGAGGAGTGACATGCACAACATCACCTCTTTTTAACCTGCTGCTTTTGTTGAAAACCTGTGTGACTGACACATCCAAGAGAAGCTGGGGATCGTCAAACCGTCTCCAGGTTGTCTCATGCCCTCAGAAGTGATCTTAGTTATGTGTAAATATATTGGAACTTCCTGTCATTTAATCTGCAGTTTCATTCCAAACTCCCAGGCATTGCTATCCATATATTAATAGGCAGTGTGGTGGCAACTCTTAATATGCTCTTTGAGGGCTGAAGATGAAATATATTAGTATTTGTAAGGAAGCAATTCCTTTTTTTTGTCCTCCCTGCGAAAAAAAATTTTTTTTTTGAGTTGACCTACTGACCATTTTTTTTTTTTTTTTGCCAAGAACACAAACAAATTCAGAAGTTGTTTCAGGGAGATGGGTTGAATTACTCAAAGAAACTGAAAGGCAGCATCTTCGACGAAATATATCTTGAAATAGGACATCCCCTCAATAGATTCTTTTCGACTGATGCAGTGGTGTTTTTCTTTGTGCTTATAAGAGCCTCAGTTCACTAAGAAATGCTTCTAGAGTTGGATGGGTACGGAGGCTGCTAAGTGTTCTCCTTAGGGCAATTTTGTTAGTTACTGGCCTCCTCAGGAAGGTGTAAAGCACAGGGCAGGATGCTACAGTCAGCTCCAGTCTGTATCCAGTCCTATGGCCTCTTGGCAGCTATTGATACATCTAGGGTTTTGGATTTTTATTTTTCTTGTGGGGCTTTTGGGGTTTTTTTGTTGGTTTTGGGTTTTCTGGGTTCCGGCTGTGTGGTTTTTTTTGTTTTTTTTTTTTTTCTTTGAATTCTCCCAAATATTATTTTCAGAACCACAAGTACTCCATCTTGACTGAATGCCTTTACTTAGGAGAATTAAAGGGCAGCTAGTTCAGTTCTCTACCATAAAAGTTTTTGGTTTCGTTTTTTTAAGAAAGCTTGAGGTTTTACTGCTGGAGTCAAAACTTGCAAAAGTTAATCAACAAGGATTGAAAGTCCTGGTGGTCAAGCTGCATGTTAATCAGCAGTCTGCAGCAGAGAAGGCCACCCTTATGCTGGGCTGTCTTAGCGTAGCCAGAGGGGTGAGCGCGGTTATGATCCTCTCTGTTTTGCCCTTGTAAGACCACAACTGGATACTGTATTCAGTTTGGGGCTCCCCAGTGCAAGAAGTGTACTGGAGTGAGTCCTACAGAGGCTCCCAAAATGGTTGTGGTCTGGAGAACGGGATGTCTGAGGAGAGGCTGAGAGAGCTGGGTCTGGTCAGCCTGGAGAAGAGAAAGGGAAGATCTTACAGATGTATGCAGCTGCCTTACGGGAGGTTATAGAGAAGGTAGTACAGACTATTTCAAGACTTTTTTTTTTTTTTTTAAACTAGGACAGCACTAGATATTAGAAAAATTTGCCCAGAGAGGAAGTGGTGGGATCTCAGAACTCATGTGGGCAAGTTTCTGATCAGCCTTATCAAACTATGTCTACTCTGAGCAGAGCATTAGGCCACATGACCCCGGTAGTCCCTTCCAACTCCAAGTAGTTTTCTGATATTCTACTTAAGCCTTTATCAATCACAGATTCTGTTGTAGCAATTCCTGGTTGAGATACTTCATGAGGTACAGTTCCCCATGTTACTTAGATCTCCTATTATTTATTCTTTGAATAAATAATTTATCTATAATAGTCTTTTCTGGACCAGTACTTAAAGACAGATTATTCTTCTTACCCAGATCTTGCTCTGTGAAGTTTACAAATATCGCTGCCTGCTTACCATGGGCTCTCTGTTGGAATATTTTATGTTTGCAGGGATGTAGCAGGGATAATAGCTCTTCCCTTTGTTTTCTCAGAAGGGATGTGTATGCCTGTGACACGTGCATTTCCAGTCATATAGACTAGAAGATTCTGAGCTTGTGAACGTGACACGCAAACACCTACAATGTGTAGAGAATTCGGATTATTCTATAGTAAGTAAGTTTTATTATTTACCTATTTATTTTTAGGATATGCATACATTTGTCAGATTTGGACTACTTTAAGGCAGGAGAGGGAACAAGTTTTAGACTGTATCCTTTTGTCATAGCTGCATTTGATTTTCCTGAAAAATTATTTAACTCAAGACATAAAAAGAAAGGTTTGGGTTATTGCCTTTACTGCTCATTTACATAAACATCTAATGTTAAATACGTTTCCTTCTCTTTTCAACATAGGTAAATAGCAAGAAACAAAAAATGGACACTCAATTATTTTCCCCATTATTAGGAGCCATTACTAGCACGCCACCTCCGCTAGAATCTTCCCGTCTGTATAGTGACTGGTCGGCATGTGGAGAGGATATTGGCTCGAAAACTTCTTTTCAAGACTGCACAAAGAAACGGTATGAGCATTCTTGGTGAAATCTTAGGGTACTGTTCTGGAACACTGAAATTGTTATGGAGCAGAGCAAAAGGGATTCTGGATCTTTTTGGAAGAATTTATGGGATAACTAGAAACTCAATACGTTTTCTTTACTGTGTAGTAGTTATTATAGAGATTGGGGCGGGGAAGGTAGGGGGTCTGTGTGTGTGTAGATGTGTGTGTTTACATGTAAAAACACTTTAAAATTTGGAAAGAATACTACCTTTAGGGAAGGAAATGGGAAACTGCTGTATGTAATTTGAAAACTCCTTAAAGAAAAAAGCCACTCTCCTTCCGTGCCTCCCATCCCTCAGTACCGTAGCTCATAATGACCCTGCTTGATAATGTAGAATATTTCCTAGAACATGAACAATGCAGAGAGTGTTAGACACAGGTCATGTGTAAGTGGTACCTCTGCTGCTGAAAGCACAAATATGCATACAGCTACTCTTGAAAATACGCCAGCCTACTGTCTTATTGTGCCCTTGATATAATGCACTCAAGTTTGATTTTATATATTAAAAAAAAAAAAAAAGTGTGGTTTTGGATACGGAATGAGTACAAAGGGTCTTTGTTACTTGAATTATGAAAGATTTTTATTCCCCTGCAGAAATCCACTCTGCCCAAGTCTTCACTATTGCAGGCATTTCTGCTCATCTAGTCTTAATAATGCAGTAAAATTATTAAAGTTACAGAGAAGGACAGCGAGGCTGGACAGGGGTTTGAAAGCTTCCATGTCAGTGGAGAGTGAATGAAAGTGCTCTTGGGTTTTGACAAGTCAGCTCTGCAGAGAAATGATTTCTATAAAATCACAAATGATACAAGGATTGCGAGGAACAGGGAATAATGTTTTCACAGTCTAGAAACTAGAGGATACCCACTGAAATAATTGGGCGCCTCCTTCATATTGGTAATTTTATAGCTTGTGGACAGCAATGGAAATTGTAGTGTTTCTATTCCACCCTTAGAAATGCGTAAATAATTATTTCATATTAGGCTTCCCACTCTCTTCTTTCCAGCTTAATGCCAAGTGCTGGCAACATAATATTGCCTTTTGGTGGCGGCAGGACTGGTTGGTACAGACTGTCACAGCAGCTTTTGACACCGATGATTATGCCGTTAGAATTTCTAATTTCAATCTCATTGCATTTTTTTATCACTTGCCTAAGAAGAAAGAGGAAGTTTGTGGAGAGAAATGGTAGTTCACTGGTTCACAAGGTGCTGAAAGGTAACAATTAAGGAAGACACATGCACTGCAAAGAAGCTAAATACTATTATCTTTTTTTTTTTGCCAGTCTTCCCTTGGAAGTGTCACAGAGAGGTTTATTTTTAATATTTTTGTCATAAATCATAGAACGGTTTGGGTTGGAAGGGACCTTAAAGATCATCTAGTTCCAACCCCCTTGCCATGGGCAGGGACACCTCCCACTAAACCAGGTTGCTCAAAGCCCCATCCAGCCTGGCCTTGAACACTTCCAGGGATGGGGCAGCCACAGCTTCTCTGGGCAACCTGGGCCACTGCCTTACCACCCTCACAGTAAAGACTTTCTTCCTAATGTCTAATCTAAATCTCCCCTCTTTCAGTTTAAAACCATTACCCCTCATCCTATCACTACATGCCCTTGTAAAGAGTTTGTCCCCATCTCTCCTATAGGCCCCCTTTAGGTACTGAAAGGCTGCTATAACATCTCCCTGGAGCTTTCTCTTCTCCAGGCTGAACAACCCCAACTCTCTCAGCCTGTCTTCATAGCATAGGTGCTCCAGCCCTCTGATCATCTTCGTGGCCTCCTCTGGACCTGCTCCAACAGGTCCATGTCCTTATGTTAGGGACTCCAAAGCTGGACACAGTACTCCAGGTGTGGTCTCACGAGAGTGGAGTAGAGGGGGAGAATCACCTCCCTTGACCTGCTATCCGTTTTTTTTTAAATAAAAGATCATATAGCTTTAGTATTAGCTGTAAGTGCTAAGTTTAACCTCTGAGTGGCAATCCGCTCATTAAAATACACAATGTCTTCTTAAAAACAACCTGAAGGTTACTGCAAGGTAATAAATGCAAGGTAGGGTGTTTTTTTTTTTTTTTAAAGTGATTCAAAGAATTAAACAACTAACTGCTATTTGTTAGTGGTAATCCATCTGTACACCCATTCTGAGACTGCAGATATACACTAGTGCTTAAGGTTAAACAAAAAAGAAGGAAAAGCTAAACATTTCATCTCAGCTTCATGTGGTCTGTAAAATTTATTTGGGCACTTTCACACTCACTGCTGTCCTGTGCTTGTTCTTGCCTTTTTTTTTTTTCTTTTATAGTCCACCCAGCTTCCTGCTGCCCTGTCTGCTGTTCTAAAATGGCGACTAATTTTATTTTTAATTTCCATGCCACATTGTAAATTGACTCTGATCTCTCCCTTGTTGAAAATCATGTAGATGCAGGCTTTCATCTATGATCTCCAGTTGGTTGCAGAA
Source organism: Stercorarius parasiticus (assembly GCA_013396915.1). Classification (NCBI taxonomy): domain Eukaryota; kingdom Metazoa; phylum Chordata; class Aves; order Charadriiformes; family Stercorariidae; genus Stercorarius; species Stercorarius parasiticus. The sequence continues at coordinate 470,033 of VWZL01000641.1, forward strand.
ATTGGAAGTAAATCAGTCTCATTTAAAAAAAATTAAAAAAAAAAATAATTATCATCTGACAGAGACACAGAAGAGATCAGACTATCAAATATTAGTTACAGTTCTATATTCATAAAACATTTTCAAGAATCTTTGCACTTATGTATATTCTAAACAAAATCATGTAGGCCAGATTCCTTACAGAGGAAGCTGAGTGGTCATGATGTAAATAATAGAGGTATCTAGAAGTCAAAATATGGTGATGTCTTAAATAGTAGTAAGGTGTAAGTGGCTAATATTCTTTGTGGCAAGAGATTAACAAGGTGACAGCCTTAATAGTTTATCCCATGTTTTATAGTCTTTGTTAATCGAATTGTGAAATCAGCATGAGTAGTTATGTGTAAGCATTAGCAGACGATGTAGTTGTTTGGATAAACTGACACCAGGGAAGCCTGAGAGATCTTCAGGGACACTGAAATGATCAGCTGAATGAGAATAGGATGATGAGTGAAACTTATTGATGCAAACCAATGCATATTAGAGGCAAGGATCTCTTAACAGTGTTATGTTTAATTAACTTCTGAGAGAGAGTTAGGTATTATTACAGACAGCTCTGTAAAGATCTCATTTTGCACCTGAAGTAAAAGATAAAATTTGGGGTTGTGTGAGAGTAGTGATGGTTGAACCTTTGGTATTCATCACGAATATTTAATGCAGTTGTGACCAACTCTTTTCTAAAGGGGGATTAAAGAGTGGCTCAATTTAAGTGTAACTTAATTTTTTTTGAGATTAAAATAATAGTTCTTGAATTATGGAAGCAGATCAATTAGAATCCTCAAGATTTTGAGAAGATTGATCCTATTTGCCCTCTAAAGAAGGCAGTCAAGATTTGAGGAAATGTCTATAAAATACTTATGTTGATTGAAAAGAGAGGAAAATCTTTTGCTGCTCCCATGTCTTCACGTAACAGCTTGAGAAGTCTCTGTTGAAGCAAGAAGTTAGGAAAATTGTTCTACTTCATTTAGGCTGTAGAATTCACAAATGCAGGGAGAGTTTTCTGTATATGAAATATATCGTGCTGAGCGTACATGAAATTCAGAACACTTAGCAGACGCTGCTAAAATAAATCAAAGGTTTAATGCTTTACTTTTCCTTTTACCTGTTTTGTTTAGGAGAAAAAGACTTTTATTTACCTAGGCTTTATTGGTTTTTTTTTAGGGCACCAATAAACCTTTCTTATTCTGGCAATGGCCCTGATATGTTTGGGCTAGTGTCAAGCATTTTAGAGGAGCCAAGCAAGCCAGAACCAGTTACAGATTGGTAAGTTTGTTCTGAAAGTTCTTATGTGTTGTGTATTGGTTTTTATGTCCTTTGTCACACGGATATGAGACACATTTTGAATTATTTCACGGAGTTGAGTAATGAAGGTCTAAATCCCCTTGAAATATAGAAGTGTTTTTCTTTACTTCAATTGTCAGTAAAAAAAAAAAGCAACAAAATGTTAGAAATACAAATTTTCTGAAATCTTCCATCAACCTAGAGCATTTAAAGAAGGGGAAAAAAATAATCTGATTTTAACCAATAGGGAGTTGACTGAATATAGCCAAATGTAAAATATTTAATAAATCCAAATAAACTCTGCAGTTCTGAGTATACATATTGTAAATGAGAACAGCATTTATAGTCAGATTTCACATAGCCATTACTGAACTACAGCAGGAATATTTCCCCCTCCTTATATTCCAGAGGAGGGCTGTGTATGGTTAGCCCAGAATGTAATGAGGGAAATGTGTGTGTGTGGGGAAATAACTGTGATAAGTGAACTGTTTTAATGTACGAAAAGTTTTAAATCATTACAGGAGCTTTGTTTAACTTTGTTACAGGAATTCTCTTTCAAGATTGTTTCCACCAATGTGGGCACCTGATCTTGGAAGCAATGGTGAATTCTCAGGGCTCTCATCTAAGCATTCTGTTGAAAGTAAGGATTTTTCAAACCTGCTGGGCACACAGAACTACTATCAGGAGCACTTGCAGAAGTCTCATGATGTGGAGATGTTACACAGAGGTTTGGAAGATCTTCATCTCATAGAGTCTTGGCTTTCTCCATCTGGCCCTTGCTCTCAGCCTGATAATATTCTGAAGAACAGTTATCCTGAAAATTCCTCTTTGCAAAATAATAATACAATTCACCAAGAAGGATTTTCATTTCAAAACGTGGACTATAATCAGCATTTGTGCAGTTATGACCACATGAAGTTAAATGGAGACTATGAAAAAATCAGCTCCAATTTTAGCACTTTTTCTTCTCAGAACATAATGAAAGAAGGCACTAGCATTCAGAAAGACTATTGGAAAACTGAAAGAGCAAGAGGCAAAGCTCTGAAAAATGATGCTCAAGAACAAACTAAGTATTCCTCTGATCTTTCCAATCAGCCTGTTGATAACTCTTGGGATAAAGTGTCCCAGAACTTGTTTTCTAAAAGATATGAAAACTTTACAGCTGCTCACAAATTGCAGCCATCTGTTCATCCATCGCTATATTTTTTCAATCAACCCCCTAAAGAAAATAATTTTTCTGGAGGGACAAACAGAAAACCACAGGAAACCCGTGTGCAAAATGGTTGTCATAGCTTTACTTTGGGGGATGCTCTCAATAATAATGAGTTTAAGATCCATATTAGTCCGAAAGAATGCTCTCATAAAGTATCTGAATATGGTTTATCTGTAAAAAATGTTATGCAAAATGGGAGTTTTTCATTGTACCATGGACATACGTGGCTGGATGGTAAAATTGCAAGTCCAACATCTGCATCTGATATCACGTATGGAAAGCAAGTGGTAACAAGTCCGCAGTCATCTTCAGGGGTTTCAACCATGTCCGGTGGTTCTCCCACCCATCAGTCTGTAACACAGTCCTCTTACTACTCACAGATCTTACCTGTCCTCCCTTCAAGGAAAGATGGAAGGTTGCAAATATCAAACGGTGTTTCTAATAATTTGGGAGTTTCTAATTTCATCACAGAAAATCAGAAGCAAATAAAACCCGTGGGACGATCCCAGCATGATTCATTGACTAGTAAGGAGGGTCAATACCGTAAATTCCCCATTAATTTTTCATCTGACTGGTTAACACAGCAGAATGTTCTAAGTGAAGACCCTGAAAAATACCACAGATTTCCAAGAAAGCAGACCCAAGAAATTAGTAATAAAGATGACAGAAGAGGCAGAAAGAATTGGATTCCTCATTTTGGGTATACAGCCCCAAACCGTCAGCACTTCAATATGTTCCGAAAAAAACATGAACAGAATGGTGGTAGCATGACAGATTTCATCAATCCTTCTTTTCTTCCTTCTTTCCCATTAATGTCTGATTTTAAGCAAAATCCCAGCTTTCCTCCATTTAATCACCATCTGTTTTCATCAGCAAATAATTTCAGTTTTCCTCCATCACCATTTCCGTTCTCAGAACTTGTTGATCTTTTTCATTACGATGATTTTAACCACTTGAACCCCTTCATCAATGATCTGTTTTGTGGGGAAATAGCTGCACCGTACTTTGCCTTTCCAACACCATTTAACAAGTACAGACCTCCCAGAAATCGCAGTGGACCTGCTAATGAGCTTCATATCCGACTGGAGGAGTGTTACGAGCAGTGGAGAGCTTTGGAGAAAGAGAGAAAGAAGGTAAAACCCAACTGACAATAACTTCCTATCAAAGCTGGTGAGCGCATGAAACAATTTATAGAGAGTAGATCCTTGGGGCTGTTGCTCCTTTTGAGGAGGCAAGAATTCTGCTGTCACGTTGTTAAATACCTAGAACACCATCTACAACATCCCCTTTGAATATAATGCTTGTATTGTTTGCCATGACTGTTTTTAAATTGTGTGTGGCTTTGAGCTTCAGTTTCTAGCACTCTTTCCCCTTAGACAGGGCTGCTAACACAACATTTCTCTCTATTAACCTGAAATATTTGCTACAACAAATGTGATAATAATGTCACTGGCCAAAGCACTGAATTGTTGTTAGCGTGGGTGTTTTTCATTTATGTGGTCAATAAAAGATCATTAGCTAGTTGTTATTAATTCAATATGCCTTTGTTAAGACTCTAGGGCCACCAGCCATACATAATGATGATACAGCAGGGCCCTCGCTGCCACAGGTGGTTCTTAAAGCCCTAGCATTTAATACACCTTAGTGCTCTAAATGTTCATATTGCACAGTTTGGTTAGATGTGTTTCTTTTCTTTTCTCATCCCGTACTCCTTCTCTCCAATTAAATCTTTAACTCCAGTATTACAAATCCAGGTTCTCCTTTTCCCCACACAGTCATTTAACGAAAGAAACTTGTGGTATGTGTTTTTGGTTTTGCTGGGGTTTTTTTCCCCTGTTTTTTTTTTTTTCTTTTTTTACTGTCAATGATATAGTGGTGTCTTTCCCTTATTCTTTTTGTTTCTTGTTTTACTAAATCTTTAGTTTAGTAAAAAAAACAGAAGTAATTAATTCTGGGCACCCTGAACATAGCTGTAGGGAGAACATACAGTGTTCTGAATGCATGTGACTTCTCCCAAAGGAAGGTTCAATTTATACTCGTCTTGTTACAGTCACTTTCCTGCCTCAGACTCTCTCGCTATGAGCTGTTGTCAGGGAGGGGTCACACTACTGATAAAGGTGTTACACCTGGGAATGAAAGCTCTGTGCTCAAAAGGAGCAGGAGATGCTTTCCAAAGAGGATTGAAATCTCCATACGAGGTCTCAAAAACTAGGTTGTCAGTAATCCATGGTCCTAATTCTACAGTGAGTGCCTGTCTACTTCCTCCATGCTGGAGAAGATTCCTGGTGATTGGAGAAAGAGACGGGTATCTGACCAAACAGGATCTCTGCAGAGCACCTTTTCCTTTCCAGCATCAACCATGAGACCTTGCTCATGGACTTTTGGAAGTGTAAATAGAACTGCCTGTATTGTTTGCTCACTAGTGCCTTTAAACAAGACTTCTTTCTGCCTGTCCAGTCTTCTAGGAATTCTCTACAAGTGAGAGAGTGATGATGATTCTTGTTCCAGTGCATCTGAAACACAGAAACTCTTCTGCTTTCTGTTGTGGCAAAGGCGGCTGTTTGAAACCTGCTCATGCAGGATTTGGGTCAATTAAGTCATTTGGGAAGACTGAATCATAGTTTTTATCTCATAATTAATGTTTTCGTGTTTTAATCATTAAAAAAAATTATTTACTTTCATTTCATTATGTTGTTAATAATCAAAGGGATTTAATTGTTGAACTTGATCTGGTCCATTCTGTGAGATCCAATTTTATCCTAGTGATCTACTCAGGCTTTCTCAGTCCTTGATTTTTGTAGTTACAGACTATACCTGCAGATAGCTTTGTTTATGCGTATGAACTGCTCTCAGTCCTGCAAACCAGCTGCCATAGTGTGGCTCACATTCCTACAACCAAACTACTTATTCCTCAAAAGAGGACAACTGCATCCCGTCTTCCTGACGGGAATGTGCCTGCACTGCGTTAATCCCTGTTTGTAGGTACAGTTTGAGAGGTTGCTAGTTGGCAGGGGTTAAAACTCTCAGCAGCTGTTTTTACAGTCCGAACAACCTAAACTATCCCAAGGCACTGTCCTTGGCCACACCTAAACTGTTGTTTAACAAACTAGTGTATGTGTAGCTCACCTGTACGTATATACATAGGAAGGGACTTTTGATATTCTCACCCTTCTGATATTTTTGTCCTGTGTGAATTCCTTAAGAGTGTAGACAGAAATTCCCCCCCAGTGGGACTTGCATTTAATTCTAGCTTGTCCAATCAGTCAGCCTTTTCAGCTCTCAGCAACCTGTTCATTGCAGCTGCTTTGGCGTTCACAGTGACAGTGAGCTTACCTGTTTCCTTTTATAAATCTTACTCTTCCACAGATCCCTCTTTTAAAAACATTTCTACAAATTGTCTGTTTGGAATTGCCTGCAATATTAAATGCGCATATATGGAAAAGCCTTTGGTCTGTTTTCCACTGTGAAATATGTGTTTCTTTGAGTTCTTCTGTTGGCGATCACAAATCCAAAGAATTACTTATTAGTTGTAATTCTTAAATACCTGGTGGTGTTACATGAATTTATGACCCTTTCTCCATCCATTTTTTTCCGAATATCTTTCAGGCTTCTGAGATGAATGTAAGTAGAGTCAGTCAGCTCTTGTAATTCATGTTAGGTGAAGACAGAGACTACATAATATGGATATGTCAGTTAAACAAAAAGAAAAGGACTTCAGCACATATTTTCATTATGAATGTGCATAGTATGAATGTGGACTTAACCTTGCCTTGAACTGTAATGTGGTACCTAATATTTCTCTCCTAAGTCCATTGTACGCTGAAGAAGGAACAGGTGAGAGCATTAGCTGCTAGTTGTGTCTTTTTTACTCCAAGTGTAAGAAGTTCCTGTCCAAAGATAAGTTTGAAGATGTTTAGTTACTGTCTGCGTTGTATAGTGGTTTTGCTGGTTCCTTTCTCAATAGGGGGTTTGGCAGCTCTGTTGATGACTCTTTCAGAGTTGGTATCAGTTTGTGTTAAATCTGGCTTAACCCTGATGCACTTCAGATACAACTTATGCTGGTGTGACCACCTGTTTCTTTTGATAATAATCATAACGTGTGACACTTGAGAGATGCAGGGAGAGGCATACAGTTTAAATTCTTGGGGTACTGTACAAGAATTGCTTTGCCTAGGTCTGTGTCCAGGATTGGTTAAAATAAAGTTGTACAGCGTTGGTTCTAAATGTTGCTGTTGGGTATTGTATGCTGAGGTAGAGCTGAAGTAGAAAAGTATTCTTATTTTTACAGCACCTGGTTGTACACTTAGACAGATATTTGAGAATGGTTTTTTTTTGTAAATGCAGTCAGAATTAAAGATAGGAAGTGCACTTCTAATGTATTTGAAAATTCTAAGTGACCCAAAAAATATGGCTTGAAATATTGTACTAATTTTAAACGTTTGCAATGGCTATTTATTTCCCTTCCAGACTGAGGCTGACCTTGCAAGAAACTTTCCAGGAAAGCTCATATCTAGCTCAAATAACACTCCTGTATCCCAACTACCTGCAAACCCATCACGTGTTGATCGTTTGATTGTCGACCAGTTACGAGAACAAGCCAGGGTGAGCTTTCTTGAGCTTGATTTCACGTTTGTTTGTTTAATGGAGATTTAGCAGTTTTGATAATTTCAATGTCTCTGGCAGGTGCTCACGTTAATAGGAAAAATGGAAAGGCTTCGTGGTACCCCTGTACACGGGAACATATCCACTACATTGGAACACCATATGGAAGCCATTCACGTAACACAGGCGAGGCGCAAGGATGAGGTTATTAACGCTGCTAATCCACAGGGACAAGGAACACCACGTTATAATAATGAGAAAGGTAACTGCTTTCCATTTCTGTAGTTTTCAAAGCTTTTTCGAAGATTTAATTTTGAAAATGTGCGGCTTGAAATATGCAGGAATTATTGCAACTTTGACCAAAAAAGTTTGTAAATCTAAACCTGTCACTTTTTAAAAGTCTTTAAAATACTTTGAGATCTTTTTTCCTCTTCTATTTTTCTGTTACTCGTTTAAACACTTTGAAACATTCTCCTCTCAACTGAAAGAACTGTAAAAACTGTTCAGTGATATTATATAATCATAGTAGTTGTCCTAAAAGTAAAAATATATTTGTTTTTAAACAAGTTGAATTTCTTTTTTTTTTTTAGTGGTATTGCTAGTCTTTCTTTTCTCTTCAGCTTATAAAGTAAAAGAAGTGCATTGGTGCTGTGTTTAATTGTGTCTGTCTACCTTATCTAAATCACAAAAACGCTAGAAATTACGTTTTATCGTTCCTAACTTCTGTTGACGTAAAGCCAGAATAATTTGTACCAGGTGTATGTACTTCTGTAGAAGTAATGCAAAACTTGGGCAAGTTGCATTCCCTTCTGATAGCATCCTATAAGTGATAACTTGCTATTCAGTATAATTATCATACAGCTGATACATATGGTATACATACAGCTGATTACATACAGGAATTTGGGGGTTGGTGGTAAAGATCATATTATCTTTCTGCAGAAAATACCTGTGTCTCAGAAAATGATTTCCAAAGAGGAATGCATTTCCCCTGCTTCCCCTCCACCCTCTTTTGGATCCTTGCTCAGCACAGTCCTATATTGTCTTATTTCCTGTTGCTGCAGTGAAGCTGACAGTGTGGTTCCTTTGGCTTCCAGCAATGTGTTATGGGATAGTTCTTCCTTGTAAGAAGGGAAAGATAAACCATAAAGAGTGAAAATAGTTTGCTTTCACGAGTTAGGCATCAAGCATGATGTCATATCCTTAAAAGTAATAATCCTATATGCAAACCAACTTCTAAAAGTACTCCTAAAATTGTGTAATATGACATTAGCCCCAAGCATAAGTCAGGAAGCAGGTAGTCATCGTCTTAACGAAAAAAGAAAAATCCTACAAACCATGTTTTTGATAATGCTTTATAGTAAAGGCATATGGAAGCATTATATGAACCATCCTGTATCATACTTGTAGTTAGACAAATTGCAATTAATCTTTTATGGTTAATGGTAACATCTGCAGTGTAGTTATGTTTCTGAAGAAGAGCTGTGCTGCAGTTGGGTGTCTGAGCACAATCTAAATCATATATGGAAAAGCCTTTGGTCTGTTTTCCACTGTGAAATATGTGTTTCTTTGAGTTCTTCTGTTGGCGATCACAAATCCAAAGGTTGGCAGTGAGGCTGGGTGGGTATCAGGGCCACTGAAAGGAAGACAAAGGAGGAAAAAAGGACATAGCTACTAGATTTGAGTAGGTAGTTTTACTAATCATACTTGTTAGTATCATTGTAGATAGTCCCCTCTGATAACACTAATTAAATGAGCTTAATTGTTTTATTGCAGGCCTGATGGTTATGCCACTGAATTTTGGACACAATTGTGGTTGCTATTAGTGTGAGATGTTCTAGCTATCACTTGCAAGAGAAGGAAGATAACTGATGGAATTCAACCAGTGCGGTAGCCCAGGGCACAGCGTTAGCTGTTTCTTGAGGACACTTTGGGTACTGGTGATGGGTTGATCAAATTTACAGACTTTTTTAATGTTTTAGTATTACGAGGCTTGTATACTAGTTTAACCTGTAACGTGTTTTTCTGTTGCAGATGTTCTGGCTCTGGCGGCTGCCATCAGGGAGCTGGCTGCTTCCACACGCAAGGCTCGTACCGCTTTATGGTGTGCGTTACAGATGACTTTGCCAAAAACCTCTTCAAGCGGTCCAGTAAAACAAGAAGTTGTTGAAAGGACCTTGCAAGAGCTTTGTCCTCCAAACACAAGCACACAAGAAAAAAGCAGCATGGAGCATGAAAACAAAGGAAGCAAAAGAGAAAAACCTGAGGAACCCATGAGAATTCTGGAATAATAACAAATAATAATAACAAAAGGGAGGGAGAAGACTGAGGACTGGGAGGGAAGGGCAAAGTGCCCTTCATAGTGCCATGGAAGGTGTTTTTGATAGGTTATCCACATGCAAAATGGTTAATATAACTGATCAGTGCTGCACTTCGATTACTGTGATTCTGGTGTTGAGAGACACATCTTCTAATAATGTTAATACAATTTTAATATTGCTGGTATTGCAATGTCTGCTGCATAAGAATTTTATTATTAAGAGGAGCTAAACAATAGCTGAGCATTTCCTTGTTTGCTTATCCAAAGCTATGTATCAGCTGTCAGTCAAGCCATGACCTGAGAAACCAGGGTGTGGCAGAACTTAATTCTCCTCTTTTTTGTTAATGATACTATTTCACTTTCTCAAAAAAATCCATTTGAAAGCTATTTCGTAGTTGTTCAGGTTTTTTTTTTTTGCACCAATATGTAGTTCTTTTAAGTGCCAAAGTGATCACCAAGTAGTTTGCATCCCATCACTCCGTAGGGGGCAATCCACACTCCTGTGTTGTTGTGACAGGGAGTCAGGTCATTCAGGTTATCGCTAACAGTTTGACAAGAATAATCAGTGTTAAATGTTGGTTGTGTGAGATGCTTCAGCAGTTTTGCTGATAATTCAGTTTCTAGTTACACCAGTGTAAACCGAGCTTTTCTATAGCATAGTCTGTTAAAATTTTCCATTAAAAAAATAAGGATTTTGTAGATTTACATTGAAGTACACATTAGCAGGTGATATAAAATTGTCACTCAGGATTAGAAATTAGATTTATTGATTCCTCAGTGGGTTAAAAAACAGTAACTATATAACATAGTATGCACTTAATTAAAAAAAATTGTTTGTTATTAATGTAAATTCATGGTACTATAATTTTCAGAAACATTCCATATTTATTTTAAAGTGTTTATTGAATGTTTATTTAAAATTCTATTTTAGTAATATAAAGTTGGATATTTTGCCAAATCTTCCGAATAATCAGATTTAACGATTTACTCAGGAAATATGTATATTATTATATAAATATACACGGTATATAGGGATTTTTGGGGGGGAAGGGATGTTTGCAAAATATTTACACAAAGCTAACTATATACTAGGTTACCAAAGCTGTTTAACTGATTAATTTTTTGCATGGAAGATTTAATATATTTAATTGCTGTTAACTAGTCTCCATTCTGTGGCTTAGACAATCAGAAGTGTTATGTATTGGTGTGAATGTTCAGGGTGAGAATTAGAAATGAATGAGTAATTTGAGTTTTGTTCTTGGGGCACTTATAAATATTTTAATGCTTTAATAACTGTCTTACTGTTACACAATCTCTTAACATGTACTAATAACCAACTACGGTTCTTAAGTATCAGTGTATTAACAAATGGCTTTAGATAAGAGCAGTTCTTATTTTAAAAGTGAATTCCTTTGGGGATATGAGCGAAGTTTGAAAGACAAAAATGAAGATTTTTATGTTCCATAGTCTTCAATGTTGAATTTGACATTTTGTGGATAAATATCTAATTGTTTCCATATATATATATATATATGTATGTACTTGCAAAATGTTCCAAACGCAGTTCTGTAGTTTTGGATCTCTGGGTGTTTCTAGAGCAGGTGTGGTCTCAATAGTACCATCGTTAACTGTAATGAGGCAGTAGCTACATAATATTGGAGGCAAAAGTTACACAAGTCTCATTATAATCCACTCAGTAAAGTTTAAAAACAAGAGTCAATGGCAATCAGGATCTTAGTATAGCCAAGTTTTCTTTTTCCCCTAAAGAAAGTGAATTCAACTTAAAAGAACATTTTCAGCCTTAGCCTAAAAAGCAGGTGGTGGGGAGAGTTATTTTAGTGTGAGTGTTTTGTCTGTGTGCATGTGCAATTTATTTGCAAAAACTAATTTGAGAAGGTTAAATTTACGTTTGTGAAACTAATTAACTATACTCCATGGTTTAAAAAGTGGAGTCTACAGTATTTCAGTTAATGAATAATTTTGTTTTTTAGTTGTGATTACTGTGTTGACAGGAAATCAGATTTTGAAAGTCTTGATCGGCTTTTCTGTTTACAGAACAAGTGTAGTCCTGCAGGATTGTTTTCTAGTGGTGAATGTGTAGGGTGTAGTAGGACCTTATTGTATTGCTTGTGTGTTGTTTATTATTGTGAAGGAATGTGGTCTTAATCGGTTCATAATATAGTTAATGTGCCTTTAACAGTTTCATTTTTCAAAAATGGTAAATAGCTGTATGCTCACTTCTGTTTTCAATTGCAGTTTAAAAATGCATTTAAAAAGAGTTACAGTGTGGCTGCATTTGGCTCTAGCTAACAATTAGCATACACTGTTAATATTGTTCTCATACTGTTAGACCGTCCAGCCACGGGCTCCTTAATGAGCCTATAAGTGCCGTAGCTGCAGAGAGTCGCCACAGGTCAAAAGCGTTTAGTATCAGATTTTCCTTGTCATGCCCTACAAACGCGAGCAGCAGGTGCTCATGTTTCAGTTTGCCTTGCTCTGTTTGCTTCATAAAAACTCTGGGTCTTCATATCAAAATGACTTTTATGCCCATTTCTTTAAAAGATTTGATTATGGACAACATTAGACCTATAAAGTCCTTTCAGAATGCTTCAGTTCTGTTGCTTTATTACACACCCTTTTATATTTCAGGGGGGAAAAAACCACTGTATTTTGTAAAATAACCACCTGGAGTTGCAGCGGCTCTGTTATAGTCGTAACATATTTTTAGCTGTCTGGTGTTTAATTTGGCAACAGTGTACAAATTCTGGAAGTATTGCACTGAATTGTTAGTATAAATAAGTATAAAGCTTCTGGGTTTAGGGACTAAACTGACTTCAGTGGAAGCAGAGTTAAGGTATTAATTAGGTCATATTTAAGCCGGAAAGGTGTTCTTGTTTGGAGTTGGGTTTGACTCTTGAAAAATGTTTTGATAGTTGGTAGTGAATCTTTAGTGCTTTAAAATCACAGAATTGATAGTCCAATATGACATAGATTTAAGAATTACAGTTATTTCTGCGTTCTTTATAAATAACTGGAGGCTTCTGGTGATTCAACCTTCTTGATTCCCGGAAGAGAGGACAGCATCAGAGTAAGCGCTTTTTTTTCTGGTTATAGGTTTGCTGTCTGCTTTTCTTCTGTATCCCCAGGGTCCCTCTGGCAATTAAGTTAGTCTGATGGTATCTATATAAATTAAACTATGAAATTGGTATTAGTTTCTCATTATTTTTATTAGAACAGCATATAGGGAGATTATCTAGGTTCATGGTGCTTGTCTTGCTGTGGCCTTTTCAGGAGTGTGTGTAAGACTATTAGTTCCCAAGCTACTGCTATTGTTATTTTTTTTTTTTCCATACTGCATATTCTTCTTTTATCTTCTTAGTGTTTGCTGCTGCTACTAATCTTTTTGTCTGTACCTGGATACATATAATTTGGAAATAATTTGCCTTAAAGCTTGAAAACTGATGCTCTAGGCTTCATAAGTCTCTTTTTTCTGGTACCTTTTCTCTTTGGTGAAGTAAATGAACAGTAGAAGATGGAGATTATGCAAGTGGGAGACTTTGAGGTACTTTAGCCTTTACTGCCTTTTTGGAAAGGTGTGGAGATACTCCAAAACTTTGTTGGAAGCCTCCTAGCTTTAGGCCTATGCACTTTTCCAGAAGTGACCATGAGCAAAGCTTCCTGGGGATTATGTTTTATCTGCTACCTAGGCCTTCTGCCATCCTGTTTGGGGAAATAAAGAAGGAAAGGGGAACTGCAAGAAGGAAAGAAACACTAAGCCACAGGAAACCCTGCTTCCAGTGGACAGGATCACTCCTCTGTGGCTCCTCTGGTCAGAAGGGTGTGAGACTGAGGGGCCAGGAGTCTGTCTTCCCTTGAGCTTTATTTTCCTTTTCCCCATCTGCTGCTCACACGAGCTGTCAGGGTCCAACTGCTGAGACTTGTGGCAGAGTTGCATTGTTCTTGTCCCACTCCAGTAGACATCCTTCTACCCGTGTATGCTTTAATCATATGGCATCAAGCTGTGCGCCAGCTTGAGCGGGTTGAATAGGGTTTGGGAACAGCTGGTTCAGCCCAATGGTGTATGGTCATCCCTCTTGGATCGAGATCACCATCTCTTTCCTCTCAACTGCTGTCTGTAAGGGAAGAAAATGAGGTAGGGTTTAAATCCTCAGCTTTTCTAGACTTAGCAAATGACAAATGGCAAGGTGCGCACTTAGCATAAAACTTCCATTGAACTGTTTGTTTGGGTTTTAATCTGTTCTTCCTCAAGTGACAGCACTCAGCTTTGCTCAGTATGATCTTCTCAGATACACAATTTATATTAGGTCATAGCTCAAGTTGGGTTTTTTTTTTGTTTAAATGCTGTAAAGATTATGCAACAAATAGACCTTAAGCCTATATGTATTTTTCTAAAAGATATATTGTTACCTGCTCTGAAAGCTGGTGTGTTTTGGGTTGGGTTTTTTTTTTCCCGTTCTCTGTGGGGGAGCTGTGATGTCAAATGCTGCATGTTGGAGCAACCCAAAGCAGTAGTTTGGATTTTTTTGTTCGTTGTATCTTTATTGCTTTGACAGCATACATGATCACAGTTATAAAACTAAATTTAGTTCTACTTTATGGCCACAGTCTTCTACAGATTTATTTTTTTTTTCTAATAGAGTCATTAAGGTGGAAAAACTTGAGTTCCTGGTTATTTAACTCTTCACCGTTGTAGGTTATATTGCACAAGAACAGGGAATACTGCACATTAGGAATGTGAGAGCAGTTGGTTTTGGCATATATATTTTTATTATTATTACTTTTTAATAGGTGCATTTGCAATTAGGGTACTGAAGAGATGGGGGTGGTTCTGCTTCCATCGAAGCCAGCAGATTTTTTTGTCTTTATCTGGCTTTGTTGCTTTCCTGGCATGATATCTTGAGTTGAGTAGGCTCTTTGTAAATACAAGCTTAGTAGTTCACCTTGAACACTTGTTATTGAGAAACTCCAGGAGGATGTGTTCCCAACCTTTTTTATAAGGTTTCTCGCTACACTGACAACTTGGAATTAGCAGGATAATTTTGTGTTCTCTTCAAGCTGAGGAATGTACTTACTGCAGAAATTTTGTCTGAATTGAATTTGTGAGAATTTTGCACCTTGTTTTATCCTGATCTGCTTTGATGGAAATATAGCCTTAACCGTACTAAAATGTTGGTTTATTTCCTGTGCAGTTTGTCCATCTCAGTCACCAGCACTTTCTTGGTTTGTAGAACATTATATAAAAATCAAACATCTCTTATTTTTTGGTAGATATTGCTTTCTAATTTTTTTTTTTAAATAACAACTTTGCCAATCAATTTTATCAGTTATATAGAATAGAAGGTCCTTATTTTTCTTCATTAGCAATACTGTAATCAAAGGTGCAAGAAAAAATTAAGATGTATTATGTATGTAGTCTGTGCTGTTAGAGGCTGAAAATGTATCAGGTTAGGAGCAACTTTAAAAAAATTGATGAACTGGAACTATAAATCCTCTTTGCTTGTTTGCCAAATGAGCTCTAAAAAGGAAAATATTTGCATATAGTGTGTAAGAAAAAAAAAAAGCTTGTTAGATAGAAAGAATAAATCAGAGTCGACTTAAAATCATTGCCAGACAAAGATCGCTTTACCGTTTTTTTACTGTATAAAATACAACGAATTTAAAGCTTGTTTATGCACAGTAATAACTTAATGAGCATAGCTCTTTCACAGAATTAGGCTATTTCCAATATAGATGGGAAAAATAAGTTTCCTTTTATTTTTTATGACAGATATACAAAGATTAATAGTGTCTATATTTTAATATACTATTTGGTGTCTGAAGTAGATCTTTTACATGTTTGTTGGTCAAACTCATTTACTTAAAATAGCAAATTTTACACTGCTAGTGAAGTATTACCGGAGGAGAATTTTGTGAGTTGATCCATTTAGCAGGCCCAACAGAAATATGTGAAAGTATAATTTAGCTTTAAAAAAAAAAAAGTCAATTGTTGATTATACAAGATTTTAATCATTTATCAGTTTAGGCTTATTTATGTATTTCTGTAAAACAACTGTGGATGTTTGAACGCTGCAAAAATCTTACTTCTACCTCTTGTGTACCATTTTTCAAATTATACTTCACAGATCTCTTTGGGATGTACTTTGATATTACAGGGCGTCAGTACACCTTAATTTGTGAATTTCGTCTGCTTTTCCTCTTTTTCCATTTGTTATTTTCCATGGAACACTGGGATGCCTTGTGGCTGGGGCTGGAGTCTGTTCCATTGCGGAGAGCTTTGGGCACGCTGTGCACGCGAACACACGTGGTTTCTATTCAGCAACAGGTACAATGGTCAAAAGAGATTATACAGTTTGTGTTACATGTACGGAAGAAATATAAGAATTCTGTAATAAATCATGGCCAGTGTAATTTTCTAGTATTTTTATGTATGTGATTTGGTTCCTTTTATTTAAATAATCAAGGGTGTTGTATGTATGTCCCTAATAAATAGTTACAACTTCTTGTTTTGTTTAGTTCAACTCACACTATTTATCTGCTGCTGTTCTCCACGTGAGATGAATTTGGGTTTGGTAATTCTGCCTTGAAAAGACATGTTGTGTTCTGCTTTAACGCAGTTACAAAAATTAAAATTCTTCATGTTTTACATGACTGGTTTTATTGCTTCTGTGGGAGAAGAATGGGGGGTTTTGGTTGGCATTTATTGGGCTCGGGTCTGAGGAATGTCCTTTGATCTGGATGCAAGGTCACACAAAGACACCACTTCTGAAAATGTAGAATTGCATCAAATAGTTGAAAATAAAGTAACTTCACCAAATTGTACCCATCACTTCACACAGCATTGTTGGGGGTGGAATTTAGGTAAAGAATTTAGGTAAATTTAGGTACATGGAAACTCTCTATTCTGGAATTGCACATAGTGTGTCTGTACGTGCACAGCAGATAGGTTTAGGCAGTCAAAAATATGAAATATATTGCTGATATATTGTGAACACTTGCTTCTATTTGCACTGTCAGCTGCTCTTTATAAGTTTTTGAGGATCTCTTCTATTCTGCGTATAACAGCCAGCGTCTTATGTACTTCATAAGCGTCGAGGGAGATTCCTCTTGGTAACACAGATTTGTGGTGCCGGTCCGGCAGGTCGCCTGTGCTGGAGTTGCCCTTGTTTTTTCCACCAGTAACAGATGGAGCATAAGCTGACTATCCCTGTTCTTACTTATATTGTCGATGGGATTAATCCTGTGCTGCGTAGTTTGTGAATGTATTACTGGTTGTAAGTCAAGCATTGCGCAGCTAATATGAGTTCAGCTTGTTTGTCTTGTGGAGTCTAGTGTGAAATTTCAAACCACGCAGGGGAAAAAAAAAATGTTCCTCAGCTTAGAGTTTAACATTTCTAGGCATTCTTGTTTCTGGTGACATGCAGAAAAAATAATTTATATGATTATTTTTCCATAATGGAAAACTTATAAAAAATTTTCATGGTGCTTTGAATAATTTACACATGTAACTTGCAGGCAGGGCATTTCCATATTCAACTGACCTATGCAGGTCAAATATCTCAGTGTGATGTTACTTGAGCTCTTGTTCCATAGCTCACTTTTGAAAGAGTTCCTCCCAAATCGCCACACCACAAATATTTTTGGTTCCCCTTTCCCTTCGCTCCCATCCCAAATCCCCGACTTTTTGCATTTCCCATATCAAGTAGGTGACCGAGGAAGAATGTACTGAGGTTTTTGTGTGGCACCACAGGGCAGGAACGTTAATACCACAGAGAACCGAGAGCAAGTGTCAGGAGTGGAGCAAGGGAGGAGGTGACGGTGTCTCCCCGAGGCATCCCTCCATCCATCCATCGTACTGTTCCTCTCTGGGGTCAGGCTGTAGATGCTCCTTGGTTTAGGAATGATCAAGGGCTGTCACTTTTCTCAGGCCACAGGAATTTTGGTTGCCAAATAGCCTCAGTGCCATCGCTGCAGGGTAACTTAAGAACCAAAGGTGAAGTCTTCCTGTAAAAATGCCTAACAAGGATAATGGCAGCAGATCAGATTTGTGTGTTGTTTCTGGACTTAAGCTATCTTCATCTACTTTTATCAGGTTTCTACTGTCGTTGCTGTTTTGGACCCATGTTTTGTAAGTTAATTTTGGGGACACTGCAAGAAGACCCCTCCCTTTTTTACTCTTTTTTTTTTTTTTTTTTTTTTTTTTTTCTTTGTTTCCTTTTCTGTAAAGAAGAGGATTTCCAAAGCACTGTTATTTAGTGGAGGGATGTTTCCCTAATGATCTGCTTTTATTCAAATGCAGCTTGGTTGCTTTGATACTTGTTCCAAAACACCTGTAATGGAATAGTTGCAACTATTTTAGTATAACTATGCTGGCAACTTGCCTGTGAAGGTACTTTGGAAAACAGTCGCAGCAAAATGTCTTCCTCCTAGCCTGTACCCTCTGAATTAGTCTGATAACATTTGGTATCTTGTGTTGATTTTTAAATAATTGAAAGTATTTTAAATCCACGTGTGTTTGATAGGCTGACCTTTGTGAAGCCGTGCAATTTGGTTTTACTGTTCTGATTTGAATAATAGTCCCATATAAAAAAGAAAACACTGTGTTTCCACAGTGCTAACTCATTAAACTTACCGAGGAGACCTTTGATTCTAGCTGATGAATCATGCTGCGTATAGAGAGATATATATATATGTATATATAGTTCGAGAGTGTTGGGTTGCAAAAGATGCACAGCCTCAGTAAGCAGTGAATCCAGTTAAATACTCTTGAAGAATTAGTAATCCTAAAAGAAGCAGCATTTTTTTGCACTGTTTAAAGAACAAATTCTGCTGTATTGTATTTGTCTGAAAAATCAATGTTACTGCAAATGGATTATGAATGAGCGTAAACCTGAAATGATTGTTTGTTTAGGATCAGTGGGTGCAATGCAGAAGATGGACATCAGAAGCGGAGAAAAGAGATTTAGCGTAAAGATCCGAGTCCAGCTGTTAAAAAGGAACAAATGATCAACTAAAAAAGTGACAAGTGCTTATGTCTTGCCCTAGAAATGGATCTCCCTTTTGCTGGTGATACAAGGAGTACTGCCTCACCAGCTCCTGCAGTTTTCTTCCTCCTAGCAGAGCCACTGCTTGCCTTCTAAATTTTACCAAAAACCACTATTTTTTGCAGTAATTTCAGCCTGTATGACTGCCTGCCAAGTAGTTTCTGTTGTTGCCTGTGGTATGTCATTCCCAGATCCTCGTGGCTTGGGTAAGTCATTACTGAAGGTGATCTGTAACTCAAATGCAGTTTCCCCCCACCCTTGTGTTTGTGACTTTCCTCCTCTGTGATGGTGGATGAAAACCGTCTGTCACAGCAAACCATTAAAGTTGCAGGGTAAAAGAGCTGGAGACTTGTCATGAGCTGCAAACTTGAGCGTGAGGTTGATAGATTTTTAGCTTTTAACAGATTTTTAACTTGCTGCCGTGGGTTTATTGTTTTGTTTGGGTGGCACAAGAAAAGTTTTGAAAAAAATATAGTAGTACAATATGTGAATCACATTTATCTTCTTTTCACAGATCTGCGTGCAAATCAGGAGCCGGTGTAGCTTCTAATGACTTTCACAACAGTAATTAGGCAGATAGATGTAAGTAGCATGATACGTGGGTTCTAATTGTAAAATCAGTGTTGAATCTGCTCAAATACTTTGAAACTTGTGGATGGTTTTGTGAGTGCAGGAATACACATGTATGTCTCAGAACAAATGTGAGCCACTGGCTACAAAGTGACTGATGATCCACAAAGACACCCCAAACCCACCTTCAGCGTCAATTTTGCATACTTTAGCTCCAGATTGCTCAAAGCAAAAGTGATTTTTCTCCTTTTCCATCCCTCCTTTATTTGAGTGATGGCATTAAAGGTCGGTTTTCCTGCTGCCGCCTGTTCATTCACATCTCCTGTAGGCTGCGTTGCAAACATAATTGTTTAGCTAATCCTCTCTGATAAATCCATGGCTTACAAACTCTCAGGAGCTGTTTCTGATCTCTCCTGCCTTGCAGTGGTACAGACCTGTTGAATGGGAGAGAGTTCCTTCTGCTTTTCATGGGGTTGAGGATGTATCGTCAGTTCTTGATGCAACTAGGGAAGAGCTCAAGACCTGCTTGCGTTTAAGTCAATATAGTTGCATCAGTGTGACACTGGAAGCTCGTGGGTTACACCCCGTACAGGATGGACTATAATCACTTAAAGTGAAGAATAAGACTGGTGAATATGTATCAGAACTTTAAACAAAGATGAGTAGTTTTAGAGGAACAATCTAGCTGAATTGCTGAGTACTGCTTTATTTCTGTGATCCACATGTCCATTTTGAACAAATATATAACCTTTTGGCATGGAAATTCTAATGCAAAAGGTTATTTTACGTTACCTGTCAAATCACTGGCATAGCAAAGCCTAAACGGCAATTCCATCAAAACTCAGCATCCAAAAGAATACACAATTTAAGAGGGAGTAAGCCATATGAAGTCACAGGGGTTAACGGGGGAAACAAAATCTGTCTTGCAAGTGTCAGGGGTTTTTATCAGGATACGCCAATGAGTGGTGCATTTTGATATGGCGGCCCCCTGAAAGAAATGCAGATGGAGGTGTGGCTAGAATTCACCCTCTGCATTTCCTCAGGCTCCATAAATGCTCTATAGAGTAAGTTACTACCCTCGTCTTGCAGGTCTTGTACTCACATTCATCCAACGTGGTGTGTGGATGGCTCTTGGGAGTGGTGTTCTCGTATTGTTTGTGCTACTGTTGCTGACCGAACAGGACAGCGTCAGTGTAGTTGAACTCTGCTATCGATCACTGTGTGCGTTAGCAACAGCTTCTGTTTTCCCTGTGTTCAGCGCAGGCATCGTTTATCAGCAAGAAAAGTTATATTCCATTTTAATTGGAATCACTTCGAAATCCAGTCCAACTATTCAAGTTAGATTTTGAAGACAGTTGCTGACAGCAATTGTGAAGAGAAGCTGGTGTGTGGATTTATAGGTGTATAAGTGAAGGCTTTCCTGGATGTTTAATCACCTTGTAATTTAGGTGAAATTAAGGACTGAATTCTACTGTGAAGTGGAAAGAAATTGCACTACTAGGATTATAAATCCTTTGTGCAGACGCTTTTTTTTTTTTTTTTAAAGTGTGGTTGTGCGTCCCGTTGGGACATAACCACACTAAAACTCTGTAGGCGCCACTGACTACCACCATGGTTGTATAAATAATTGTATGAATATCTGTCATTAGATAACTTGCAAACATTTTGCCTTGGACTTTAGGGAAACACTTAAGGTACAAGAGCCAAGGTGACACTGGCATACAGAGCAAGGGACATAAAGTCACCCCCCAGGTATTTTAGAAGTGGCCGCAGGAGTCTATAAATCCGATGAAACCCGTCTGTGTTCAACGGGGAGAAGAATGAATACACTCTCCATGAGTTTTAGTATTTAATGCAGGAAGATTAAAGATTATCTTTGTTCTTAACTTCTATAAGTTGTGCAATGTTCATGCCATTACTATTTCAATAAATATGTTCTCAGAATCTCCCTGTGATTGAAATGTGAAGTATTGCCACTGTTTATCTTGTAAATGAAATTGCTTTTATGATAGGTCCCTTTCAGAAGAGCAGACAGGAGGAGAAACTTGGCGCTTACTCCTTCCTTCTTTCCTGAGGGACCTTTGCATCTCTTCCAAAGGATAATGGGAAAAAACTCAAACCCAATTATTGATCATTTCAAATAATTTAAAAAAAAAAAAGGTAATTTTAATACAACTAAAATAATTAAGATAGCTTTTTAAAAAAAAAAAAACAAGCTGATTGTCACCCTCTAATCTAAATCTTCCCTTATCTATCAACTGGTATGTTTATGACCATTTTTCTTAATTCAGAGCTGAGAATGCCGCATCTCTTTCAGATTCAGCGTTTGACACAGGCATTGATTGTGACTGGAATGTACTCAGCTTAATAATAGTGGTGTTGGAAGAAATTAGAGGTTAGGCATCAGTATTCGCTTCTCCAGCATGTCCAAAATAAGTAATAAGATATGCACTCAATTAGGTAATCCCTGGAAAGTAGAAATTGCCTCAGCCAATAATAATGTAGTCATGAAAGTTTTATTTTTGAGTAAAACATTCGTTGCTGTTGATTGCGGGGTGATGTATTAACAAGGAGAATGCTATCTCTGCCACTACAGGCTCTGCTGGTGGTGAAGCTCAGGAGATGGGTGAAGTGGAGAGGCAGAAGAAAGGCTGAGGTGACACTCAAGCATGTTCCTCGGGCACTTGCCTGTCGACAGCCAAGCAGCTGTGATGGGTAGGCACTGGGGAGAGCTGAGTCACTGGATGAGGTCCGGAGAAGGCTCGGGATGAGAAACCAAGACAATTTTATCAATGCTGACTTCTCTTCAACTGAAACCGCTACCAAGGAAGAGATTTGTGTGTATGACTAGCCTAGAGCATCTGTCTAATCCCATTGACACCAGTGGTACTGCTTAAAAATAGACATTACTTTTAGGGAACTTTCTGAAATGGATTGAACGTCTTGTGTAAAAGCCATTCCACAGGGCGAATCAACATCTAATTTCTTCTGATGTCCTGCTACTGCCTGAATATTTGCATACAAAAGCTTCTGACCTGCTTCTCCCTGCTCTCTTCAGTTGACTGTGTGTCAAAGATATTTGCATACAAAGATCTTCACCACTCAGCAAAGAAGTTGTTCGCAAAGAAAAGACTACTTAGATCAGGATTGAATCCGAATGTATCTAGTACAGTACCCCTTAACCTCGCTATAAAACCTTCCTGGGTTGCCAGGCAATAGCTGGCCAACCACTGACACACAGCGATACAAAGCCTACTGTGAAAATGCTTCTGGATCTAAACTTTCAGGAAAATGGTGGTTTCCCAGGCAGCAATACTGCTTGTCGCAAAAAACCTGCGCTTCAAGAATGTACATGTTTACAGAAAGGATGGAATATTTAAAGATTGAAGTTGTGACAGAGAGGAAGGGACGGAAAAGAAAAAAAGACAAAGAAAAACACATAGGAGGCATGGTGGGAGCTTAAAAGGAATGGAAGAGTTTTTGAGAAACAGTTCCATTAAAAAAGTGACTGCTTTCTACAAAGAGTTTATTTAGCTATGGCAATTGCACTGCCCTCAGTGGAAAAGAAGTAGTAAACCCAGTGTCTGTTTCTAGCAGCATGATTTTTTTTCTTCGTGTAGAGAATAAATCCATGGAGAAACTAGTGAAGCCTAACTCTTGATTCCCTTTAAATCAAAGGTAACCCATATAATATTCAAGAAGTACTAGACAGCTTTCATGGACAGATTTAAAGGGGAAATCTCCAAGAGAAGAACTGATTGGCTTCTGAGATCATAACATAAAATAACTAAGACTGTAAGGGACTTCTGAAGTATCTACTCCCACCCCTGCTCAAAGCAGGGTGAGTTTGACAGCTCAGAGCCTTGTCCACTCAGATTCTGCATCCAGCTCTGGGGCCCCTAACATAAGAAGGACATGGACCTGTTGGAGCAGGTCCAGAGGAGACCATGAAGTTGATCAGAGGGCTGGAGCCCCTCTGCTATGAGGACAGGCTGAGAAAGTTGGGGGGTTCAGCCTGGAGAAGAGAAGGCTCTGGGGAGACCTTCGAGCCCTTTCCAGTCACTAAAGGGGCTCCAGGAAAGCGGGGGAGGGACTCTTGATTGGGGAGTGGAGCAATAGGATGAAGAGTAGCAGTTTAAAACTGGAAGAGGGGAGATTTGGATTAGATATTAGGAAGAAATTCTTTACTGCAAGGGTGATGAGGCACTGGAACAGGCTGCCCAGAGAAGCTGTGGCTGCCCCATCCCTGGAGGTGTTCAAGGCCAGGCTGGACGGGGCTTTGAATAACGTGGTCTAGTGGGAGGTGTCCCTGCCCATGGCAGGGGGATTGGAACTATGTGATCTTTAAGGTCCCTTCTGACCCAAACCATTCTGTGATTCTATGATATCTCCATAGGTGGATACGCCACTCCCTGGGTATGTGTTCCAGTGCCGCACCACCCTCACACGGAACTTCCCCCTCCCTCCCCCCCTTATACCCAGTTGAGATGCAGATGAATTTGAGTTGCACTTAGAGAAATGCTGATGTCCTTGGTCAGAGAGGAGCACGGCAATCAAGGAAGTTTTGTGGACTGATCAGAAAAAATAAGTGTGGCTGTGCTGCTGTTCTCGCTGCGGGTGGAAGTGCACTCAAAGACGGTGTGTAGCAGAGATAGGTGCTCCAGAAAAGGTACGAATAAGATGCAAATAGCAAGGGATTTAAGAATAACAAAAATAATTTTACAATCATATAAGGGATAAGAAAAGGTTGAGTAAAGATCGATTGAATATTCAGTAAAGCAGAAGGGTTGCTAAAGAATTCCTTTTGGTTGTCTTTTTTTTCTATTTTTATTTCATTTTTACATACTAGAAAGCAGGCTGTAAACAGATGAGTATCATAGCTAATGCCTGTAACAAAGAGTTGAATACCTGGATTTTTAACAGGTGAGAAGAATGTTAGAAGGTGCATAAAAAGAGAGATTTTTAAAATGTCTGGATCTCATGAACTTTGTCACAGAGTACTTGGGATATTCCAGACAGTGAGCAAATCTGCGACATCATCAATAATGGAACTCATGATGATGGCCAGCATACCAGAAAACCAGTGAAAGGCAAGTGCACTTCTGTCTTTAAAATGGAAAAAGATAAAAAACAAATCCAAAAAAAGTAGGGGATAGTAGGTCAGGTATTTGGACCTCAAGTCCCAGAAAGATATTAGGAAAAAAAAAATAAAAATGTATCCTGTAAGTACTGAAAAGATGCTAAAAAGGAGAGTCACAGTTAAGCTGTGTGAAGCTTTGTCAGTCTGGTCTGATTCCTCTGTATGACAGTGATATAGACAGAAATATAAAGTGAATTTAAAAAATAAACTTGACACTGTTTTTTATGACAGTTTTGCAAACAGCTTTGGAATGTGATGTGTTTTGGAAAGTGCTGTAGAACGGGCGCCGAGCCTTATTCAATGTGTAGTTATTGAAGATTTAATGTCAAAACAGAAGGTTTGGTCAAGCAGAACCACCCAGGCTGTACTGCAGTGCACTAATGATAGTTTTACCAAAAATCTGATTTTTGGCAGGGTGTCTCAAGATTTTGGTATGTCAGGCTTTAGAGTCCCATGATCGCAAATTTGTGAACGAAAAAATACGTGAAGTTCCCTGAAAGGGTTAAGAAAATAATTTAGTGCTCGATGGCCACGTAGGAAAATGCTGCTCAGGTGCAGTTCTGTGAAGGGTTTGGGGATTACTGGGAAGCACCAAGTGGATTTGGGATCAGCAATGCCCGGCTGCTTTGAAATAGGCAAAAATCCATCATGGGATGTACAAAGGTGGCAGTGCAGACACAGTAATCCTCTGATCTTCCCTGATAAGGCAGCAGCCGGAGGGCCGTGCCAGGGTTTGGTCCTCGCTCTTCCAGTTGATATGTAGAGAGCTGGAGTCGGTGCAGCCGAGAGCGATGGAAATGCTCAGCAATGAGCTGGGGGCACTGGGGCCAGAGAAGAGGAGACAAGTGGAGACCGTGGTCTTCAAACATCTCCAGGTGTCCTGCCTAAAAGACACACGGTCTTTTGCTGTTTGGGGTATATGGTGTTAAATTAAAGGAGGAATTTTGGAATTCAGATTGGCTACGTAGGAAAAAGTTTAATGTTAAGAGCAGGGAAGCACTGAAAAAGATGTAGGAACCTTTATAAGCTTTTTTTGGAAGCCTTTCGTACCAAGCCAGGCAAGCATGTCTCGCTTTTGCCTTTTCATTGTTGTCTGCCCACAAATCATTTTTTTTCCTAAAATTCTGAAAAGCTTCCTTGAAAAGAAGTAAATTCATCCAACACCTTCTGTTCTTTTTTTAGCTCGATATAATCCTTAGATTTGCCTTTGTAATGTAGTAATCTCCTGTGTCCTTCATGACTCTATTAATTAACGTTGCCAGGCATACGTAACCTTTTTTGGAGGAGTATGCTCTCTTACAGGAGGAGTGCTTTAGGGAGCTGCTGGTGACGTTTAACACAGAATTAGGTGATCTTACCTATCAGAATTAAATGTGGTAGGAAAAATACCTCATGTTGCCTGTGGGTTATTTATGTGTGAAATTTTTACTAGCTTAGATTTTTTTTTTTTTCCTGAATTATTCTTAATGTCAGGTGGGGAGGTAAAACAGCAAGATTTTTTTTTTTAGTTTTCTGTAAAAACTTGAATACACATACCAAGAAGAAAAAATGATGTCAGAGTTTATATTTTTGTATGGTATCACATGGGGAAAAAAATCAAATTAAATCTTCCCACAGGAAGAAGCAGGAATCTTTTTTTTTTTTTTTTTTTTGACAAAACCCTGCCTTTTTATGAAAAAAATCTAGTATTTAAGAGGAATAATGAAATAAGAGCTAATGCCTCAGGGCCTGCTAGTTATAGTAATTCAAATAATTTAGTTGATTTCTTGGAGGAAACCCAAGCTTGCTTCAGTGTCTGTAAACTATTGTCGAATCAGTTTGACATCTTTTTACTTTCAACTTAAGACTTCAGATGAGAAATTTTGGAGCTCAAAGATATAGTTTTCAAGTGCAAGGAAAGGATTTTCCCTATTTTAAAACTGCATGAGTATAAGCTGCTATTTAAAGCACATTTCCCTGATGCTTGGAGTGGGAAGAAAATATACTTATGGAAATGCTATCTGTTGGTTTCTCGAAGAAAAAGAGCCCTTCAACCCTTTCAGCATTCTCTCTATAAATTCAAGCTTTTATTAGCTCATCATACGTAGATTTTACTTTATTTTAAGCCCTTGACATGTTGTAGTTCCTGCGTAAATTAAGTAACTCATTGGTACTGTAGATACTTCAGTTCATCTCATTTTTAGTGAGCTTTCAGGGTACCTCAGGCAATCCAGCCTTGTTAATCAGGGCAAGTGACAGCATCCAAAACAGAGGTG
Source organism: Stercorarius parasiticus (assembly GCA_013396915.1). Taxonomy (NCBI): domain Eukaryota; kingdom Metazoa; phylum Chordata; class Aves; order Charadriiformes; family Stercorariidae; genus Stercorarius; species Stercorarius parasiticus. The sequence goes on from VWZL01000641.1 coordinate 496,512, forward strand.
GCTGGTGCAAGAACAGGGATTGATTATCGCTTGTCCACGTGGTGCCTAGAAGATGCTAGTCCTGAGTATTTTCTGACACCGTAAGGTGACCTGGAAGGAACTTACAGTTAAATAATGAGATAAATGCTCCATGACAATGTGCCAAGGTGGGGAGCAATCCAGACAAGGATCCTCTTTCCCATTAGGTAAACAGGTGACAACATGCCATTACATATGACATTAAACAATACAACATTAAAACCCAGTTTGGGCACTTTCTTCTTGGATTGTAGGGAGGATTGTCCTCCCAGTGTAAAAGGATTGCACAGGTTTCCTGACCACAGTAGGTTTAAAAGCCTTCCTTAAAATAAACACCACATTCCACATGTCTCGGTTCCTGGCTAAAGACAAAACAAAAAGACATTTTTTGTCCATCTTTGAAAGGCACCACATGAACCACGGAAATGAGCTGCACCGGTGGAAGCCCTTCCAAAAAACTGTGCCTTTGTTTCAGAAGTGAACAGGATCAGAGATGATGGCTTGGAGGCCAGGCAGAGGCTTTTGTACCGTCGTCACAGGGCTGCCAAGTGGGGCTGATGCAGTTGCATTTGTCCTACAATTTGCATCTCCAAATAGTGATTACTGCACATTAATTACCTAATCCTTCTTAAAGATTCTGGCGGTGCAGCCTGCAGGGAGTTCAGTATTTATGTCTCAATGTATGGCGGAGAATTTTTCTGGCATTTGTTCTGTTTTTCAGAGAAGCGTCACCTGTGCGGGTCCAGCGATCAGTTACCGATAGTCATTGAGCTGCTAATCATGATAGTGGTAAAAACGAACCTACCATGACTTTGTAATTCTAGTAAATACAGCTGGGCCCTTATAGATATTACCAAAAAGAAAACCAAACGTGGAGTGTGTAAAGTGCTGTTTCCGAGCTCTTCCTTGAGGACAGCAATGTGTTGGAGGAAAGATGCTCTTTGCTCATTTAATCCTGTAAGAATTCACCTCGTGCCTCTGGCAATTGTTGCACTCCACAGTTTGCTGGATCTCATAATGCTGGGAAGCGTAAGCAAGGCTGCTTCATGGGCGGCTGGGGAGCATTTAATTTGCTTTGGTTTGCTCTAAATGGGCAAAGTTTCAGCTTGGGGATAGACATTGAAGTGTAAAGCAGGACTTAATAGGAAATAATTTCTTTTTATGTTCAGCTCATGCAATAGTACAAATTATCTGTTCAGAAATGAAATTGCACTGATTCAAAGGTGTTGCTGAGTTTTGTTACTAGCAAAACTTGGGCAGCCTTTCTGTGTCTTTGGGAGGTCTTTGGGAGGTATCTGCTACTGCACCTGCAGCTAAAACTTTAAACCAGCTTCAGAACAGAGGGAAGAACCGAGCAGAATGGCCAGTATCTTTAAAAGGGGAGATGAGCTTCACAAAGCTGTCCTGGAACATCCAATGAAGTCACTCAGCCAACGGACAGGCACTTCAGATGTCACCTGAGATCTGGGTACCCTTTTTCCCTTCAATCCTATAACTTTATGGGCAGTTTTGACCCACTCTGGGTAAATTCTGGTGGTATTCTGACTTGAAAGGAGTGGAGACTGCAAGGCAGTAGCATGGAACCTTCCTGCAGAGTCTCAGATTTGGTCACTGGTGGGCAGCTTACTGCTTGTGGTTAGATTTGAGAGGTGGGTCCTTCCATCTCCCTCATCGGAGAGTTACTAGTCAACACAACCCTTTCTATTCCCCCTCTGGAAGATGATGGCAGCCTGAGCAACCTGATCTAGTTGAAGATGTCACTGCTCATTGCAGGAGGGTTGGACTGGATGACCTTGTATCTATGGTGTATCTTATGCTTGCTGTGGCTTTTTCTCTTCCATTCCTGGGTCAGTTCTCCACCAGGTGACAGCCCTGCTCTCAGCAGGTCACTGTGCGGTGTGAAACGTGATCAGCTTCTAGACCAAACCAGTGTCCAACTTCTTCCCTGTAGAGAAACCAGCCCGAGGACAGCTTCAATGTCTCCTGCTGGCCAGCGTCCTTGTCCTTGATCATCTCATTGCATTAAGTCAAGGGAGTCATTATGATCTTATTACTTCTCATCCTTGTCACCTTCTCCTTGAGCTCTGCTTTCAAGGACATCCCATTAGCACTCAGGTCATGTTGGATCTTTTCCACACTTTAGTTTTCAGTAGTCAAATGCCCTGTGAACCCAACACAGAACTTAGGGGCTTCAAGAGGTGAGATACCCGTTTGTGTGCGAGGCAGAAACAGCCGTTCCTGTGCCCTGATAATCGGACACTGCACCTACCACGGTTCCCTGTCTTTGGTCCCCCTGACTCCCTTCAACCCCTGCTTTCAAAACCCCAAATAAAACTCCCACTTGCTCCCCTGCTGGTGTTTTTGTGCTCTGAAAAGTGAGTAAACACAACATACTGTTGTGTGTTCAGCTGATCCGCGCTCTTGGACTATGCAGCACGTTATCTGCTTTGTTTGCTGCCAAAAATAAGCCTATCTTGTAGCTGGCTCCTGATAGCCACACAGAGGTAAAGTGGTTGTGGGGGAGCCTGCTGAACTCTGCTCTAGCTCCTCTATCAGTAGCAGAAATTACTTTTAAATTCGCAATATTTCGATGGCTAATAAGAGTTGTCATGAACTCTGTGTTCAGAAAATTGTTAAAATATTTGCAGTTTTATTGGTAAATATAGAAAATATGATCTTGAGCCTCTGTGACGGGATGGATGTGCAACTCATGCCATTTTCGCAGACACTTCGGATTCATGTGGCAAAAAAAGGTAGGGAGAGATACCCTTGGGTTAAGAAAGGGAGAAATACACTTAGGTTTATTAACTTGCCATTTACTCACAGTTGAATCAACTCTTGCCTGGGAGGTTATAAATAACCCTACTATTGATCTGATGCCTTTGGAAAAGAATTCCTGTCCAGCGTGCAACACTGATAAGTTGGCAGCTGCCTGTTCCTGCATCGCCACGCCACGTTTGTCACTTGGCTTTGGGATGGACTCTTGAGGAGCGGTTCTGACCCACCCTGTTGCTGCAGGCTGTGCCCACACCAGCAAACACACACCCCTCTGATGGGTTTTCCTCCCCCCTTGCTGCTGGAGTGTCCCAATGAGTCCCTAAAACGATGCCCTTTCGCCTCTCTCCTGCAGGAAATTTAATCTCCCTGGTAAATGACACCCAGAGCTATTTTGGAGCTGGGCTGCAGAGGGACAGCAAAGCACGTCAGCAATTTGACTGGAGGAGGAGAACCCAGAGGAGGGGCAGCACAGCCTAACCCCTCGCAGCAAAGCCACTGCAGGGGGACTTGGGGGGACCTTCTGCTGCGCGTCCCTGCCACCACTGGGGTTTCTGTTTTATTTTCCTGGAGGGGAAAGGGGGGGGGGAAATCAAAACCAACATGGTCTCCCCATGTCCTCTGTTCCCCTTTTCCCCCTTCCCCCTTCCTTCATCTCAGTAGGAATCGGCTTTTTCTTACGCTGCCCAGAGCTTTGCTTCTCCTCAGACTTTGAGAAGAAGACTCCAGGTAAGACCTAAACCTTCAGCTAAAGAAAAGCGCACCTGGGGACGCTGGTTTCCAGCCGAAAGTGGAGAACGTTTGTAGTAGCTGAGGGAAGGGTGAGGTGATTTCTATGTCAGTGTTACTGTGCTGGAGTATGTCTTGCTTTATGAAACATAGTTGAAGATGGAGCTGAAGGTATAGGTGGTAAATCCATTCTCCTTCTGGTCCGAACTGAATATGGATTGATTTGCTTAATTGTTTCTGGCAATATTATCAGAAAGATCAAACTCCAGAGAGGAGAAGAGAGAGGAAAATCAGGTTTAAAGCTGTTGATTCTACTTGTTATATTTTGTCCTCAAATCGGAGATAGCAGCAAGCATGGAGAGACTGGGAGAAATATGGTTCCTGCGGAGAGGTGACAGCAAGGAGTGTTTTTAAAAGTTTTATTTCCAGGGCATAATCTCAGCGCTGCTTTTCTCTTCGGCAAGGGCTTTTTTTCCTCTGAGCTGCTCTCCGGTGTCGGTACCGATTCACACCGCAACCCCCCACCCTCCTCGCATTTCTACAAATGGCTCTGCTGAGAGATGGAGCTCGACAGCTGAGGCTATTTTCAGCTCTACAGCTCAATGGGGTGGAGTGGCTGTAACGACAATGACGTCCACTTGTTAAAATACAAGGGCTTATGTTGGAGCCTCACTGCTAATTGTCACCAAGGGGTTTCTTTGTCCCCGTGGGAGTTGTGATCCTGTAACTCCCCCACGTAGGAAATTGCATGTGCTAAAACTGGAGGCCGTGTTTCTAGCTTAATATTAGCGAGTTTATTTTTCTGCATTAAGCAAAGGATTTAAGAGTTGGGATTATTTGGTTCAGTGCTGGTTTTATTCGTGCAAGGGAGAGAAAGGTACATGCATTTCTGCGTGTGTGTGTGTGGGGAGGAAACATGCATTAGTGCACATGTAACGTAGCGCTGCCAGCTTCGGACATGTAAAAGTCTGGCCTTCTAAACCATAGAACCAATAAAGTAAAATAAATCAGTGCGAGTCCACTGTTTCTGTGGATCTTTAAAGCTGAACTGGCTCAAGCTGTCTGTCTTTGCCATCTGAGCAGACACTGGGTTGCACCTACGGCTGGGATTCTGCCATAGCCGTTTCCCTCCAGGGGCTGAGTGTTAAACAAAATACACCTGGGTTAAGTTTGTGATGAAATTGCTTGAATTTACATGGCTCCTTTTCTGTTCCCAGGGTGGCAAACCCAGAATTTTTGTTTTCTCCCTCCATTTGTCTCCTGCCCCATGGAGCAGGAACGAGCATCGCTGTATGCTGAGACCTCCCCTGTGCTGTAGTCTTTTCTTACACATTGTCAGAGCAGCCTGGGTGCCTTTAGGCTCAGAAAAATAAAAGGAAAAGATGTTGCCGTGGAGTCTAGAGGGGCTGATCTGAGCACTTTTAGTCCTTTGGAAGTTTCTGAGGTTGTTTTGTAGCTCCATCGAGGGGGGAATCTGAAGTGAAGCCCCTGTGCTGTAGCAAAGACCAAATAAGAAGTCGTCCTTCTTTGCATGGACCTTCTTGAAGCTACTGGCGTGTTGATGGGAAGTAATTCCTGGCCATATGACTAAACGAGGGATGCGCTTTATATGCAATAGGTCTGTCTCTATAGCAAAGAGGAAAGTTATAATGTGTTTTAACTATATAAATCATCTAAACGGCTTCAGTCTCCCATGGCTGACATTAAGTATATGCTTGCTTGGTGCTGTGCACAAACCGTGCATTTTGCTCTTGTTTCTTATTGGAATTTTCTAATGGCTTGTTTGACTCTCTTGTTTGTTTCCAGCCATTAGAAATATCCAGGTTATTGACGAAGGATTAATACTGGGACCATGAGGTGATGCCGGTCCCTTCCTAGGCAGCTGGGGCATATTTAACCCTCCCCTGAAGGTCATAAACGTAAGATTGTCTTGCCTAGAGCTTACCCATCTTTTTGCTGAGGGCTGCTCACCAAGTTTACCACCATGTTAGCCACTGACCTGCTCTGAAACTTCCCTTCACGTCTCCCGTGGACTTTGGACTCCTGTGGAGGCAATAGATGGCGGGGAATGCAAACGAGTGTTACTCTGGATTGAGTTAGAAGCTTATTGCAATGGGCTTAATTTATGGCAGTTACTCTGTGTCCGACATCTCCTACGGCGCATGGAGACCGATCCTCCAAAGCACCACAGAAAGCTCTTCCATCTGCTCATCAAATGACCTTTAAACATGCCAAAATCTGTTGTCCCTCACTGAAGTGGAATTCAGAGTAGCCCGAGCTAAGCTCTGAGTCCAGCTCCTCCGCAGCAGATACTGTTCCTGCTCTGATGAAAGGGGCATCAGATACATTCTGCCATCTCGGATTAGTGCATCAGCACAAATCTCTACTTACACCTGATGTAGAGACATAATGGGCATGTAGCACTGAGTGTGCTGGTGTGCATTTCACCCCTAAAGTATGGTGTAACGGCTTGTAGGTGTCCATCCGTGCCCATCTGATGTCACTAAGCTTGCAGCTGACACTGAATACTTGTGCTATTTCAACGTCTATTCCCTGGGAGGTTGTTAGAAGTAATAGGGCAGCCTGGTTACCGCTATTTTCCCTTAGCCGAACTTTAAACATCAAAGGAAATCCACACTTCCCATTTTGTGACCCGTCAACTTCCCTTCCCACCCACAGACACCGTTTCCTGCTGTTTTTAGATGGAACAACATATGCAGACATGCAGTAATACCAGCGCTGCCTTGATTTTTATCTAGAGCTTCTGTTTTAGTGGTATTCTTTGAAAGCTGGGGACCCAGAGATGGGAGGTTTCCTGTGAATATTACCTTTCCCATCAGGAGAGGATGGAGCACAGGGCTTAGCAGTTGGTGTTGTGGAGAAAGTCCAAGAAATGTGAACTCTAACACAAGAAAAAAAAATCCCAGATCAGTAGTTTGCTGCTTGGGCAAAGAACGGGTAAAAGAGCCTTGAGAAAATGAGCAAGCAGGCATGAGGCTTAACATGGTGTCAGAGAGAACCTCTGTGCTCCTGATCTCTATTTGGACTTCAGTGGTCTCTTAGGTTTAGGTGTCTGCCCTCGCGTGGGCTTTACATCCTCCAGGTTTCTGATTATGCAGGTGTGCTACTCGTGGCCGTGTTTGTCTTGGGAATATTTTATGAGATGGATGGAATGGTGCTTTTTGCCCAGGGTCATGGTGGACAGGATTCCCTTTCTGACTGTTGAACTGAATTGAAAGGCTCGGACAGAGAACAGCTTGTCACCCCTGTCCGCTCTCATGCCAGAGAACATCATCACAGGCTGCTGACTGCTCGGGGGGTGGTATGCCATGGTGTGGGACCTCTACTCGCTCAGAGGTTGTTGAAGGTTTTCCAGATGCAGCTCAGCATTGATGAAGCAACCTGGAGCCAACCCATCAACCAGCACAGCACGGTGAATCACAGGAGGTCAAGAGAGTGATGGCATCACCATCAGGACTCTCCATCTCCTGATGATTTTCCTGATGAGCACCACCTCAGACTAGTCCAGTAGGAACTGGAGTAGTCCAAGGTCGTTCCCAGTGCCAGGGGCTGGCTTGTTTCTCCATGGGGAAGCAGATGTAGGGCAGAGATTGAAAGCAGTGAGGAGAGGGGTGGGTAGGAGGCCTTGACTGGCTGCATGGCCGTGTGTTGGTTCCTGGGCAGTGATTTGATTTATTTGCATTATCTGACAGGTCTGTACTCTTGGGCCTCTCTCCCTCAAACATAAACCAGTGAAAATTTGAATGAATAAGGACCTAAGCAAAATTCCAAGTGCTGCTACTTTGCCTTTGGTGTGCTCAGAAATACCCAGATGGGAACGTGATCTCTGCTGCAAATGATTAATCACAGGGGGATTACAAGGAGAAATATGACACTGGTAAATGTCTGAGATTAATTGGAAAGGGCATCTGCATTGACTGGGTTTATTCATGCTTTGTTGTCAGTCCTATCACTTCCAAGGGAGCTGTCCTGGCACTTGCAGAAAGTCACTTTTTTTCTTTTTTGAAGTTTGAACATACATGTAAAGAATCTGAATTAGTGTAATTATTTAATAAATTGATTAACGGGTTACACCATAGAGATGTTAAATCTTGTCCTTTCTGTATATCCACAAGCTATCCTCTCCCTCTAACCCCTAAATCTATTTATTGGCTTAATCTAATGGGCATTTTATCCCATTTAAACTTATAAAATGTAGTTTATCTAGTGCAGCCTATCTAAATGGTTTGATCTGCCTGAGTTTTAGATACTTACTGCAACTTCATCCTTGCCACAAGTTAGGATTTCAAGTAACAAGTGATAGGACAAGACGAAACGGCCTCACGTTACGGCAGGGGAGGTTTAGCATGGATATTAGGAAAAATTTCTTCATCAAAAGGGTTATCAAACGTTGGAACAGGCTGCCCAGGGAAGGGGTTGAGCCACCATCACTCAAGGTATTTAAAAGGCAGGTAGATGTAGTGCTGAGGGACATGGTTTAGTGGTGGTTTTTGGCAGGGTTAGGTTGATGGTTGGACTCGATGATCTTAAAGGTCCCTTCGAACCTAAATGATTCTGTGATTCTATGATTTCACGCTCTCAGCATCCATAAAGCGAGGGGTTTACCCCCTTTTTCAGATAGGGACTGAAGATACAAGAGTTTGAGTGACTTTCTGATGATTGTAGAAGTAAGGCAGTGGCAGAGCAAGGAATAAACCCTGTTTTGCTTTCCTACTGTGCTAGAAATTAAAATAATATTGATGAGCCCGCACTGTTTTCACTGATGCCTGGATTTTCTTCTGGCACCCTGGACATTAGGAGTGTTAAGTGGGAGGGTATTTGGTGAAAGTTGGTGGAGAGTGAGGTGCAGTGTAGATTATGGCACGGGACATGGGGTCTCCACCTTGCACTAGGAGGTCCATGGACCCGGTGGCTTGTACCTGATGGAGAGACGCGAGTTGCAAACACTACAATAGGAGAGGGAAGCTGGACCTTGAGGCTATGGCCACTGGAACAAAGCATCTTAGAAGGATTTCCTGCACCAGTGTAGTTTGGGAGTAAAAGCAAGAGGCACCTGATGCTGCAGCTTCCCTGTGTTTTAACTGTTCTTGACTATCAGAGATACCAGTGAGCAGCTGGGGCTTGTTTGGGCGCTGTTTGGCACAGGAGGGCAGAAGAGGAGGATGATGCACAAGAGCTTTAGGAAGTCAGCAGCATTCCTGTTCTCACTCTTGTAAGAGCCAGGCTTGGAGAGCACCCACCACTTTCCCACGCAGCAGAGCTCTCCTCCGGGCGTGGGTACATCTCCTTTGGAGTGGGCAAGGAAAACTGCACCCAGGGGGTTTGAGGGAAGCCACTGTTTGCTCAAAGGTCACTGGCTGGCTCCCAACCAGGCACCTTTTGTGTTTGTAGCCATCTCTGTGCTCCAGGCACTTCTCTGTGTTGTTATGCAGAGCCTGTTTCAAAGGAGAAGTGAATCACAGAATGGTTTAGATTGGAAGGGTCCTTAAAGATCACTTAGTTCCAACCCCCCTGCCATGGGCAGAGACAACTCCCACTGGACCAGGTGAAGCAACTTTGGTTTTTGCTCTTTTTGATGCAATGGATTTGAAGCTGGAAATGAGTCAGAGCGACATATGTGTCAGAAACAACTAGGGAGCAAGGAGAGATGAGACATAGCAATGTCTTCTGAAGATGGGTCCAAGCACTTTGATGACACGGTACAGCCTGAAATTCAAGCTAATGTCTGGGAAATATTAAGACATGAGCTCTGGGTCTGTGTTTTGATTGTTAATTCTAAGTTAATGTAGTGAACGTAACTGCTGGGTTCTCCAGAGATGAACTTGAATCCCAGCATCCCCCCTGCCGAGCATTGAAATGGTCCTTCCCCAAATTAGCAGAAGACTCTGATCGTCAATCAATTGACTTCAGTGGAAATTTCCACTGACTTCAGTGTACTTTGGCTGAAGCCCAAGGCGTGTATCTGTGTCTTCTAACCATTCATGTAGCTTCTCTGCTTGCAGCTTTCCAAGTGTTTATGGAAAACACATTTTAAAGCTCAAGTGAGGCCAGAGGTTGAAGGTAGTAAGAGGGACTAAAGAAGTGCAAATGAGTTCACAGATTTCTAGATCAGTTTGAGACCAAGGGAAAACCAGTTCTGTATATTCATTGCAGCTAGTAATGAAGGCAACCACTCTACAGAAAGTCAGTTGGTCTTAGCACTAATGACTACAAGTCAATCATTCTTTGCATTGTTAGTATTTATTAAGAATGATTTTTTTTTTCCCTTTACTGTCTTTTTTCCAGGTTTAAACTTTGAAAACATTTTCTTCAATTTCGAAAGATTTTTGGTTGAATAATGAAATTTGCTTGGTACCAAAAAGAAAAACCAACCAAAAGTGAATTACTTTAGAAAAGATGAATTTTCTCTAAATGGAAAGGTCTTGTGGCTGCTTTTTACGTGTTTCATATGTGCTTTGGAGTGTGAGAGTCAGGACAGGACAGGAAATAGTATATTTTTCCTGTTAAATATAGAAAGAAGATTGTTTCTTTCTGCCTTAGATCTGTGGCCCAAATGAAGTTTGAAGATTAGCTCAGCTATTCCATCTTCAGTGGTAATAATAACGAACACCATTTTGTGTTTTTGTGCCACCACTTTCCCAGTATTTAGTTTTAATGTCAATTTGTGTCTTTCAATCCCCAGCAGAGTAAATAGAATGAAAGATTGTAAACTGTTATTAATTTTCATGCATGATTTGTCATATACTCCAGCAAGTACATTGTCATATATACACTGCGCAGATAATTATTTGTGAGACAGTCCCTGTCCTGATATGAAGAAATGGGAGGGGAGCCAAGACACAGGGAAAATAAGCATTTTCCCCAAGGTCATGCAGCAGGTCAATCCAACCCTCTCTCCCTGGTCCCACTAGTGATTTGCACGTTAACACACTGCAACAGGAGCTGGAGAAGGGTGGAAAAAATAATGAAACCTCTGCCCAAATGGTGACTCAAGAAATGAAAGCAGGGTTTTGGCCTGATCCTACTGGTTTCTGCTGGAGGTGGGGGGAGACTGTGAGAGCATCGGCCATTGGGTGAGCGAGTGGGTGGATTTGTGGCCAGCAGGGAAGCCAAACTGCTGTAGGATTAAGAAGGATATTTCTGTCGCGGTGACTGGTTATTATTTCCTTTCTGAGCTACAACACGCAGTGCCCTGGTCATTTTGCTTTGTGTGGCACTTTGAAGGTGAAAAAGCACGGATGTGAGAGCAGCACTGCGATCACCTCTGAGTAGAGACCGTTTGTGTAGCTCAGACAGGAGCTGCATGAGTTTGCCAGGACAGGAGCGTCTGGCATCATGAGACCAAAGAGATATAGTAGCTTAGAGAGAAATGGTGCACTCAAGTTTTATAGTAGGACTTCCAGAGAGGCTTTGAGCTGGGACGCGTGCTCTCCTTATAGAACACTATTGTCAGGTCTAATCCTGCTCCCAGGGGGTGTCAGCTGGTGCCCAGTTACTGGTGCTAATGGGGTCAAAACCAGGCTTTTAGCTGTGCCATGCTTATCAAAGTAATTGCTAGCCAATGCACCGAAAAGAGCTTCTTGGAGGATTAGGGGTAGACTCGCTCCAGCAGAAGGGGAAGGACATGTAAGTCCATGTAAGGAGCAGTGAAGAAGCAAGAAAAGTTTGTGTGTTTTGTGGACTTCAGGGGGACCCTGAAGATGGTGATCCCTGTTGCGTTGCTCTCCAGCCTCACAGGGGTGGGTCGACTCTGTGTATGAGTGAACATGGCTGCAATGATTAGTGCCGCTGATTGCTTTTGACTTTCTCAGGACACAATGGCACCAGAACTGCCATGGGCTTTAGCTTTGAACATGGCTGGTCCGTGTCATTAAACAGCTGCAGGCTGGTGCACAGCTCCCTCTGAGAGCAGCTGAGAATACATAGGCGATGAGACATCTTTCCTGTAAGCCCTAAGCCACGTGGTGGTTTTTTTTTTTTTTTTTAAGTCTGGCACCATTTAGATTGCTGCTTGCATTCCCTATGGCGGTTCCATGTTGGATGTGCATCCAGCCATGGATGTGCACAAACACCCATTCCCACCGCAGCTGTGTCTGGCCCTACACCATCTGGATGAGGCTGTATATAAACCATAGATACTCATCAGCTACCATCGCCACCAAAGAAGCTGTCTTTCAGTGGTTGTGTTGAATAGAAACTGGGATAAAGAGAAATATCATCAATAACATGGCAGGCGTATCTATGTGTCCTCCTAAAGGCTGACCCCTACAGGAAAGAGGTTTATTGTAAGGTCTGTGTGAACATGATTCAGAGAACAAAGCCTAGGGGTGGGTAATGACCAGAGAGGGCAAGAGGAGAGATGGAGAATGTTGCCTAAGCAGAATTTGGAAGGGGAAAAAAAAAGGCAAGGAGAAAGAGGAAAAAAAAAAATCATAGAATGGTTAGAGTTGGAAGGGACCTTAAAGATCATCTAGTTCCAACCCTCCTGCCATGGGCAGGGACACCTTCTACTAGACCAGATTCCTCAAAGCCCCATCTAACCTGGCAAAAAAGCAAGGGCAATGAGATACAAAAAGAGAGATGAAAAGGAAGAGGAGATGAGCATGAAGGAGAAGGCATCTTGATGGGCAGACACATCCCAGAATTTAATGTCCATTTGTTTCTCTACAGCTACAGAAATAGCCTGTATGTTACACAGCATTAGTGCAGATCACTTTCCTAGTGACAAAGTTGAGAAGGGACAATCGCGTTCTTTCTGTATGAACTGCCCAAAGACTTGTGTCTTACCCAGTAACTCCTGTGGGAAAGCAAGATACCTTCTCTGTCAGCTGTTTCAAATTATTGAGCTCAAATTTAAGAAATCTGCAAAACACAAAATATTCCAAGACCTTCTCACCTATAATGAGAAGGACAATGAAAACGTGACTATTGTAGATTACAAACATGCTGATACCATGGAAGTGCAGCAATTCTTTGTCTGTGCCACCTAATCTGCTCTTTCTTGACTTTTTTATTTCTCATCCTTTAGGAAACCAAGATGGATTACAGCTCATTCAGTGGAGTCCCCCGGTTCTTGACCCGGCCTAAAGCGTTCATGGTGTCTGTGGGGAAGGATGCCACCTTGAGCTGCCAGATCATTGGAAACCCCATCCCAGTTGTGAGCTGGGAAAAGGATAAACTTCCAGTCCAGTCTGGGGGAAGGTTTAAAACCACAGAAGATGGGGATCTCTATCGGCTAACAATCTATGATCTGAGCCTGGAGGACAGTGGCCAATACATCTGCCGGGCCAAGAACACCATTGGGGAAGCATTTGCAGCTGTCAGCATCAAAGTTGGAGAGGAGACCACAGTAACAGAGTCAGCCCCGTATTTCATCCAGAAACCCTCTTCCATCAAAGTAACGTTGGGGGAAGACGCCATGTTCAAATGCAAAGTCCAGGGTAGCCCTCCCCTCTCGGTGAACTGGGAGAAGGATGGGAGACACCTGCGGAACCAGGCTGATGCTGGACGCTTCCAGATCGAGTCTGCTGGGGAGTCAAATGCTCTCACTATCCAGTGTACCCGGATGGGGGACAGTGGCACTTACACCTGCCGGGCAGAGAACCTCATTGGCTCTGCCAGTGCTTCAGCTGCACTGGTGGTGGAAACAAAGGGCTCTTCCAACCCGAGCAGCCGGAGCCACTTCGATACCAGCTGTGGCAAGGCATCATCCTTGTTGTCTCACTTGCAAAAGAGGCGGGAGGAGATCAGGAAGATGGACATCTCCCATGGGGCTCTTGATTCAACATCTTCCCAGTCTTACTCCACAGCAGAAGGGTTGTCCAGCATCGGCTACAGCCTCTCCCGGGATTACGAGAGGGCAGCTGGACTTACCACCAAAGGGGCCCGCAACACGACTTTTGGGACACTGACACGCATGTGCAGTGTGACGGAGGGGAAGCACGCCAAGCTGAGCTGCTACGTGACGGGTGAGCCCAAGCCAGAGATCGTGTGGAAGAAGGACAATGAGGTCATTTTGGAAGGGCGGCGACATGTCATCTATGAGGATGATCAGGAGAACTTTGTGCTGAAGATCCTCTTCTGCAAGCAGATAGACAATGGGCTGTACACCTGCACGGCCTCCAACCTGGCAGGCCAGACATACAGCTCCGTGCTTGTCACTGTCAAAGGTGGGTGCTTACGTTTCTTACCAGGGTGGGCATGTCTGCAAGGAGACAGGCAATGCGTGTCCAAATTCATGTGGGAGAGTGAACAAAACGTCTACAACTAAACTGCTGTAAAGGAGTGTGGATTAGACATGAATAAAGCCCTCCAGCCATAAAGGGGGTTAAGCGCTGGAATAGATGATGTGGGGAGAGAGTGTCCTCACTAGGTGGGCGTTAGGAAGGGCAATAAACAAGCATCGGTCAGGAATGGATGATGTAGAAATCTCTGTTTGTGGGGCATCTGGGATGAACCAGATCTCTAAAGCTCCCATCCATGCTGGTTTTATGGTAATCTAAGAGATCTGTTAGCATCCTCTGGATCCAGGGACTGCTAAAGCCCCATCTCACCCTCTATATTCACCACAGGGTTTAGTCAAACAGGAATGCGCATGCCGTTTAAGCAGGAGCGGAGGAAACTCCTCCCTGCAAGCTGAGTGTGTCAGGCTGCCTTGGATCCTTTGGGGGACCTACTCCAAGTCTAATTACAGTCCATCTCAATTTTCCTGTACAGAGTTGACCCATCAGCAGCCTTGTTCTTGCCAGGCCTCTTCAGCCTTTTCCCAGCTTGTGTTTCTGGATAACATGTAGTCCTTGTATGTTCCCAGAACTCTACCAGGTCCAGGGTGCCTCTGTTTGCTGTGGTTCAGGGTGATGGACTTGCCTTCAGAAGGTCCCTCAATGCTGGTGGAGGTCAGATCAAGTTCTTCAGAACGGTGACAAAAATGCGACACGCATATTTTCGCAAAGGAAGCTCTGCATTTTCAAGCTGCTCTCCCATTTGGCAAGGTTACAGCAGGCAGTTTGCAACCCAGGCAGCACCTGTAAATTAACTCTTAGATGTAAAAGGCTTTGCCACTTGAGTGCCAAAATAGATATTTTTGGCTGGCAGCAAAACAAATTAGAAATCCAAATGAATAGGAATGGCCTGTGTTTCACACCCGTCTTTAAGACTCTCAGATTTTATTTGGTTTTCTGGTTTCCCTTTTCTGGACCTCTCCTTTCACACTCACTGTCTTTCCCATCAGTGACTCAGTCCCTGAGTCCGTCAGTGACACCTGATCTATGGAACTCGCTGGCACTTGTCCCACTCATTGCCATCCCTGGGAGGTGCTGAGTGGTGTCGGGAAGGGCATTTGTCCTCTTCCATAAAGCTGTGATTACCTCATGAGTTGGGACTCGGGGCTGAAGACCCCATCTGGCCCTTGGATGGGTGCTCACCTTAAGGATGGTTCAGGCTCTGTTACTTGCCCAGCACCTGTCTTGCAAAGCCACACACCCTCCCCTCTGCCCATGCTTATTTGATTATTCCCAATGGGTCCAGCCTGTTCCAAAGGAGACAGAGAAAGCATGTGGAGCAGCAGGTTTGGGAGCAAGCACCACAGGAAAAGGTTATTTATCAATGTCCATTGTCAAGAGATGCCTGTGAGTCAGAGGGATTAAGTGGAAATGTTTATGGTCTGTTTCTTTGTTATACTATACTATGTTGGGCTTTCTGACCAGGCCAAGGCTGCCATGGAAAATCTACGTATGTTGGTTATAATTAGGCCCTGCATAATGACTCTCCTTTGTGTCACCAGAAGTCCTTCTCAGCCCTCCAAAGACAGCTCAGAATGATGTAGCAATGAAGAGAGTTTTTAATTCTGTTGTATGTGCCACTGGTGATGTCGGTAGATCATCTGCTATCATATTTAAGGGGGGTAGATCATCTTGCCACACAACCTTCTTTGCTCAGCCGTGCAAAAGAGACTAAATTCTCCGAGCAGCCACCCTTGGTAAGCACCTGCTGGATTGGTCTTCCTGCAGGTAACAGCATATTTATAGAGTCTGTGACGCTGCATCTGCAGCGTGTATCTATAGACACAGGCACCAGGAAAGACAATCTTCATGGGTTTAAATATGCTCTGGCATTTTGGTTCACAGAATTTCAACACAGGAATCTGAGTGAGAATATTTATGGGTATTTTAAAGGTAATAACAAAAAAAAAAGACTACCGAGCCCAGCATCATATCTGTAAGGTGGTTCTTAGCAGTCTCTCAGGGCATAGGACTGGGCACGGGTCAAACCTCTCCTCTAGCTCGCCTCCTATATTCTGTCAGTCTTGATCCTAGACCTAGAGACTCAAGACATTTGTAAGCATTTGCTGCAGCCATGCCTTAAAGATCAATGAGCTGCAAAAAATGGCATTTTTGAGCTGTTCCTAAACGAAATGTAGTGAATCAGAAATAAATCTCAAAGGAGAGAGTACAGGGCAGAGTGTTACACTCACAATTAAGGAAAACCAAGAACTGATTACTCTGATTTGGAAATGTGCTGGATTCTAGTGTCTAGAGCAGGGATAAAATCACAAGCCATACGCTGAAACATGAGATGTGAAAGAAGTTAGAAAATACTGCCCAAGAGTAAACCTTTATGCCAGGGGAGGTTTAGATTGGATATTAGGAACAATTTCTTCACTAAAAAAGTTATCAAGCATTGGAACAGGCTGCCCAGGGAAGTGGTTGAGTTGCCATCCCTGGAAGCATTTAAAAGATGGGTAGACATGGTGCTGAGGGACATGGTTTAATGGTGGACTTGGCAGTGTTAGGCTAATGGTTGGGCTCAATGACCTTAAGGGTCTTTTCCAGCCTAAATGATTCTATCAGTTTGTGATTTTTGCCAAACCAAAGAGCAGAGAGGATGGGAGCAACACGAATAACCGACTTGAATTTCCTGAAGGTTTTGGAGGTGTCCCAAGGTCATGTGTAAAGTCAGTGAGAAACAGCGTACAGGTCTCCATCCTTGGGCCTGGGCCAAGAAATGTTCATCCGAGTCCCTGAATACAGTAATCACATACAGTATGAAAAGGTTAAAGGTTGCAAACCAAGTAGGATAGAGACTGGAAAAACAGACTAGTGCTGAGGCCGCTTTATTCCTCTCTGGCCTGAACTGATTTTAGATGACCACTATCATGGTAGTCACATTTGAGACCTGAAAAAGAACTTGAGAAACGTGGAGGTAAAAAAGAAACTTGTAAAGTACAGTAATTAGTAAGATGACCAAAGGCACGAGATGATGGAAGCTTGTCCATGCACCTTTAGATAGCTCCCTTTGGAAGGATTGTCTGTATTCCTACTCTCACTGGAATATTTTTGTTAGGCAGAGGGAAAACTTGCCTCTGGAATAATAAACGGAGAGCCCATGAGAAGGCCAGGAATAGGCAAGAGGAAATGTAGGCAAGTGAGAAGACCAGGTCAAGCAGACAGATATGCCTTGAGAAGGTTAAGGAAACATTGGCTTCTTTGCAAGCTGCACCTATTCTTAGCAAAATATGTGTTAGCAGGACCCACTTTTAAAAAGTAACATCATCTCATTGCCAGTTTGCTTGGTATGGACCAAACAAAAAAGACTATGACACTCTAGAGAAATATGCTCTTAAGACAAACAGCCAAATTCATAGCTGGTCTAAGCTCTTGGAGTTTCCTGCTATCTCCATGAGCTGCTCTTGCTCCATGCTCTCTTGGGGATTTGCTTTGCTGTTTCTATCACATCTTTTTTCCCAGTATGCAGGCTTTTGTAGCTCTCTTATTTTATCTCTTATTTCTCCTTCTTTAGCAATATTATTGCCTTCATTATATGCCTTAATGAGTATTTCTGCTTTGGCTAAAAACAAATTAATATAAAAAACTGTACAGTCAGAAAAAAGAAGTCATACTGACACCAGAGATTAATTTAAATGACCTCTTAGGGCACTGAAAATAAGACATGACCTGGGAGTCCAAATGTTACAGGGACAAAGCAGAATTTCTATTCAAATTCACACCTCTGAGCTCTTGTGGAAGTAAATGTTCCTAGATACTGGTGGATTTGGAGTGATCAGAAAATCACTGTTGAGTACTTTTGGTTGGATTCTACATGAAATGGCATCCGCTTGAACTGTTCTTCCTTGAACCAACATTGTGCCCTTGTGGCCAAGAAGACCACAGGTCTCCTGGGGTGCATTAAAAAGAACGTGGCCAGCAGGTCCAGGGAGGTCATCCTCCCCCTCTGCTCTGCCCCTGTGAGGCTGCATCTGGAGTGCTGGGTCCAGTTCTGGACTCCCTGTTCAAGAAGGACAGGGAACTACTGGACAGAGTCCAGAGGAAGGCTGCTAAGATGGTCAGGTGACTGGACCATCTCTCTTATGAGGAAAGGCTGAGAGACCTGGGTCCGTTTAGCCTGAAGAAGAGAAGACTGAGAGGGGATCTCATCAATGCTGATCAATATTTAAAGGATGGGTGTCAGGAGGGTGGGGCCAGGCTCTTTTCAGTGGAGCCTGGTGACAGGACAAGGGGCAATGGGCACCAACTGGAACACAGGAAATTCCATCTCAATATGAGGAAAAACTTCTTTACTTTGAGGGTGGCAGAGCCCTGGAACAGGCTTCCTGGAGAGGTGGTGGCATCTCCTTCTCTGGAGATATTCAAAACCCGCCTGGACGCGTTTCTTTCCAACCTGCTCTGGGTGACCCTGCTCTGGCAGGAGGTTGGACTAGATGATCTCCAGAGGTCCCTTCCAACCCCTCCCGTTCTGTGATTCTCTGATTCCAGCTTGCAAGACATACAGTTCAGGTGCCTCTTCCTCCTTCTCCCCCACTGCAATCTGTGTCAACTGTGTCTAAGTTGTCTCTTCCATGGTGCCTGGGACTCACATGTACATGGAGCTCAGGTGACTTGAACAGAGCTGAAAGTGCTTTGTGTTGTGGGAGACACATCCCATCCGGGAGAGCATCCTTAGGAAAGGATGTGGTCAGGGAACCATCAAACTATGGCTTCCAAAAAGCACCAGGGCAGATCGCGTCTCCACTCCAGTTGCTCTGACGCAAACCACCTAGATTTTCTTAAAGGAGATTTGAATAATTGAGTGTTTTGAGCAAAATCAGCATTTTTCTGTGGAACTGAAAGATCAGAAATCGCCTTTCTTGCTTAACGTTAAATAATTTCTAACCAGCTCTGATATTTATAGGAACTAGAGACAGGAGTTGGTGGCACTTCTTATCTGAAACAGAGGGTCCCTGTGAGAATTATGTCACATGTAACCTCAGCTGAACACATTTTTTGCTTATCTTACAAGGGCATTTTCAGATATTATGAACACTTTTGGATAATAAGGAAAGTGGTTAATAGCTAAATGGCTGTATCTTCCGTATTAGAGTCATACTTAACATGAGCATACGTTGGGAATTACCTTGTGAAAGGGTAACACGTGACAAACAGGTATTTAGAAATGTGCAGTCGATATTTATGGAGCTTGTCAGATCAAATATAACATAGTTATCTGCAACAGCTCTTCCCAATGTGCCTATAGTAGTTACAGCACAGAATGTTTCTGAATTGTGCTGGGTGCTGTACAAATAGTTAAGAGAGGATCCCTACATTACAGAGTCTGCAATGTAGATGTCAAAATCTGGCAGACTGCAGGGCAATATGGGGTGAAAGAGAGTAACAGAGGTCTCTGCTTTATGCTGGCCAGCGGGAGAATAAGTGTATTTATTTGTTTTCACATTTAGCTAGTTAAAATACACTGAAAGGCTAGGTAAAGTTTAATGCTTCCTTTTGCAGAATAAGTCTTCTTCATGTAAAATTTATAGGGTTATATACTCCAACTGTCTTGATTAGGCTACTGACAAGGAAGATAACCCACCTGCCTTTCACAGATCTTTCCTTGAGATCTGGGTTGCCTGTTGATCAGCTGGAGATGCTGTTCCCTCCTGGCCACCTCTCTGAGCATCTCTGACCTGGGCAGGGGGCTGGGTATGGACCAGACAAATCGTTTGGGATGCCTACTTACGAGACCCCCGTGGTCCTTCTCTAGTCCCCTGACCAAAATCAACCCCTATGTCTGACCAGGTACCTGATGGAGGATGTAAAGAGCATGAAGATACGTTCTGGAAGAGGAGGCTGGTGGGGTTTGGAGCCTCTCTTACACGTCTAAAGCAAAAAAAAGCTGTGGGCTGGGTGAATCCCAGGCTTCGATTCAGTTTATCTGGTGCTGTCCCTCTGAAGCCCTGTTCAGAGTGAGATAAGACTTGGGTGCCCATGTCAGTAGGACAAAAGCAAAGTTCTTTTCAGAGGATATCTGTGACCCGACGCTGCCAAAGATAGCCTTGCACTACTTTCCATAGCTGGAAAAGCAGTGCTGTTACTGCAACACATACAAAAGGGTCAACCAGTTCTTCTGGGTTTGCATATTTAAGAGTTTTTTCCTAGAGTTTCTTTTCTCTTTTTTTAATCTTAGATACTGCTTAGTGACTGTGAAGGGAGAGGGGTTAATGTTATGGCCAGTTGCTCCAAGTATGGTAATACACTTGTGTGCTCTTCAGGTTCATCTTGTATTTCTTTTTGGCCCTTGGGCATGTCCGTGTGTTCTCAGTGTCAGTTCCAGATTCCCTCCCATCTCACACAGCAATGCTGCATCCATCTCCCAGAGGCTGGCATCCTTCTGACTGATGTTTTCTTTATCTCATCCTCTTGCTTGTTCCCACGGCATGAGAATTACAACTGACTTCGTTCCCCCTGACTACATGGGGTGCTTCCAGAGGTGATACGTGGGATTGCAGGGCAGGATTCCAAGTTGCCTATTGGCTAAAGAAAAAAGGACGATTAACATGTGGAGTGTGGGCAGAGAAGGTCTGTGTAACCGTAGCTGAAGGCTTTTCAAGGCAGGACCTTGACTTGCCTTGAATTGAGGTGCATTAAGGCAAAATACTTCTTAAGAAAATAACCAAGTCAACATGGTGAGTTAGAATTACCTTCCTGTTCCTAAAGGTATCAGATGGGTTCTCAGTCAGGTTTTAACCTCAGGATAATGACCAAGGGAGTAGATAGCATTGTGATAGCATTGCTCTCTCCAGGTATCCTGTCTCTGAGGGTCTGGTATCTCTATCCAGGCTGTGCTCAGCTAGAAGCAATTGGAGGTGTTTATGTGACATGGAGTGAAATGAAAGACCTGCAAAACTGAATGAAATGAAAACTGAATGCGTGAGTTTCCAGGGCTTGACTTCAGAAAAGAGCAAACCAGATCAAAGATAGCGCTGCTCCCATAGCAGCTCCTGTCCTAATGGTGGGGCAGGAGGAGGCAGGTAACAGACTCAGTTAGATGCTGATCTACCAGATCTGAATTTTACAAAATGGGGACTCCTGGGCATCAAAACTTGGATGTGGCATGTTTGAGGGCCTCGATTTGTGTTTCTTCAGCCCCTAGAGCACCATGACTGTGAGTGGGATATGCCACCGTGGGCATGGGCTTATAAATCTAAGAGAAGTCCACTCCTGTTTGACTCCTAGACAAACACCTGGCATTGCTGACTTCTAGTGACTGTATGAAATTACGAGCTGGGCAGCGTGTATGTGGTCAGGGAGAGTGGAGTCACAAGAAAAGGCTGGGAGTTGATGCAGCAGTGATTAGAAGATGAAGGCACGCGTCAAGATGTGATGTCTCATGAGTCGTGATGTATCAGCACTGTCTAATCCAAGCCCGTGACATGACTGTGACACTAGCCCCACGGCTCTGACCACCGGCTGTCTTATTCAGTCCAACTACTCTTTCTCCAGTTTAGAGCTGGGGTATCAGGATGATTTCGCAGTGCAGCTGTCACTGGAATTAAGCATTGTTCTCTTTGTAAAATGGCTTCCCTCGCTGCCATGCAGCTGTTTGCATGTTTGATCTGTGCTCTGGTTTCTCCCTAAACCGGAGCACTGCAGCTCCGTTCCTGGAGGAAAGCAGAGAGTTGGGAGACTTGGGCTCTTCCTCTAGTTCTTTTGTTGTCAATTGACAAAAGCTGATACAAAGCCTTTGATGCTGGTGGGGAGAACAGAAAACTCCTCCATCAGTTACACATCTGTACCTGTGTACACAGCCACCTCGCATCTTCCTCTGCCCTTTCAGATCGCTCAGCTGCGTTCACTTCAGCTGCAAGACCCCTAAAACACTGGTTGTTGCACCAGCTGACCAGCTCAGCTGCTCACACTCACCTAGAATTGCTGCCCTCTGCCCTCTCCCTACCAGCAGCTTGTTTGCTATTTACCCACCTGTAGCATGATTACTTTTAAGGACTTTTACTCTGAGATGAAGTGGCTGTTGCTATGTATAGAACCAGGCTGGGTGGGCCTTGCCCTTAGTCTTGTTGGCATCACGAAGCAGCAGGGTGCAGTGCAGAGATGTTCACGCTGGAGGACAAGCAGGCCACAAGAGCAGAATTTATTAACCTGATGCTTCACCAACTTGTTCACATTGCTTTGGATTAGAGCAAACTCATCCGTGGTGGGGCAGGGACCGCAGCTCAGGCTGATCCTGCTTCGTTTTTAGGTAAGTCTTTAAAATACTTCTGCTGCGATCTAAGAGGGTTTTTTGCATGAGAGCAGAAGACCTACTGTGTAGGGCTTGATTAGGGGTTTGGATGGCACCTCAGGACAAATCAGGACTTTAATAAGGAGCGTTATCATTTAATTTTTTTCTATTGACTAATTTATTTGCATGCCTCTTACTGCAGACCATCATAAGCTCTTGTTTCTCCTTTCTGTTTTTATCCTCTTAAGAACCCTCAATACCCTTCAAGGAAAAACTGAAGGATCTTGAAGTGAGGGAGAAGGAATCTGCCACTTTCCAATGTGAAGTGCCCGTTCCCAGTACAGAGACAGCTTGGTTCAAGGAGGAAACCAAACTCCGGCAGAGCAAGAAATACAACATCGAAGAAGAGGGCACATATCGCCGGCTCACTGTCCAGAATGTCACCGCAGACGATGATGCTGTCTATATTTGTGAGATGAAAGAAGGGAGCAGGACCATCGCAGAGTTGTCTGTCCAAGGTAAGAAAGTACCTTTGGTTTGGCCAAGTCTCGCCTATGAAGTGTGAGATTCATGCATGACACTCCAGACTTGACCTAGTGAATGGCATTTATCCCACGCATGTGTGCAAGGAAGACCAGCAGACTCCCTTAGAGTGTGAGAGGAGAGCTACATGTAGTGGGTCCCTGTGTCCCTGCCTCTCCTGCCAGGGCATATCTGCGACACAGGGTCAGAGAGCAGGGACAGATTGTGTTGCTGCACAAGATACATCACTTGGTGGGCCCCTATGCTTAAAGGGGCTTCCTAGAAGGAAAAATCCTTGAGCTGCAGCCCAGTGTTGTAGACTTCCCTTAACATGATCCCACACATTGGATGTGTCTCCTGGTGCTGTCTCGCACAGATGTTGTCTGATGTCTGATGAATCTTGTCTGAGAGTGGTGCTGGCCACACTGGGAAGCTGGCTTAGCAGCTGTGGTTTATGGTCCGAGGTGCGATGCAGCACCAGTATGGTTTCAGATTGGAAACCAGATCCATGCTCCAGATCTCGGACATCTGGACCTGTCCTCTGGTGTTTGGAAAGCTGATGAGCTGGACATGGATCTCTATTCTGAGTCTGTCGGTTTAGGATTGAAGTGCAAGTAGGTGTAGATCCTGGTAGGGCGTAGGAGTCTCACAGCCAGTAGACAGGCACAGCAGAGAAACAGGCACGCCTGCAGAAGGGGCCATCAGTTCTGAGCTCCCTGACTTGCTGTATGAACAAGAACCTACCCATGCAACTCCAGGCCCTGCAGTTTTGATTTTAATGATGCTTATGCTGGTACCATTCACATGTTGCATGAATTGGAGACCTGTCATAGCTACAGGATTGCACTTGCCCTGACTCGCTTGAAGACTGACTTTACTCCCAGTGAAACCAGAAGAAGTTCTTTGCTACGTAAATCGGTGCAAGGCAGCTGAGTGACGTGCATCCATGACAAATTCCTTTTTGTATCATTAGTAAAGAGTTGAGAGTGCACATGGGCGGAGGCAGAAGGGGAAATTTAGTCCAGAAACACGGGAAAGTTCAGATAGACGTCTTTTTGTTGCACCTTCTGTTAGATTTAGATCAGACGAACACTGTAAGTGTGTTTGGCCCCAGTAAGGCAGCTGGTATTTGTTTTACTTGTTTGCGCTATGGTACTATGGCATGTTCCATTAAAAAAGAGAGTGACTGAGCCAGGTGGAGCTCTCGGGAGGGAAAGGAGGCAGAGCCTTCCTGGGGGAGCCCTGTGCCTGCCCCGGGGAGAGAAGATTCGAGAGAGCAGAGTGGGGTTGGGAGAATGTGAGAGCTTGGCAGGACACAAAGGGCTGCAGGGACGGGGACACTGCTAAGGACAGCAAGAATAGACATGTGGCCAAGCTTCGGAGAGGATGAGCAGAGAATCAGGGTCTTGAATCCTACTCATGAAACGTGTGCCTGATCGACTGTTTCATGAAGGAGTTCAGCATTCCTTCTGATTGAATAGCTCTGGATGCTTTGCCTGGGTGAGGGCACTTTTGCCTCGCAGGGACTGTTCCGGGGCTGGAGCCATCTGTCAACAGGGGTGGTCTCCTGATGCTGTGTCCAAGCTTTCTTGTGAATAGTCACATCTTGTAACTTTGAAGTTATTCTAATAAGCCGTAAACATCACAAAGGCCACAAGTAAGTGAAGTTTATTGTATGTGAATTTCTGTGTTGACTCTAAAAAGAAATCTGAGGTTTTCAGTGTATTTTCTAGTAATTCAGGTGACTGGTGTGTTTGCCCCCTTATTTATGTAACTTACTGGTCATCTGATGGAGGCAAAATCCCAAAGACATACGAGAGACCTGTCTGGTTTAAGACTGACCTACTTTAGCAAAGTTTTAATTTGAATTCCTAGCATATGCGGGCAACGAAAGCTGTATCACTGTCAAATCTGTTCTTGGCAAGGCCACATACATTGTATTTACTCCACAGCAGACTCCACGTTAGGCTAGAAACATGAGCGACTGTAGTCGAACAGGATTATTTTTCTCTCTTTGAAGGCCAAAATGAGTCCTTGGGATTATCTGTTCTGTATAACTCAGAGCCTAGGAATTCATTTAGGGATGTCTGCATAGTGTCTCCAATATTTTGATTAGGTGAGAGCTAGTCCTGTTGTAGTCTGGATGGCCCAGTGCTACCAGAGACTTCAATATCTGCTGTTTTCTGATGATGATTACTTTGTTATTTAAAGGGAACATCATTAAAAAACTTCCACGAAAGACTGCGGTCTTCGTAAATGATACAGCCATCTTCTGTGTGGAGCTGGACAACGAATGCCAGAACATCCGATGGCTGAAAAATAAAGAAGAAGTGAAACCCAGTGATCGAATATCCATCACATGCTCTGGCAAGCAACATACCATGATCATCCGAGAGTGTAAGATGGAAGATGCTGGTGAGATTGCCTTCCTGGCTGATGAAAGCAGGACTACTACCCAATTCACTGTGACCAGTAAGCTTCATTTTTATTTGGCCTTGGTGTTGTCTTCCCCAGCAAGCAGGTACTCCCGTGTTAGCAGTGTTGGTTTAGGTACTGCCATAGTAGGTTTGTTGTCCAAAGACAGCAGAAGGTTTGATGCCTGCCACGAAAGGCTGACAGCCTGAACGCTAGCGCTATGAGAAGTTATTGAGAGATCAGAACAGAGAGGGAAGAGTCCTGGGGAAAGACCATGGCATAAATGTGTGTCTTCTCCGTACCATTCTCATTTCGTGATGGAGTGAACATAAACTGATAAGTAAAACATGTGGTAAGGGACATGTGCATCCCCATTTCCCCATCAGGAGGCACTTAGAAAACATCATGTAAGTTCCATATGTTGCAGTCGCCTTACTTCATTGCACATAGAGTGGTGCGGGTGCTCCTTCTACATGCTGACCTCCATTTTCCAAAATCATTAGTTTCTTTGAGGGGCATTTATCAATTCTTGCTATGGGGATAATACCTCTTCTAGCAAATAGGGACCACTTAGCTTTCCCTCCCTCTTTGCTGAGGATTTGGAGGGGAGAGTCGGCAAGCGTTCCATTTCTTCCCTAGTTCTTGAGTCTCAGAGACTTGAAGGTAGCCTGAGGGTATGCTGGCTGTGATAGGGAAGTAGATAGGTACCCTGAACATTTCTGGCAGAGTATTTCCATTCTACCAAGCAAAAACATCTGTGAAAGAACATCTCGCAGACGCACATGAAGCATTTCAGGGGCAGTAATGCATTCACAAAATTTGAAACACCTTACTTTGATTTTTAGCTTCTTAAGCTGTAAAATATATGTATAAAAAAACCCAAACCACCAAACCAAAACACAAACAAACAAAACAACAACCCAAAAAAAAACCAACCTGCAAGAAAATGGGGAAACATAGTTTCCTCCCTTTTGTAGAGACCAACAAAGTGAGGTCCTCTCTCATCCTCTCTTTGACATGACAAAGTTGGGAAGACCCTGTGAACTGATGGTAGCTATGCTGATAGAGCAGACCTTTGTCTTGATTAGCTTTACTTGGGGAGAGCTGTCACATCTGATCTGAGCAAGGGTTTCTGTTGACAGAGCAGTAGCAGCAGGTGCAGTGTAGTTGAGATCAGACCCGAAATGAAATTTTGGTGAACTTGCCTAATTTTATGACGCCTTATTTTGATGGCATTGCATTTCCTAGGCAAAAGCTTTTTCATTAAAGGCAGAGAACTGCATTATGGTTTATGGCTCTGCTGCAGTTCCAGTTTGCATGTGAACAAGTCACCAACTCTAGTTACCATCTGGGAAGAATAATACTTTTCTCCCACCACCACTTCCAAATTGCAATTACTAGATTCGGGAATGCACAGATAGGGATCCAAGGCAGACGAACAGACAGGATCCTGCTCAGACATCATCCATTGAAGAAGGAGTCAATGAGGAACTGACCCTTTGATCCCTCAGCTTTTATACTGAGCATGGCAGATGGGATGGAACACTCCAATGGTCAGTTTTGGGTTACCTATCCTGTCCCCTCCTCCCCACAGGTGCGACCCCTCCACAGGGTAAATAACAAAGTCAGCTTACCCTGATTGCCACAGCAACAAAAATAAGCAAGAGTCTCTCACTGAACAGAAAGTTGGCTCTGCTCCACCCCAAACTAGGACACAGTGGTAAAAAGAAATCTTTAAATACAGGTCTAAAACTGCTGTGTTATCTAAACTTGGTTAGGGCATTCTGATGCTATTGAGCTAAAATGTGGAAAAAATGAGGTAAGTGTCACACTTAGCACTGTGACAGTTTCTAAGATATTTGGAAACCTTTAACATCCAACCAAGCACCTATTCGGTGGGAACGACAAAGTTCCATTTCATTTTGGACTCTGCTGTTTATGTTCTGAAGCAAGTGTTGATTCATGGAATAGAAAAAGGTAAGAAGCTGCCTTCCCACAAATAGATATCTCTGAAGAAAATATTACATTACAGTTTCTGATGGTAAGGTCAGGAGATCTGATTCCAGCATCTAGTATTTAGCTTAATGCTACACTAATGGGACCTTTGGCACCTAGCTCTGAGCAGCAGTAACTGACAGGCTGGTAACTGTGCACCCCAAAACACTTCTGTGTCTATTTATGTAATGAAGGAAAAGTGTATCGCACTGAGATTTCTTATTTTTATACTTCACTCATATCTGATTAGCTGCTTGAAGAATCCTGCACACTGTGTTTGCATCTTTTTCAATTAGCTGGACAAGATTGGTGTTGGTGGTTCTAATAGCATTTATCAGGCGAGCAAAGTCTATATATTATTTGGTCAGTATTGTGCATTGTTACTATGCCCATTTTATAGATGGGTAAACTGAGGCAGAGAGCAGTTCAGGTGTCCCAGAGTTTGATTGTCTTGTTTAGGCTCGTTGTACAGGCTTCCCCTATACTCATGAATACTGGAGTATCTGCAATGTGTGATTCATTTCAAGGGAGGTGATTCTGCCCCTCTACTCCGCTTTGATGAGACCCCACCTGCAGTACTGTGTCCAGCTCTGGAGCCCTCAACATCAGAAGGGCATGGACCTGTTGGAGCGAGTCCAGAGGAGGCCACGAAGATGCTCAGAGGGCCGGAGACCCTCTGCTGTGAGGACAGGCTGAGAGAGTTGGGGGTGTTCATCCTGGAGAAGAGAAGGCTCCGAGGAGACCTTAGAGCCCCTGACACTACCTGAAGGGGGCCTATAGGAAAGCTGGGGAGGGACTCTTGATCAGGGAGGGCAGCAATAGGACAAGGGGTAACGGCTTTAAACTGAAAGAGGGGAGATTTAGATTAGACATCAGGAAGAAAGTCTTCCCTGTGAGGGTGGTGAGACACTGGAACAGGCTGCCCAGAGAAGCTGCGTCTGTCCCATCCCTGGAGGTGTTCAAGGCCAGGCTGGATGGGGCTTTGAGCAACCAGGTCTAGTGGGAGGTGTCCCTGCCCATGGCGGGGGGGTTGGAACTAGATAGTCTTTGAGGTCCCTTCCAACCCGAACCATTCTGTGATTTCACCCGTCTCACACACCTTCTTTAAACTGGGATGAATTACTCCTGAGTGTGCTGTTCTCCATGGGATTGCAGTTGGAGTCTGGATGACTGACTTGAACCAGACACCTAACTTTGAGACAGCCAAAATTAAATGAAACTAATCCTTTACCGTGCCAGTAGATGTGTAACTAGAGCATATCAGATAATTCCTAGTCTCTTAACCGTATCCGTGGCAGAACATAGTGAATAACTCTGGGATTTTAGCCTTCTCTAAAAGTCTCAAGAGGAATGAGGGGGTGAATGTGAATCTTCATTATGTGTATACCTGTAGAGATACATTTGTTGACCTCAGATTCCGTAAAATAGCCACATCTCATTGATCGTAGGGTCTCATGGTAGGGATATTTCTTTGTCATTTCCTTTTGAAGTTAATTCCCCAAACTGGCTCTGCATAAATTACTAGAGATCCCCAAGAGTGATACTCTTGGGAGACAAAGTTACAGAAGAGCTTCTGAGTGGGTGATAGCATAAAATTCAGAAGCAGGACAGAGGACGGATACCCAGATGAAAGAGGCTGCAGAGAACAGCCAAACCTGTGTAACAAGCAACTGTGATCTCCGTAACTCTAAAACTCATGCACTGTTTATTCATGTCTATCTTTTATCTCTGAAGTGTCCTGGTTGTACAATGTTTAGCTGTTCTTTGTTGAAACCTGCTGAGGATTTGGGCTGAAGTGTTTAAGTGTACGACTGGAACAGGTTCTTGAGAAGAAATGGAGGACACAAACTCCTGGCACAAGCTGCTTTTTACGGGATGGTTTTCCATTGCTGCACAGGATGCCACATCTGTGGCAAAATATTGCCACACTCTTTCCTGATGCAATGGTGCCTTGCCACGCATTGGTTCTCTTGGGCACATCTACGTTCCTGACTGTGGGGATGTGTATGGTTGAAATTCTGGCGGAAGATGAATACCAGCACATTTACAATACTAGCGCAACTATCCCTGTGCAATGATGTCTAGTAAGCTGGTAGATGCGGGGCAAAGTTCTGCTGCCTCGCCAGACTAATCCCGTTGATGCCTTTTATTTTTTTAGCCTGGATTCACACCAAGGAAGTGGAACAGGAATTCGGTGTGCAGAAGTTTTACCCGTCTTCTGAGTGAAAATAATGAGCTGAGTGTTAGTCTGCTTTACGCAGGAGCTGTGTAGGAAGCAGCGTGGGTCTGTATCTAGCACTGAAAACTTAAGCCTATGAATTGTTCATTGTAGACTCTTTGCGCAGACAATTGTAATGTTGTGTAGAAATCACTTATGTTTAGCTGTGGAGGTAGGACTATTGTACAACCTTGTGTAATGCCACCCAGAAGCATCTTCTATCCATTCTCTTGCTTTTCCTTCTCACATCAATGTTTTATGGAAGATTATTAAGCTAGAGTAGCTTTCAGACCAGCGTAAGCTCTAGTTTTTTTTCAGTGAGGCACGGTGGCTTTTTCACTGACAAAAATTTTTTTCTCTGTTTTTTTTTTTTTTTCCCCTTTGTGCAGCTCCCAAAAAACCTCCTACCCAACCCCCAGCTGACCCTGTGGTGAAAAATAAAACAGAAACCTCAGTGACGCTAGCATGGTCCCCTCCGAAGATGGACCGCCCTATTCCAATAGATGGCTACATCGTGGAACGCAAGAAACTAACTGGCTTCACCTGGGTGAGGTGCCATGAGTCTCATGTCCCTGTCCCAGAGTTCACGATGAGCAACCTGTCGGAAGAGGCTGACTATCAGTTCAGAGTGTCTGCAGTCAACGCCTACGGACGGAGCCCCTACCTGGAGTTCCCAGGGAGCATGCACCTTGGTGAGCACAAAACCATCATAAAACAGGTCGGTCTGTGCTGATCTGCCAAGTGGGCACTCTAAAGAGTGGGTGTTTCCCATGACTTTGAGGAGGATAGCGCAACTGCACAGCAAAACCTTTTTCCCTTCTCTGCTAGTTCTCCTGTCTCATTTCAACCACTGACCATCACCAAATTAGTGGTGTTTGGATTTCTGTGATAGAGCTGTGGGATATTCTAGTATCTCACAGCAGGCTGTGTGAGAGGCAGAGCTCTCTGCAATTGAACTTAAGCCTGTAAGCACTTCTAGATCTGATATGTAAGGAAAAACTGAGGAGAGCTTATAATTTTCAATATATGAGATATCAAACTTGCACCCAGAAGATATTTGTAGGTGATCATACTGTCATGAAAACCAGGAGTTCCAGGCAGTGTATCTCTTTAACGTTAGAGTTACTAGGAGAAATATGGGTGTTTTACTTTATTTCTAGGGTGCCAGTGTGCCCATAGAATCATTGTGAGCAATGGGATTGCTTCTTCCTTTGATTCATTGACCTGGAGAATATCTGCACAGACTTTGATTATACCATGTCTTGTTATTGTGTCATCCATTTCCCTAGCTGTCTGAACATGCCTGTGTTTTCCTACAATACCTAGAAGTGACTAGCAGGCTTGGTGTCCTCCTTAGGATCCTTCTGAAATCTAAGAATAATACTGGTTACTAAATAAATAGCACACTTGTTGGGGAGTCAAAGTGTTTCAGGCTTGTTGTGCCTTTAAACGTCTTAAGGCGAAAAGATCAGTAAAATATGCCTGTTGGGTTTTCCCTGTAGAAAGAGGACTCACCCTAATGCCAGAGGTCAGTTACCTGCAGTTGTAGAAATCAAATCCTGTTGACCAACTGTGAATTGTCTTCAGTGCATACAAATTGTATGAGGCTGCAGGATTTTATTCTCATGTCTTATTTCCCCCAAGAACTTCATTTTTAGGAAGGAGTATTCTCCAATGTGGCAGTTTTGTGTCCTTTGGTCTCAGAGATATGTGCCATTCTTCTTCCCAGAACCGGTCCTGGCTGTGAAAACCCCCCTGACAACTGTTGAAGCTGTACCTGGAGGGGATGCCCTCTTTACTGTTGACCTCACGACAACATGTTCCGGCACTTGGTACCTTAATGGTAAAGTCTTACAGGAAAGTGAGACCTACATCATTAAGAGAACCCAAACTACTCACACTCTAATCATAAAGAATGTCACCAAGAATGATGATGGAGCAGAAGTGAAATTTGTCGCCAATAATGTTGACACCAGCACCAAGATGAGAGTGAAAGGTATTTAATTTGATGACTGTCCTTTCTTCTTCCAGTCAAGGGGTGGTTGCTGTGACCTGGTGGTTAGAACTGGTCTGGAGGCTTTCACTGATGCCTGGACTGTAGGAAGTACCTGAAATCGCATCATATGAACTAATGTGGGTCCTGGTAATGACCTAATCGTGACAGCACAGAGTGAATCTGTGGATCTAACCAGCTGGTTGGTATCTGAACTAGACTGCTTAACATCAGCTCGTGAATTTCTGTAGTTTACAGCCATCAGTGAGTGGTTTCTGTCACCAGATCTACCACTGCGTCACCTTAGAGCAATAATTTCAGCTCCAGGTTTGGCTAGTCTTTCTGACGGTAGTGGGGTCATTCAAAAGTAAAGGAGCACTAATTACTAACAGAGTGGGGGTTTTTTTTGAAGGTTTTTGAGTCTGCCATAGACGTGTGTGATGTAGAAGTTAGTATCATGTAACTCAATTTAGCATTGAAAGTTGGGTGCTCCAGCTTTCTTCTACAAAATAATATCTGTATCTACCTACACTGCATGGCAAGAGGTAACAAAAACACATTCTTTCTGTTTGGCTTTGGGTGAAAATCTCTGCAGAAGCATCTTTAGAATACTATTAAACGATAGAAAGATGTGCATTTTTTTTTTTTCAGGAGATCAAGTCTCCTGAACTGGAAAAAAGTTGCTTGGTGTTGACATGAGTGTGAGGGCAGGACTTAACACTATTTCAAAGATCTCGCAGTCTACAGCAGACATGTATCAGGGACATGTTAGCTTGATATAAGTTGAAATAACAAAGCCTTTGTTCCTGACAGGTGCTGCAGTGAGATTTACCAACAAAAGCACAGATGTAGAAAAGGTCTCTGCTCGGCTGCGGGAGGAAGCCAAACTTCAGGCTGAGCTTTCAGATGGAGAGGCTACTGTGAAGTGGATGAAGGATGGGAAAGAGCTCAAGGCCAGTGAAAAATATGAACTTCAAACTGCGGGGAAGAGGCACATCCTGAAAATCCGCGACACTGCAGCAGAGGATGCTGGAGTTTATGAGTGCACCTGTGAAGGGGACAGAATGCTCTATCAGCTTTCAGTGAAAGGTATGTGACTGCCTGGGTTGCTTTGTGTTAATGGTTTGCTCCTACCCTAAGCCAGCAAAGTCACCAAGGAACAGAAAGGGAGTGCTCCAGAGATGGTGCAGGGAGTTGTAATTGCCCAGCAACATCTGGCGTTGACAGTGTCTGTAGTCCCAGAGTAGGAGAACCTGGGAGTAAACTTGGGATCTAACACTGCCTCCATGGTAAGAACTGTGCTTTCACTCAAATTGATATCTTGTTATTTCATGAGATTGATGATGGGTACTTGTGATGAAGAACATGATGCACGTGGTGGCAGGTCTGCCTTATACTTGCTATGTGATATCGGACAAGTCACTGAGGAGCTAGTTCAGCTCTGATTAAAGTCCTGATGGACCAAGATCATCTTGTCATTGTGGGATTTTTTTTTTGTTATTTGTTGGGTTTTGGGTTTTTTTGTTTTCCGTCAATACCACGGTGAATAAAAACAGACCTTTCTGGGGCACGTTGCATGGTTTGACACATTGCTATTTGCAAGGTACTCAGATGGAAGGCTGTATAGAACAAGCAGCAAAATGTCATTCTCTCTTAATGTTTCCCGGTTGTTAAGATTGGAACCAGTACTGTTTTATAGCTGCCCCGTTGTTCGGCTGTTCTTGCTTTCATGGCAGTCCCTTCCCTCCTGATTGCCTGCTGCCTAACTGGGGGCACGTCCACTCCCAGAGCGAGACATGGAGTCTTGAACCTTTACCCTGAAACCAACAGCATTAAGCTCCTTCTCACAAGCCTTCCCATCTGTGCAAGCTTTTATGAACTAGTTCATAGGAGAGTTTCCTCTGCCTTGAATGGGACCAGGTTTTGGCTGACAAGCCCCAGTGTAGCCCCGGACTGTTCCTCATGGGTATTTTCTAGATGTCTGCTGAGGTTCAGAGTATACAACCTGACTCCAGGGCAGTCCAGTCTCTTGTCAGACATTGTCTGGGTTGAGATCCGTAGCTATTCTGCTTTGAACTGGCAAGTTCACTTTTTAAAGCTATTTGGTTTCTGTGTTTTGTCCTGTAACTCACTGCTCACCTTCTGCCCAGCAATGACCTCAGTGTTTCTACACTGAGTACGTATGAGGTGCTTCATCATCTTATTCTGTTGGCATCTTGCCCTCCTTGGTCTCTGTAGAGACAACAAAGCCCCAGAGTAATGCATGTTTTGCATTTGACAACTTGGCTGGTTATTCTCAAAGAGCAAACCCAAAAGAGGCATGAAGAGAGCTGAAAAAATAATTATATACTGTGTTTGCATTTATGGAGGGAGGAATTCACTGTCTATGCTCGGCAGCTGTTCTTAATTTTGGCTTTCTCTCTCTCTGCCTCTTTAGCATAATTTTTCACACTAGCAGATCTTCCCACAGATTTAATTGAATTAGCTGATGGATGTTTCCCTGTGCTTTTCACTGTAAGGTGACTGTCAAATGAGTGATCAATGTTATTATTTTAAAATCTGTGTTGACAAGCTGTAACTTAAACATCTGCTGTTGGTAGCTCAATTCCTGGAGAACCAGCTCCGATATAGCTCATCCTTGTAGGATGAGGCTCACAAATGCCCTTCCAGTATTTTACCTTTCAGCATTGCCACCTTTTATCTGTTCCTCCTGTAAATCGGACACAGCCAGCTGGTGAATCGTTTGATGTGCAGGTCAGCTGCCTCTGGCACGTGGGTATCACCTGGCTGCTGAGAGGCCACCGTGCTGAGCCGTGGCCAGAGGCATGTCACTCACTGGGACTCTTGCCCAAAAGAGCCCT
Organism: Stercorarius parasiticus; assembly: GCA_013396915.1. Taxonomy (NCBI): domain Eukaryota; kingdom Metazoa; phylum Chordata; class Aves; order Charadriiformes; family Stercorariidae; genus Stercorarius; species Stercorarius parasiticus. The sequence continues at coordinate 530,569 of VWZL01000641.1, forward strand.
GCTAGAAAATACACTTGCCCATTTATCACTGCAGTCCCTCCTGCCATGAGGCTTCACGTGCCAGGCATCCTCTGACAGGTGACCTCCTGTGCTGAAACAGGACACCCGAGAAGTCTCCTTCAGGTTCTCATGGTTGTATTTTTCACTCTAGTTTTCTGGGGAAGTGAAAGGTGCATGAATGAACCCATCTCCCTCTTCTTCCTCCCAAAACTTTTAACCTGGGGGATGAGTTCCAGTAAAGCTGGTGGAGAAGGAGAGGTCTCAGCAGCGTTTGGCCCCTGCAGGCTTCATGGGTGTAGGTGGTTGGGTAGGTAGAGGAGGACGGCTGTGGTATTGTCCTACTGAAGGGAAAGCTCCAACACTGTGAGTTATTAGAGAAACAAGCGGAAACAGAGGCACTAAGAAAAAACAATAAAAAAGGAGTTTTTCCCTGGTTTAAATGCTCCTGGTATGACTTCTTTACCCATAGATATTGTTTCTAATAAGCAGGCTTAGTAAACCCTAGAAAACTGGGCTGGTGGGGACCTGGAGAGGTCAAACACAAGCTCCTGTCCCTGCCAGAAGCTGGTGATTGAATGGAGTCCCTTGAGGACCAGAACTGGAGAGGCCCTTGGCTGCACCATCGCATCCTTCCCTTCCCTTTCCCTGTTTATTTGCTCGTTGAGTATTTCTTAGTCTTAGACTGAGAGAGATTTGGGACTGGGGTTTTCTTTTGCTTTCCTACCTGTGTACTGCTTGGCAAGTCAATTCACTCTTTGTTTTTAGGTCTCCAGGCTCTGCCACTGTACAAGCCGGTGGTTCCCCACCAAATATTTGTCTGTAATTAAAAGTGCTGTCACAGACTTGGAGAAATCGAACGTCCTTAAAAGCAAGGAAACTAAATGCAAAATCCAACTGCGTGGGTAGGGTATTTGAGGCAAAGGAGAACCCCTGTGTGTGGCACCAGGGCGCAAAGCTGATAATAACACCGTTGGAGTGAAACTCTGAGAGAGTTGCAATCAGCAGGTCCAGATCGTGGACTGCTTGCTGTACTATCAGTGGTGAAAGATAACAACTCCTTTTGCCAGGCATTCTGACGAGAGTTGTTAATTTGTGTTCTACAAGCATGTTCTTGAAATTAAGGAAAAATGCGTACATAATCAAGGCTTTGATTTTAGTAGCTTTGACTGCANAAGCATGTTCTTGAAATTAAGGAAAAATGCGTACATAATCAAGGCTTTGATTTTAGTAGCAGTCCCAACAAAGTGACTGCATTGTGTGTATTATTTTAAAATAATATGTTAAGAAGAGGTTTGAAAATTAATTCCATTATCTAGAGAAAAATGGGACTGTGGTTTTAGGCTCATATTTTTAGCTACGATACTGGTAGGTTTTTGAATCTTTGCTTTGAGGCAATTGGTGATTCAATTATTCCACTACGTGTTTATACGGTGCCAGATTTATTATTTACCTTTTATGCTCCAGTTAGTTTCCAGGAAGAAATTTCTTTTCTTTTCAGTCCTATGCGATATCTGTATATATTTTTAATTGAGTATAATTTAATTTATCTAGATTACATTTTAACCTCTTTTAGGTTGATTTATTTGCCAGGTGGTTACAATACAAGGACTGAATAACCTTCGTTGCTTTCCCTCCCGTTTGCTCGTGTCATAGCTTTCCTCACCTCTCCCAGATATTTTCTTAAAGCCCTATTGCCTGGGAGTTCCTCTCCTGTTGGCTCAGCCTCCTGTGTTGTATGTGCTCTTGGTTTTAGATGTATGATAATCAATTATATGGTTTATATAGCCTGGATTTTGGCTGCTTCTGCATTAGAATCTAGTAATTAGATCCATAATTAAACATGCATATTTGGTCTTATGATAAATTAATACCTAATGTAAATGTAAGCGTTGTACGTATTTACTGATGTCCATACAATTCTTTACCAGTGCTGTGTGTCTATTTTTTGTTTCAGCACTTGCAAACTTCATAAACAAAGAGAAAACTGGAGGAGTTATCAGGGCCGTCTCTGGAAAACAGGCTGAATTTGTTTCTGAGACCTCTGAAGCCAACATCATGGTCAAGTGGTACAAAGATGGCAAAGAAATCACAGCCAGCAAGAAATTCACCATGGAAGATAAAGGAAAACTTCATAAACTTGTGGCTTCAGCTGTGACAAAAGAAGATGAAGGGACATACACATGCAAAATTGGAGATGACACTCTTACGTTTGATTTAAAAGTCTCAGGTAAGTTTGTGATGCAAGTACGGGACCAGAGTCTGCGTCAGAAATTTAGGACTTTGTTTGTTATACTCGTCTTACCTTGTAAATTGCCAGATTTTTAGGCCATGATTGGCACTGTTTCAGAGACTCTGACCCTTACTGTGGTCCTTATGCAGAGCCACAACAGGGGCAAATAATATAACAACGCTGTTATGTGTTCAAGTCAAGTCCTGATTTTGAGAGTTAAGCCTCTCCTGCTGCTCCCAAAGGGCACTGTGATGACTGAGACATCTCCCTGCAGTACTGTAAGTGAAGCCATTAGTTGATGGCACATGCCCATCAGCATAAAGCACGTGGCTGTCAGGTCAAGCCCAAAACAGAAATGCTTATTGCTGACGCGTTCCAGTCCAGGATGGAGCCAGAGTATAAAATGACACAAGAATTTATCTGTGAAATTCGATAGCTGTGAAACTCAACTGATTCGATTTGCGTAGTCTGGTGGGAACCTTTCATCTAAAAGTGGTTTTCTGACTGTCTGAAGCCTAATTTTTAACCTGGTCCTAAGTTACAAATTGAAACTTTGTTGAAAGCTTCTGGTGGTGTGTCTACCTGTTGCAGTGCAATGCAATTTAAAAGAAGTAACAACTGGGTGCTTGTCGCCTGTAACAGTGGATCCACCTTACCATGATGCTGTCCATCAGCTAACTAAAAAACTCATCAGCGCTGATTAATCTAACACAGCACTGGTCTTGAGGGATTGCCACAGGGTTTGTTGAGATGGAGGGTTTGCTTCCAGTTTAGAACTGGTGCTTGCTCGGTTATTCACTCTGCATCCTGCCCCCAGTTCTCTTTGGCTGAAAATCCAACATTATGCAAATTCACTTTGAGCGTAACTCATGGTCTCTGACCTTACCCATTGAAAAATTGGTCTAAAAGAGCCAACCAGCCCTATCCAAACTGAATGATGCAGAGTGAAAGCTACCCCTGAAAGGCAATTTATACCATCTGATTTATAATATCTAATGAGCGCTATCATCTAAGATGGACTTTAAAAATTTTTTGGAGCTGCCTTTGTCTGGACATCAAGTACAGAGGAAGCCTCCATGATTACCTGAGACTGGATATCTAACTTTTTGATGATCGTGTATAGCTGAGGTGAATCTCACCTGCAACTCCTATGGCAAAACATCATATGGCTCAGACAAAGAAAGCTGGTATCTGCTGAGTAACTGTGTATCTCCATGAACTTTTTGATGAATACAGATTGAGACTTGGCCTGTTAACAAAACCTTAGCTAAGGCAACTCTCACCTTGTTTCACGTGTCATCATAAAAAATTTCCAGAGTGCTAAGAAGCACTGCGCAGTCAGAGGATGGTCTTAGGCTGGGAGAGTAATCTGTCTTTATGGTGATGAGTTACCCCAATAATCTTCAACTGCAGGACTCTGGAGGGACTATACCCTCCTCGGCCATCTAATTTTTTAAAAATAGATCAGTCCTAATAATTGCAATTTTAATGAAATGTTTGTTCTCTGGTGCCACAGACATGCTTGGCATGGGTGTAGCGTAGCAATCGTCCTTGGGATACTCAATGACTGAAAACAACAGTTGCTGCTAAAAGAAATGCAATACTAAGCTAAGGTTGTCTATAAATGACAGCCATCAGCTAGCCCTTCGGGCAAGGGCTGGCCTGATGGTATGATGGGTATGAAATACCTGACATGCTCATCAAATGTTGCTTGTTAGCTTAGGGACAGGGTGTGTTGGATAGGTTTGCTCACATTTTACACGCAAGGTGCCTGTCCTCACTTAGTTGCCTTTGCTTTTACCTCTAGAAATACATTTGCAAAAAAAACCCGAGCTGATTAAAATACTAAACTGTTGCTGCACACATGACACATTCTCATACGTGTGGCCACCAGTCAGCAGAGTCTGAACTGAGGTATCGAAGCAGGAACATCTACAGCTTGAGCTATGAGAGTTGTGAGCAGTTGTGAGTTCTCTACCATGAGGATCAGCTTCAGCAGAAAGATGTGACACTATTGCCTGATATATTAACTTAGTCCTCTTGAAGTTGGAGAATATCTTATCAATGAGATTGTCCCATATGTACCCTGATCTGGTCTGGGGAAGAATTAGTTCAGTGGGACTGATATTTTGAAAGTGGGGCTGCTGGAATAGGCTCAGAAATATTTAAAGAAGGCTCCTCATCACTTCTAACAAGATTTTCTGAGACTTTTTAGATCCTTTCAAAGCTGTTTGTGTAGTCGGGCATCAATACGTATTCCGTAGCGCTTGCTTGAAATAAGAAACAAGGACTGGTGATTAAGGAAAGAACTTGAGGGCATCTCAGCTTGATTTAAAAGATCCAGAAGGATGTAGGAGAGATGAATGCGATTGCACTTTAACTGAGAGCAATTATCTGAAGATCAAAGAAGGAATTTGCACCATCTGTCAGAAAGACGGGCATCAACATTCATGTGTGTGATGAGACAGGAGCTGTGAATTCGAGCACACGTCAGGCTTTATGGTGTCATGATGTTGCTCCAGGTTCTGCTCATGGCTCTGGTAATAGAAACCACCGTGTCTGTGCTCTCTAAGAGCTTTCATGCCTGACTTCTGAAAGGGGCCAGAAAATGGATGCGCATCATTTAGGCGGATTTTGGTTATGAATCCAGGTAGGCATAGGCCCATGTCTATCTAGAACTTAATAAGGCTAGTATTAACGCCCCAGTGTAGACCTAATGGGCTGATATAGTACAAAGGATTCATCAATACCCAGCTCCCAAACCATTATGTACTAACTCTCTGGATGATTTAAAACTTGGACAATGACTTCCCCAGTAGAGAGAACGCTGCTGTATCTCTGGAAGGACTTTTCTGACTCATAACTGCAGTTCATTGCCATAACCGTTAACACTGTCATCGTTACATTGCAATTGTACCATGCACACACATATGTACATTTGAACCTCCAGAGGCAAAACTTGATCACCTAAGTGTGATTAGCAATGATATAATGATATATTACCGTATCTCAACATTGTGCTGATAAGCCTGAATCAAGGCTTTCTCTCTAAACTGCTTTCTCTTTTTCTTTCCAGATGAAGCTGTTAATTTTGTCAACAAGCCCAAAACAACTCCAGAAATCTCAGTCAGTCCTTCTGAAAACCTTGAGCTGGTGTGCGAGGTGTCAGCTGCGAGCGGAACCGTGGTATGGAAGAAGGATCAAACTGAGGTGAAGCAGGACCAGAGGACAACAGTTGTCTCCCAGGGGACACACCGCAAGCTCATCATCAAGAAGGTGACAAAGGAAGACCAAGGGAGCTATACCTGTGAAACAAAGGATGACAAAACAACATTCCAAGTCAAAGTCCGAGGTGAGAAAATGCTGGAAATGCCAATGATAAAAAAATAGTCCAGTTTAGGTAGTATCTTATATTTGGAGGATCATCTCACAACCTCTCTGGGGTGAAATATTTCAGCCGTAGAACTTGATTTTCAGCCAACCATCATATCACCACTTTATACACACACTTCTGCATCCATGACTAGTTATAACCACAAAAAATTGATGGGCAAGGATGGTAACTTCTGCACCTCTCACAATTAGCAGAAAAACTCTTGCAGAATCAGAATGCGAGGCCATAGCAGAAGTGCAGGAGTAAGTAAAAGGGAAGGGGGAGATGTTTGAAGAGCTCTGACTAGATGAAGAATGACTGAATTTGAGTGATCCAAACAGGCAGAAAAAGAGCAGTGGTTCCTGGATATGAAGACACAAGGGCTTCTGATTCACTGGAAGCTTGGAGAGGCATAGGAAGAGAAAAAGAGAGGAGGGAGGAGGGTTCAGGCAGTGCGTGTTGGTGCTCTAAGTCCCATGTTCAAATCTGTACTCAAATGGTGAGTTTTTTGACTTTAGCCCAGAATTCACCGATTCACCTCGAATCAACAAAATTAGAGGTGAAGGTGCTTTCTTGTCTTGATGGGCCATCATGATGCCTCCTGTCAGAAGCAAGTATAGTGAAATAGGGGGAACTTGATTAAGCACTGGAGAAGGCAACTGCAAAAAGTTATGTGTGACTATTGTGGCTTTCTTACAGAGACAGAAGATGTGTTTACAAACAAGGAGAAGGTACAAAGGGAGGTGAAAGCTGCACTATCAGAAAATGCCACACTGAGCTGCGAGGTGGCCCAGGAGAAGACCGATGTGAAATGGTACAAGGAGGGCAAACTGATCACCTCGAGCAAGAAGTTCAAGGTGGAGTCGGAGGGCAAATTGCGTCGCCTGGTGGTGGGTCAGGTGGAGAAGAAAGATGCTGGGGAGTACACCTGTGAGGCTGCTGGCCAGAAACTGACCTTCAAGATTGTTGTCACAGGTAGGAGACATATTTTGGGTTTTGTTTCATTGCCTTTTCTTTGTGTCTGGGTGTCTTCTCCTGTTTTCTCTCTCAAAATATTAGAAATTCTGTTAGACCAGCACCAGAAAGTACTTTAAGCTACCATTTCAGTAAGGTTGTGTAGGACTGGGTAGATATACTGGTTACCTGTAGGTATCCTGATATCAGCTTCTCGACTCCCTGTACGTCTCCTTAGGCTCAGACAGTGAATCAAGAGTTTTTGTTAGCACGCACTGGGCTGACGGACCTCTTCCAATTTGATCATTAGTATTGCTATTCCTCCTCTTGTTATTGCTAGCCATTCACAAAAGTCTCTGTTTTCTTCCCTCTTCATTTCATCTTTCCTTTACATGTCTTCTTTCCGAAACCAGAGAATTACTTCAATTATTCCACAGTCTGGCTGTGCAAACACATGTGTGAACACAGCTGCATAACTCCATGCACCCTGAAACTTTTGTGGATGATGAACAGAAATAGGCACAGATATGCCCAACTTGAATTATGATTTGTATTTAACAACCTTTCCTCCAGCTCTTCCCCTACCACTTCTTTGATTAGCAGCTGTCATTGGATACCCAACTGTGATTTGTCCAAATACTTGTCTACCAAGCGATATTTAAACAGTAGCATTTACAACACCCCTACTTTACTGTGGCTGCATTTAGAAGGTTTAGGAGTTAATGGTAGTGTGTTGTCCTAAAAATTTCAGATCAGCTGCACCGTTTGTATCTGTGTGATGACCATTCGCTGCGAGTCCTACATCTGTAATGATCGGTCATGTGCAGGAATGTTTATTTGTATTTTCATTTTTCTCCTTACCAACATGATTTAGAGTCTGAGGATTTAATACTGAGTCTGTTCTTTTACTCTGACTACGCTACAGATTTCTTTGGTTTCAGTATATTTTGCAAGAGATCCAGTAAACTTTATCTCAGGCTCTAGGCAGCTGTGGACATGTCAGCTAAATTCTGAGTGATCATTTCTGAATTGGGTTTGGTTTGGTTCTGTTCATATTCATACTACTTTCCTGTCTTTGCAACCAAATGCTTCTCTGTTAACGTTACACTTGTCTCATATTCTGAGCTGATCAGAACAGGGAATCTATTTTCTCCTCTGCTTTCTTACGACATCAAACTCACTGGGACCATAATGCTGGCAGAGGTCTGGCATTTCATCAGCTATGTAGACGAGCAACTGCATTTGGGAGCCTATTGACTCTCCTATCGCAGCCATGCTGGAGACCTGAAGTCCTTGCAGGGCATAGCTTGTGTGCTGTTCCCTTGTAAAGGTTGCAGTCTTTGCTGCTCTCCCACTCTCCTGGGGCATCCTGCTCTCTCTGTTGTCTTCGTGCAATGTGCAACTGCTGCTAGAGCATAAAGCTTTGCTGCTCCCTGAAGTGTATATTGTAATCCCCACTCTGCGTGGGCTACCCAGGGTGTGAGTTGGGGCACTTTGGCTCTTTTTCATGAATTGTGTAGCTCACGCTTTTCACTCAGGGAGCTGCCAGCTTCAATGAAGGATGGATGACAGAAAAGCCAGATTTGAGAGGCACCTTTCAGAAAAAACCCAACGTGGGCATTGATAGAAAGACCATGGCATGGATTGGTATAAACCAAGTTCACGCTCAGCTGCTGGAATTAGTTCATACATTCCTGCAGAGGTGGAGTCAGAAAACACAGATATTTAGTGCTTTTACACTTGAATTTCTCTAGCTGAAGGCTATTCTTAGCTGTCTGCCTCAGAAACCCAAGGTTTTCAGTTCTCTCTCAAACCGGATGACTTCACGGCTGCACAGGGTAATGTAACACCTTTCCCTCTCTGTCGTAAGTGGAGAGTGCTTGCCTAGCTACCGTTGCTGTATTTCTCATGTGTATGACTGTAACATGACATGCAAGTCCAGCGCTCACTGGAAAATGATCTAGTGTGAAAGTCAGGAGGGATTATGAGTACTCTGAGTGGTTGCTCTTTTGCTGCAGAAATCCTCATCTTACTAGATTATCCGAAAGTGCAGTGGCTTTCTGAGTCTTAATTTATCCTGTTACCATTGCACTCGGAAAGCTTTTCAGGGTTCCTGTACTCCAGGGCTCTGCTGGTAGCACAAAACTTTCCCTGTTTAAGGACAGCTTGAAGGTTAGGTGCTCAGTGTTGAGTCTTGTGATGCAGCTATGGCTTTTTGGCTTCATATTAACAGAAATGGGGTGCTGCACACCTTGGGACTGGGCTCGGTGTGTAGCCAAAAAAGCTGATTCTGCAATCTCATTATTTCAAGATTCATGATCTCAAATCAAATCCTTATTTGCAGTGGACAAAAGCTCCCTGTCCTGAAAATGGTTTTCCCCAGTTTCAATGGAACATCACTAACCAACTGCAGCTGAGGTTGGAAATGTCATCTGAATGCTTGTTTAACGTTAAAATAAGTTTCTATGACAAATTACTGGCTAGTATAAATCACTTCATAAGCTGATTAAAAGATTTGGTCACATTTCCTATGACTATAAAAATGTTTAATATTAAAGGGCAAGAATGCAGAGGACAAGCAAGCATCTGGAATATTCCTGCCCTGCTAAACAGAAATTTTAAATACAGTACCCATTTACTCAAACTGGTTTGTGACTCGTTTGTTTAGAGCACCCTTCATATTCACGATCTGAGTTGTAAATGGAAGTTGAAATGTTTGTATTTTTGCAACCAGTTTTGAAGGCAAACCACGGTGTGTGTTTGAGCTCTTTTAGATCCAAATTGCTGCTTAATGTGCAAATGGGCTCATGTGTGCCTTTAAGCTTTGCATCACCCAGCACCGACTATGTATGTTGCCTCGTTAATGACATCTTAATGACAATGACACCTCCTTACACCCCTTCTACAGTCAATATAAACAGAAGAGCTCAAATTTAGTGTATGTAAACTGGGTTGCTGCTTCGGCTGGCTCCCTGTAGGACCTCTCTTTCCATGGACTGTGCAATATTGATGGCAAGCCTATGGTGTGGATCCCGGGATTGCATGTAGTGCCGTGGTCAGCAGTGAAGGAACTTGACCCCAACTTACCCCTACTCCTTGTCCTCCCAGGCAGCTGCTGCCACTCAGAGAACAGATATGACAGAGGTGGTATGCAGAGGAGAAAGTCATCAAGGAGGAGTAAAGGATGGCACTAGGAGGCTGCAGGGAGTGACTGGGGGGAGGAAGGCAGTAGCACAGGTTGTGGAAGTGCAATGTGCCCTTGTGGCCAAGAAGGCCAATGGTCTCATGGGATGCATTAAAAAGTCTGCAGCCAACAGGTTGAGGGAGGTCATCCTCCCCGCCCACTCTGCCCTGGTGAGGCCACATCTGGAGTACTCTGTCCAGTTCTGGTCCTACAGTTCAAGAAAGACAAGGAACTACTGGAAAGAGTCCAGCGGAGGACTGTGAAGGATGATCAGGTGACTCGAGCATCTCTTTTGTAAGGAAAGGCTGAGAGACCTGGGTCTCGTTTAGCCTGGAGAAAATAAGACTGAGAGGGGACCTCATCAATGCTGATCAATACCTAGGCACAAACTTGAGCATAGGAAGTTCCATCTCAACATGAGGAGGAACTTCTTTACTTTGAGGGGTGCAGAGCACTGGAACAGGCTGCCCAGAGAGGTGGTGGAGGCCGCATCCCTGGAGACATTCAAGGCCAGGCTTGATGAGGCTCTGAACAATCTGATCTAGTTAAAGATGTCCCTGCTTACTGCAGGGGGGTTGGACTAGATGATCCCCAGAGGTCCCTTCCAACCCAACACATTCTATGATTCTATGAAAAAATGTGAGACCCCATTTATTTAGGGTCTCTCTGTCCTCCCACATCTCAAATGTACGCTAATATAAAAGCTAAGAGGGACCACACCAGTTATTGGTTAAAAGGAGGACCAGGTAAAACAATCATTAAAGTAAATGGTTAAAGATGCAATTTATCAGTCAATCCTACTTAGCAAGGTGACAAGTGAATCTTTTCAATGCATAAAACTAACTATTTACGCAGGATATCCTTGTGATGCCAGCTCCACTTGTTGAGATGGAAGTTCTAAGTGGTACTGTGGAAGAAAGTGACTTCAAACGCTTCATTCTTGTTGTTCGTGTTAAGTATTAAGAGAAGATTCCTTATGGCCAGTTTTCTAAAAAATTAGAGATTTCTGAGGAAAGAAAAGTGTATTTCAAATTTTATAGGCCCGTTTTATGAATATTGTAGGCCAAGTACATTTCCATATTGAGAACTGTATCTTCGTCATTTCTTTAGGATTGAGTTACAATACCAAGATGCTGGTAAATTCCTGTAAATAATGTGATAGTTGAGATGGCAACTCATAATTGTGGTATATTTGGCTAGTTCCAAATGTGGGGTGTAGGATGATCATAAAGACACAAAGGGGGAAATTTAGCTTCATTATAAGAAATTTGTAAATGAGATGCTGGAGCTGTTCCTGAAGACTAGTCAGAGAGGTATGATAATTATATGGACTGTGTTTTGAGGGTGCATTGTTCTGTGTGATAAAAAGAACTGCAAGTTACTTAAAAAATTGATCCTGTAGAGCACCTACACAGAATACATGTAATATCTTCTTCTTAAAAGCTATTTTATTTATATCTTATGTATTGTTTTTGCTAATATTTCCCTATTTCAGAGGCAGAAGATGCATTTGTCAACAAGGAGAAGGTGCAGAAGGAGGTGAAAGCTGCACTATCAGAAAATGCCACGCTGAGCTGCGAGGTGGCCCAGGAGAAGACTGATGTGAAATGGTACAAGGAGGGCAAACTGATCACCTCGAGCAAGAAGTTCAAGGTGGAGTCGGAGGGCAAATTGCGTCGCCTGGTGGTGGGTCAGGTGGAGAAGAAAGATGCTGGGGAGTACACCTGTGAGGCTACTGGCCAGAAACTGACCTTCAAGATTGTCGTCACAGGTGGGAGACATGTTCTTTCTCATCACAGAAAGGTCCATGAGGTCCCCTTATGACAGAGCAAAATGAATCACTGTCTGGGCTCCAGGGTCTGTGTAGCCTGGATCTTCATTGAGTAGTGAGGTTCATGAGGCAACCAGCTTGTGTGCATCCACTGTCACACAGATGCCTCTAGCTAGATGTCTTCATCTGTGAGCTGAATCCCACTTGGTGGTCCTTGTTGTTTTTTAATTTTGGGGTAAAGAAAAATGAAACAAGTTTACATGTGCTGTTGTAATATATAGGGATAACGGTAGGTCCAGCTCCCAGTTGTGTGGGAAAATAGGTCTGGAATCATGCTCAAGAAGTACCTAGAGTGGGCAAGGCTTACACTGGAGTCCCAGTGGTGGGTGAGATTGGGTTCTTATGTGTGCATTACATTAGGGAAGAAAAAGTCAGATTTCTTGTGGATCCAGGGGGATGGGAAGAACCTTAACTCCTGGGGCACTGGTTCGTTTTGCTCAGAAACGGCTGATGTGTTGTCCTCAGGCTGTACAGAGGGCCATGTCCTGTCTGAGTGTACCTTTGCTGTGGATGGGACCATTCCAAAATGACAGAGTTGTAGGAAGGTCTCATAAGCAGGATGTTGTGTCTGGTTGTGAACATTTTGGACAGAATGAATATACTTGTGATTTTGAATTGTTTCTCTCACCCCACAGAAGCAGAGGATGCCTTTATCAACACGGAGAAGGTGCAGAAGGAGGTGAAAGCTACACTATCAGAAAATGCCACCCTGAGCTGCGAGGTGGCCCAGGAGAAGACTGATGTGAAATGGTACAAGGAGGGCAAACTGATCACCTCGAGCAAGAAGTTCAAGGTGGAGTCGGAGGGCAAATTGCGTCGCCTGGTGGTGGGTCAGGTGGAGAAGAAAGATGCTGGGGAGTACACCTGTGAGGCTGCTGGCCAGAAACTGACCTTCAAGATTGATGTCGCAGGTGAGGGATTATCTTATCAAATATGTTTTTGCTGTAGGTATAAAGAAAGTTTCCTACTGATATAGATTTACTTCCAGCCATGGTCTCTATGGGTCTACAACAGAACCTAAATGGTTATTCTTAAAGGTCAGTATTAAGGGCATGTGTCTGGATGCTTTGGGAAAAGTCCACTTAGGCTAGTATTCTTTTCCTGATTTTGACCAGCAATGGTTACTAAGAAAAACGATGTAAGAACAAGCCAAGCACACAATAATCCTTCCACACTTTAGGAGTCTGTAGTTCCACTCTAAGAATCTGTAATTTCCATCTCTGCTGGGACAGAGTTTTTCTGCCAAATCTACACAAGACATGTCTTTGCTGAGAGAATTTGCCCATAAGACTTCATGAGGAATTGCACAACACTTCGAGGGTGAGTTCACATCAGTATCCAGTAGTTTGTGTATGCTGGTGAATCATCAGTGTACACGTTTCTGTCCTTGCTGCTAGTTATTTTTGTGGAAAACATTACCCAGTACTTCCTTTCTCATCATCCTTGCCTCTGCCTTGTTCGAAAGGGTTATGAGGAAAAAAAAAAAACCTAAATTTGATGTAGGTGATTCTCTTCTGACTCTGGACCAGAAGAAAACCTTAAAGATGTGTGCAATTAAAAGCACATCCCAGGAAGTGATGTGTGACAATTCAATTGGATTTGGAGCAAAGATTTCCCCTGTCTTTCTTTCAATGAATTCACTCAGTGCTAGAATCTAACCAAGTCTATTAGGAAGCGTGTGCTATTTATTTTGGACCCAGCTATGTATGTAGTTATGTACCTTCCACACTGGAGGTGGCTTGTGGCTGGCCTGCTCCCAGCATGGCTGGAGTAAAAGCATGACATTAGAGCACTGAGACTCATGTGACTGCCAGTCGTGGGACTTGCTGAGGTACACAGCTATTTGGTTTCATTCTGCTTGCTCTGCCATGTCTGCATTCTGTCATATACATTGCTGGGGGGTGACCCTACAAGGAAATTGGAGACAAATTTGCCTTGTTCTCCTTTGTGGATGGCAACTCTCCTTTGTGCCAGAAAAAACTATGTTAATACTTATTCCATGTCTCCGTTATATGACTTTTTTTTTTTTTTCTATAGCTCTGTGCATGTTGTAGGAATACCACAGGGTAAGACTGATATGATTATTTCAAACAGTGAATGTCTTTGTTAGCAGAAGCTGTTAGAAAAATTGCACCAGATTATAAATGAAACCGTGAAAGGCAGAAATTAACAAACACTGTTTGAAGAAAGAGCTCTTCTCAGCTTCCTGTGGAAAGATCTTCTCACCTAGGACCAGGAGAACTTTAACCTCTGCTGGATGCAACAGGACACTCAAGTTCTCTCAGCTGTTGTTTGTGCTTCTAACTTAGCCCAAAGGTGTTCCTCTGAGCAAGGAAAGACGTTGTCAGAACTAATGTCAGGTTGTATGAGACTTTTGGATGAAAACCCAAAGATTGGCCTGCTTTTAGGGCTTCTGAGAAACAATCATATTCATGAGAGAAAATCCTATGGCTTGGACACTGGGGGTTCACTTTTTTGGGAAATAGCGCCGTTCTCTGCAGGTTGATGTTGGGGGGATGTCACTATCGCCAATCCTCTCTGTGTCTCACATCCTCTCTGTAAACCGGGATAAGAAGAGTGTCCTACCTTGTGGAGTATTTTTCATATGACAGGCTTTGAGGTACTTGGGTACCATGGAAAGAGGGACAGGCATTTTGTTTGCAAGATATAGATGAGTGTTGCTCAAGCCCGTTGCTACCAAAGAGAGGTTGTTACTCAGATTTTGCAAATGGGTAAACACAAGAAAGGAGAGCAGAGAAGAATGGGCTCCCTCTTGCCACGGAGAGGTTTACTGGTCACTTTAAAGGCAGAAATGGTGGGACCCATTTGGGTTCTCCTTCAAGACTGCTGGGGAAGTATGCTGTAGAACCAGAACTGGAAAATGAATCTTCTGACCCTCTGTGCTTTCACCCTAGATCGCCTTGATTTTTCCACCTTGCTGTTGATTAAAGCTACAACTGAGCAGGAGTACCAACTAGACTTTGTGTAGAGATATGTACCATTCCCCTCAGGGAAATTCACTCAACTGACAGCTCTCACTGAAGAAAGTTGCCTGGGATGGAACATAATGTGTGAGCTGAGAAGTCCCTCACTCAGTTAACCTCCTCATGTAACCTCCATTGCTTTGTAATGAAGGGCAAAACATCTACCTAGAGTGAGGGTAAGAACCAAAATAAACAAATTAGCCTGTAGGACAACACTTTTTAGGAGCTTTGGCTTGTTTTCTTCAGAACTGTGACACAAATACCTCTGAAACATGAAACTCACACTCTTTGCATCATGACCTGCTTCTTCCCTTGTCTACATATATTTCTGGTGCTGGAATACCCCTTGCTAGGTGTCTTAACCTCATTCATGAGCTTGGATCCAGCCTGACTTTTGGCAAATCTTGCTTTATTACTACAGTTCCTGATCTCAGAGACACAGCTTTCCAGTAGAGTTCTCCTTTTCTCCATTCCTTGTTTGTGCTTTGCCTTTTAAAGGATTTTAAAGGGCAGTTGCATATTTCTTAGCTGGCCTTGCTGATCTTTTCCTTCCAGCTTCTCCACTAGGTAAGATGTAGATTCTGAATGCTCTAATGTGAAGATACCAGGTACTACATTGAGTCTTGAACAAATTGTTCATATTTTCTTCCTTAATCAGTTATCATAATTCATACAAGTTTGCTCTTTCTAAATAAGTATGTACAGAGATATTTTTGTTAATACCTCTATTTACTTTAGACTAGATCATCTTAAGATCCCTATATCCAAGGTTATTTCCCATGCCCAGCTTCTAAAATGATGTTCTTGGAATTTGCCAAAACCAAGCCTAAAATCAAATTACTGTTCTTAATTCAATGTCTGCCTGACCGGAGAATTTGACATCTGGAAATCCAACATGCTGTTGGCAGAGCTCCAACAGAGGCAACCAAGATGACTAGAGGGCTGGAGCACATGTTGTATTTCTACAGGTTGGAGAAAAGAAGGCAAAAGGGAGTGTTTATTGCAGCCTGTAACTATCTAATGGGAGGATACAGAGTCCACAGCTCCACGTTCTTCTCAAAGATGCATGGTGATAGGAGAAGAGGCAAAGTATACCAACTGGAACGTGAGAGGTTCTGAAAAGATATTAAGAAAAACTTGCACCATGAGGGTGGTCAAGTGCTGGAAGAGGAGCCTTGAGGTTGTGGCATCTCCATCACTGGAGATATTCAGAACGCAATGGGACATGGCCCTGAGTAACTCAATGTAATTTTATCTGCTGTGGGTGGGGAAGTGGGACTGGATGACCTCCAGAGATCACTCCTGCCCTAAATTGTTTTATGACTGTGATTTTTGTGCTATTAGTAGCACATGTTCTGTAGACTATATCTGGGAAAGGATGCTGTTTCATAAGGACAAAATTCCATATAAATCTTTCTGCAGGTACTCCAGTTGTTATGCATCCATTTCATAACCCTTATTGGTTTTTTCCTGAAAATTACTTGGACCTAAGTATGAGGACAGTGCTAGCAAATGAATGATCCTGCCTGGACTATGGCCTGTTTACTGTGAATATTCAGCCCAGTCTTTTCTGCAAGTGAACAGGACATCTCCTGCTTCCCCAGGAGAGCCCATCCTGCTTGGCCTGCAGAGAGTGACGGTACAGAGTGGGTATAGGAAAGCTGATGTAAGCCTAAGGATCAGGCATGGCAGTTCTTCTTCCTGCCCAAATGAGCCGCAGCCAGAAGCTGTGCTGTCTGAAAGCAAGCTGTTCCTGCCAGTGTTCCTCAAGCATTTGCTTCGCTCTGAATCTATTAGCCTTTTTAATTTTACAGCTGCTTTATTTAAACTGTAATCTACCAGGTGGTCTCCCATCGAAAACCCTATACCGTATGATCTTGGAGCCAAAGTTTTAATTTTCATGGGCTTTTTTCCAGATTTTTCCTTCTTTCCAATCTTGCAGATGATGTGTTCGAACACAAAGACAAAGTGCAAAAGGAGGTGAAGGCAGTGCTGAAGGAGAACACCACGCTGAGCTGCGAGGTGGCCCAGGAGAAGACTGATGTGAAATGGTACAAGGAGGGCAAACTGATCACCTCGAGCAAGAAGTTCAAGGTGGAGTCGGAGGGCAAATTGCGTCGCCTGGTGGTGGGTCAGGTGGAGAAGAAAGATGCTGGGGAGTACACCTGTGAGGCTGCTGGCCAGAAACTGACCTTCAAGATTGATGTCACAGGTGAGTGAATTTGCTACATCTCTGGTTTACATCCTGAAAAATTGAAGGAAAGCAAAGCTATGTGACTTGGCAAATTCCATCTCAGCAGACAGTGATGGAGCCAGCATTTAAATTCTACCTGTTTACTCATGTGGTTGTGTTCAAACTGTTAGATCTGTCTCCTTTGAAGACTAAGAATGCATTTCCATACTGCATGCCCAGGACAGGCTGAGATTGTTGGGGAATTTCCCTGGGAATATGGTGGAGATGCACTGATAGCAAAATGAGAATTCAATAATTGCAGGAGAAATTAAAGGACACACAAAATCATCTGAGCACAAGCTTTATCTTGTGAATGCTCTCTCCTTTAATAAAGCATGTTTTTATTACAAAGGATAATTTATTATGGCCTTTGCAAACTAAAAGGAAATACTAGAATTGGTGTCAGAAGCCGTAGCTGAGGAAACCACGTCTCTTCACCATGACATTAGCAAGAACAGGATTTAACCTTGATGTCCCTCAGTTGGATCTTGATAAATTTAAGGCAAAATGAGGAGTTCATATATGAAATTGCTTTTTTTGATTCTGGCATGGTGTAGTGCTAAGAAAATACCATGGGGGCTGGCTACTTTTCATTCGTTAGAGAAACATACTTCTGGGATGATGATATTCGGAACATTTGGGAAATAAAGATATAGACACAGAATAGGCTCATAAAGTTTGTTTCCCAAAACTCAGTTTGCTTTTGCAGGCAAAGCAAATGGCAGCTCTTGGGTTGTTTGGATAATTTAATGCTTGTCCTCTTACAGCAAATAGACTTCCAACAGACTACATCCACGGGTGTGCTGCTGGACTTTGGGATATGTGAAATTCTTTTCTGCAGAATTTGGAGAATGATAGTGGTGGAAATGAAAGCACCTTTGGGGCCATTTACGTGGCCTTGGATTACAAGTAAAAAAGTCCTTCACTAGCACTGGATGTTATTGAAATGTTAACATTCATTGACAGTGTTGGCAGGGAATGTGTTTCCTATCTTCAGTCCACAATCCAGAGACTAACGTGTGCATTTGGGAAGGGACGTATGTGTGAAAATAAATTTTCTGAATCTGCTCCTCTACGCTTAATTCCAGAGGCAGAAGATGCTTTCATCAACAAGGAGAAGGTGCAGAAGGAGGTGAAAGCTGCACTATCAGAAAACGCCACCCTGAGCTGCGAGGTGGCCCAGGAGAAGACTGATGTGAAATGGTACAAGGAGGGCAAACTGATCACCTCGAGCAAGAAGTTCAAGGTGGAGTCGGAGGGCAAATTGCGTCACCTGGTGGTGGGTCAGGTGGAGAAGAAAGATGCTGGGGAGTACACCTGTGAGGCTGCTGGCCAGAAACTGACCTTCAAGATTGATGTCACAGGTGAGAGAAGATTCTTTGGCACAGCCTTCCTATCTCTGCAATGTTTAGAAAAATGAATATGGATATATATTTTCTAGGTAAAACATTATAAAAACCCTCAAAACAGGGAGCTCCATCCTGGAAAAACTTTGAGAGCTACCCACCTCTGTAGGAGCAGGGCTGTGAAAAGGAAAGTACTGATTGCACACCTCCATCCCCGCATGTTGGTGCGAGCAGAACAACTCAGCAATGCAGCTGATTCTCAGTGGATTTCAGAGCAGGGTCATGGTGAAAAGTGGTAGGGTGTGTCTGCTCAATGTCTGCATGTAAAACCCAAAGCAAAACAGAAAAACTCACTACAAAGCAGTTTGAATGTTCTACCAATAGTTTTTGATGTGTATTGTCAAGTCAGAGGCTTGTTTCCAGTGTTACCTGTAAGCCATGACAAGGGGATTGCACAACTTCATATCTTGGAGACATTCTGAAATTTTCTCTCGTTTCAGAACCAGATGTTGTGTTTACAAACAAGGAGAAGGTGCAGAAGGAGGTGAAAGCTGCACTATCAGAAAACGCCACGCTGAGCTGCGAGGTGGCCCAGGAGAAGACTGATGTGAAATGGTACAAGGAGGGCAAACTGATCACCTCGAGCAAGAAGTTCAAGGTGGAGTCGGAGGGCAAATTGCGTCACCTGGTGGTGGGTCAGGTGGAGAAGAAAGATGCTGGGGAGTACACCTGTGAGGCTGCTGGCCAGAAACTGACCTTCAAGATTGATGTCGCAGGTGAGGGAAGATCCTTTGGCACAGCCTTCCTATTTCTAGATTATCTAGAATAATGAATATTTTTATAGGAGTTTTTCCTCTTATGCTTCAAATTTTTGGAGAACGTCTTTGGGGTCGCCTGGCTCTGATTGAGAAATGGGACAGAGTTACAAATACAGTTGTATTTATAGCATCTATGTAAAATCTGATAAAACCCTTAAAACAGGGAGCTTCATCCTTGAAAAACTTTGGAGCTACCCATCACTGGACGAACAGGGCCACGGAAAGGAAGGTACTGATTGCACATCTCCATCCCCACATGTTGGTACAACCAGAACAATTCTGCAATGCAGCTGCTTCTCAGTGCATTTCAGAGAAGGGTTATAGTGTAGAGCCGTTGGGTGTCTACTTGATGTCAGCACTCTTCCTTCTCCCGGAAGAGCTTATTTCAGCCTGGGGGTTGGATGTGATAGTAAGACATGATATATATTAAGATCTCTAAGGCATCAGGTAAACGGCAAATAGGGAAAGAGTGTGTCATGGAGATTCATTTCAGATGCATCACCCTGCTGGGGCTGTAGAGTAGGAAAATGGATTCAGCTTTCCAAATCCCTGTCTCCTGATGTGCTTGCTAGTGGGCTGACTGTGTCTACTGGAGAACAAGGGGATTTCACCACTTGGACGTAAGAATGTGAGATGGGCTGGGCTTTGCTTAAGGTTGCATGGGAAGTAATAACACTGTCCTAAACATGCAAGTCCTGGTCTTAGTACCCTTTGCACTGAAGAAAGTTACCTAGTGTCAATAGAACAGTAATGGTGGCAGACACAGCTATGGGGAACAAAAGGAATCAACGATATGGGGCTGTGACACAGTAAGGGACAGTTCCTCCCAGTAAGAATTCATTAGTTTGCACTCAACTTCAAGTAAAATGTATCTTGCCTTGTTTGGGGCCTGCTATACAAATAATCCAGGTGATCTCCTAGCTTGCTGCCACAAGTATACTAATCTTAGTGTGATTTGTGACAAAGAAAAAAAAAAAAGGCTTCTTTCAGAAAAAAAAGACTACAAAAGAAAACAAACACAAAAATACTCACCACAGAACAATTTGTGTGTTCTGCTAAGAGCTTTAAATGTGTACTGTCAAGTCAGAGACTTGGTTTCCATTGTTACCTGTAAGCCATGACAAGGGGATTGCACAACTTCATATCTTGGAGATACTCTGAAATTCTCTTTCTTTTCAGAACCAGAAGTTGTGTTTACAAACAAGGAGAAGGTGCAGAAGGAGGTGAAAGCTACACTATCAGAAAATGCCACCCTGAGCTGCGAGGTGGCCCAGGAGAAGACTGATGTGAAATGGTACAAGGAGGGCAAACTGATCACCTCGAGCAAGAAGTTCAAGGTGGAGTCGGAGGGCAAATTGCGTCGCCTGGTGGTGGGTCAGGTGGAGAAGAAAGATGCTGGGGAGTACACCTGTGAGGCTGCTGGCCAGAAACTGACCTTCAAGATTGATGTCGCAGGTGAGACATATCTTGTCTTAATTACATTAGAAGATAATAAAATAATACATGTAATAGCTATTACACAAAGACTCTGTTGCAATAGTCTGGGCTTTTTTGCACCCTGTATTGTTGACCTGATTTTCTGTACGTGATTGCGTGACTTGTAGAAATGGGAATATTTGGCTCTAGTATTGCACAAAAGCCTATCTCATTCTTGGTCTATGTACATAATAATTGTAGATATAAATATAATAATACTCAATATATTATTCGGATCTCTCGCGTTTCTGGGATCCTAAGGGTTAATTCCTGTGCCCTGAACCTCTTGAAAGTAAAGAGCCATTCAAAAATCAGTTTCGTATTAGACCTATGATCCCATCTCTTAAAACTGAGACAATGGAATATGCTTCTCATTTTCAATTTCGTCAGCAGCACTCATCAAGATGGGCTGAAAACTCAGCACTTTTTCTGAATTTGCGCTGTTGTGTGTTTGACACCTCAGCCTTCTCAGATGCCTGCTTCTGCCAGGTGCTACATCTCCCTTTGTCATGAGAGATTCCAAGCAATTGGTCTTTTGGAACAGGTTTCACAAGGTGCCCAAGCAGCTTTAAGCGTGTCCTAAAGGGAGTGTTGAAGCTGCAAAAGACCTTGGGTACCTTGTCAGCCACGATCCTGGCCTTCCTGAGCGCTCAAGGGAGGTCCTAGTTCCTTTGTCTCTTTGAAAGTCACATTTGTGACAGTGGAAGAGACCGTGAAGAGTCTATTCCAGAAGCCCGTAGTGCTATAATTGTGACCTTGATATTTCACTGTAGGTCTTAAGTAAAAGGAATTTGAGAGCTTTTGGTGATATGCAGGACAAGATGTGCTTTGGGAACATCGGAATTAAATGGCTTGCAACCATAGCATTGATGTCAAGGACCTTCTTGGTCCTCTCTATTCCTAAACCCTTACTTCCCTAGTTTCTACATTGCAGTTCGGTCACACAGAGGGGTAGCTATTGCCCAGTGAAGTTTTGGCAAGTGGCAACCTAAATATTTTCCAAACATCTGCACAGAAACCTGTAAGACTGATCTCTTTTTAATCCCTCAATCAATATTTTCCTTCCTTTTCTGCATTCAGAGCCAAAACCTGCATTTATAAACCAGGAAAAGGTCCAGAAGGAGGTGAATGCTGTCCTGACAGAAAGCGCCACCCTCAGCTGTGAGGTAGCACAGGATGCAACTGAAGTGAAATGGTACAAGGATGGAAGACTGCTCGTTTCCTCTAGAAAATTCAAAATAGAAACTGTCGGCAAAACCCGGCGCCTGGTTATAGAGCAGCTGGAGAAGAAAGATGCTGGAGAATACACCTGTGAGGCTGCAGGCCAGAAGCTGACCTTCAAGTTGGAACCAACTGGTGAGTGCTCACTTTGAGGTGCTAAGCAGCAGTCTGGGTGGCTTAGAGGAAAACTGGATATTCCCTACCCAGCGGCCATTTCCCTTGGAGCAAGATCAGTGAACCACATCACGCATTAATTTGGCTTTTTTAATCTAGCAGTGTAGAGGTGGGAAATCTGGCTGAAGGCTTATTTTGGCTATGGAAATGCTGTGTAGTTTTTTGCTGATCTCCTTTGCACACCCCTTCGCCTAACCTGCTTCCGTGGTGGGGAGCTGAAAGTGGGAAGGTTTGAAGAGCAGCAATAGAGCTGTGGAGAAAGGTGACTAAGAAAAGATTGTTGTCTACTGCGTGTGCCCCAAAACTGCTGCACAAGATAGAGAAAAGGCCAAGAGAAAGGTAGTAGAGCAAACAGAAAACAGGCCATATATTCAGGTTTAGCACTTTAATATTTCTTCTTAATTTGTTCTAAAATCCTAAAAATGGGAGAGGAAAGAATTATACAGGTCATTTTTTTTTTTTTTTCTCTAAGAAACAAGCTTTTTGTGGGCAGCAGATAAAATGTGTATTTGTATTTCCTTTCCCTTGCTTCTCTTCTAAACAAAGGCTCTGGGTTACCTGACAGATCATGTTCATTCTCTCCGCTCAGCAAAAGATTATACCAGGCACAAATATTTAGCCATATTCCCCGGGTCATTACAGATTATGGATGAGCTGGTGGTGTGAGTCATGAAGAAAAAGTGTATTAAGGATTTGAGCATTAAGCTATTCGTTTTTCTATTTTAATATTTTTCCTAGAACCAGAAGCTAAATTTGAAAAGAAAGTTATCCAGAAAGAGCCTCTCGTTGTTCAAGAACATGAAAGTGTCACACTGACCACTTCAGTAACGCCTGAAACTGCTGTGGTGAAGTGGTTCAAGGATGGAACAGAAATCAAGGCGAGCAAGAAATACGAGATCAAGAGTGAGGGGGCATCCAGGACCCTGACAGTGAACCTGGCTGAGAGCACAGACACTGCCGTGTACACTTGCCAGACAAAGAGCGACAAGCAGGAATTCAAAGTGCAGGTGAAAGGTGAGCAGAGAGCAGCACACAGGTTATGTCCCAATCCAACAGCTACATTTCCCTCATGGTAGGATGGAGGTGAGTTCCAAACTCTCTCTAAAACTGTTCCAACCTGAAGGCTTGAATTGCTGTTGTCACTGCTGTGGCTGCCCCACCATTGGCCAGCAAAGTTCTCCTGCATCCAAATTACCCTATTTTTGTCCTTTGCTGGGCACTCAGGGGAGCAAGGAGGCCTATGATGGGTGCTTCTCCTGGTGTCTGCTCCCGACTCTCAACATGCTGTTTCTGTCTCCTCCTAACGCAGTCACTGGGACACAGGCAGAGCCTCAACTCTTCCCTAGTCTGCTCACCAGCAAGACAAAACTGATGAGGATGTAGAGGGATGTTGTGTGAGGAGATTTGTGAGTTAGTCACATGGGGAAACAGGACCTGAATTGTGTCCTCCTCTGTTCCTGGGATGGTGCACCTGAGATGCTGTTCCCTAGTCAAGGCTAAGGCTATAAACTGACAAGAAGGATGAAGTACAGCTGGTCCACAGATGGAGATGATGGGGTGATGTCCCAGAGCAAAGGTCTGCTCCTTTCTCTTCAGACACCCAAACTAGAGATGTTTGCAGCTGAGATGCACCCACTGAACTCCCTTTGAAGTCATGGCAGAGAGTAGCTGCTAATAGGTCATGGTACATCCGACCTATTGAAATGTCTCCTTCAGGATGAAAGAAATCCCACCATGGATTTATCTGACTCCATTGGCTGTGTCTTTAGTGACAGAAGACACAAAGGTGGCTGGGGCTTATGCATCCATACAGATCTTTTACACTTAGTCAGACAAATCAGACTCTGATATAAAAACACCATATGGTCTCATCATGAAAAATATTAGAAAAAAAGGAAGGCAATACCTAATCTTTTTTTAAGACACTGTTCTTGCTTTACAGTATGATAGAGATATTAAAATACCATGTCAAAGGAATCTCCCTAAATTTCTACCTTTCTGGTTTGTTTTTGTCTACCCTGATCCCCATATAAGTTCTGGCGTTGGGTTTTTATTTCTTTCTTTAATTATTATTATTATTTTTAAAGTTGTCCAGAACCAGTTTCTTAGAACAGGTTTCTTATCTTTCCCCCTTTCTTATCATTTTTCCTTCTTCTGCCTCTCAGAAATACCAGTGAAGTTTGCCAAAAAACTCGAAGCTGTTAATGCCGAGATTGGAGGCAGCGTCTCTTTGACCTGTGATGTGAGCCACGCCAAAGGGAAGGTGGTGTGGCGCAGGAATGGAGTTGAGATCAAGCCCGGCAAGCGTTTCCAGATTCATGAGGAAGGTGTCAAACGAACCCTGACAATAACAGGGATCCGGGCTGAGGATGAGGGAGAGTACTCCTGCGAGTCCAGAGATGACAAGAGCAGCATTACCATCACCCCCAAAGGTATGTCTCTAATGGTGTCCGTGTAGAGGGATCCTTGGGATTTGTCCTCAACTATAACAACTGTGCAAAGCTGAGTTTTTTCATGTGTTTGTGCTGTCTCTCTGAATGTCACTGGAACCTCTGTTTGTGAAGAACATCATGATTTTGTGACCTGTTGAACTCAGGTCTCTTAATATGTGGGCAAACTGATCTTCATATTGCATTTGAGGCTGGAATTAAGTATGCCGAATCTAAGACAGGATTTTTTCCCCCTTCTTTGTTTGCTTTGCTCTTCTGGAATCTTTATACAAAACTTACACAGAGATGGGAAATATGATGATCCGCTATTGCGATCACTTATTTTAAGTAATAAAAATTGATGTTTTTGACAAAGTCATTGAATCTTTTGGCTCTTTCAAGGTGTTCACGTCATGTCTCAAAAACACTCTCCTAAATGTTTTATTCCTATCCATCAGCTCCCAGAGTGGTGAAATTCATTACAAGCCTCAACAGCGTGGTCTCTGAGGAAGGGAAAGAGGCTGTGTTCAAGTGCACTGTCTCTCCCAGTGATGCTGTGGTCACTTGGCTCAGGAATGGTGTCAAGATTGAAGCCAGCGAGAAGTATGTGATCTCGCAGAAGGACACAAACCACAGCCTCAAGATCACTGATCTGACACTGGAAGATGCAGCCGAAATTTCTGTCAATGCTGAGGGTGTAGAAAGCACAGCCAATCTCAGAGTGCGAGGTAAGAGGCAATAAAGGCCCTTAGACAGGCTGCCACTGATGCTATGACCTATGCTGTTTTATGTGCCTGTGCTTTGATTGTTAGCAGTAGGCAAACGCTGCTTTTGTATCATTAAATATGGGTGCCCAAAATGCACTGGGACTTGGAGATACATAAGCCACCATTTAAATTCTCTCTGAAAGCCTGTTTTCTGGATCCTCTACATTCTTACTAATATTTTTCTCCTTTGGCAGAGGCCTCAATCTCATTCAAGAAGAAACTGGAGCCCAGAACAGTTGAAGAGAGGGACACAGTGACCTTGGAGGTAGAGCTGACCAAGCCTGCAGAGGTGAAGTGGATGAGGAACAGCATCGTATTGAAACCCAGTGAAAAAATAGAGATTAAAGCTGCGGGAACAAAGCATACCTTGGTGGTTAAGGACATCTCCTTTGCAGACAGGGGCTTCTACTGCTGTGAGAGTCCTGATGACAAGACCCAAGCCAAGATCAATGTGGAAAGTAAGTCGAATGATCTCCAGTTCTATATATACCTTGGACAGGGTTTGAAGGCAGATTCTGGTGTCTTCTATTATCATAATGGCCACTGCCACCCCCACCTGCCATGGGGCACGAGGACACAACATGGCCTTGGCCACCATCAAATGACTGAGAGGAGGTGGAAGCAAGGGCAGTAAACAGAGAACAGCTGGCTGATTCCTGTTGCCTCCATCTCATCCCACCAGCTTTCAGTCATGCTGTTGACCGTTAAGCTTCTTAGCTAGTTCTTCTCTTTCCTCTGAAATTTCTCCCTCTATTGTACGCTGTTTTTTTTTTTTTTTTCCTTTGTATGGCTTTTAGCAAACCATTCCCCCTTCATCCATCCATTGCCCTAATTCTTCTCTGCAAACCACCTCTTTCAGAATGTCTCTTTATATTCAGTCATGGTTAAAAAAAACTACAAAAGCAAATCTTCTATCTGAGGGTGCTGCCCTTTCAAGTAAGCTAATGGTGTCTCAGCTCTAGCCCTGTACTTCTGTCCTTTTTCCTACATCCTTTTGTCGTGATTGTTACAGGATAGATGGAGACAGGGTTTAAGCACTTAAGGACTGTCTAATTTTGTCTGTAAAGCCCCTGCCACCAATTGGTGCCGTGTAGGTCATAAATAATAGGTAAGGAAGGACTTGATAACAGACTTCAAGTACATAAAAGGCTGTTATAAAGTGGAAGGGAACAATCTGTTCTCCATGTGGAGATAACAACAGGAAATAATGGACTTCAATTGCAATGAGAAAGATCCAGGTTATACAATAAAAAAGCTTTTTAATGGCTGGATGACTGAATATGTTGTCTGGAGAGGTTTTGGAGCCTCCATCATGGGTTTAAGAAAAGGTTGGTGAAATATCTGTCTGGGATGACGTAAAGAGCTGAATGTGTCCTAGAGTGGGAGAGAAGGGCTAGATGATTTTTCTAGGTCTTATCAGCCTTATAATGTTGTAGTCTTTTGATGGTATCAAAGATATCCGAATTTAATGTCATACTGCTTCAAACAGAGTAGGGTTTGTCAAATCACTTTCATGCACTGCTAAGACAGCTTCATCTTCAAAATCTTCCTGGACGACAGTTGTCAAAAAAACACTTATTTATCATCCTGATATGGGGAGTAATCACTTTCAGTGGTGATTGCTCATCCTTTTTTCCAAACTGAATAGCTCTAGAGAAAAACAGACATCACCAGTGACTAGCAGCTGGTAGATCAGGCTTGGATTCATGCAGCCTAAACGTAGTGCATCACTTTCAGCCCCTTCTGTAGCCAACAGACAGAATGAGAGCTCCAGAGAGTGTTTTAAGTCATAGATGTGCTGAATTACATTCTGGAGTGTCTTTCTGAGTATTCAAGAAAGCATGGGTGACTACAATCCTGATTTAGAACTAGATTCGGGTTTATTGTCTCAGTTAAATGGGATGAACTGGGTCCACAGAAGAGAAAGAAATATGGCACTTCGTGGTCACAGTATTTTGGAAGAATGCAGCTCAGTATGGGGCAGTTTTCTGCTCTATCCTCTTCCACATGTTGTACCCCAAGGCATTTTTTTCAAACTCTGGGTGATACTCATTTTGCTTCCAGCAAGATGTTTCAGCAGTTGGTTGTAGATTCAGCTACACTTGTTTTTAGGCACCGACTGTTGCTATAGCCACGTGGTAAAACCAAAAAATGAGGGAACAGTATTTATATAGGAAGTAATTGAGTAGTCCTGACAGCTGCCAACAGTATTTTTGTACAAGGTGAGTCATGTAAACAAAATTGTGTACCTGTCTCTGGTTTATAAGCTTCCTATTCTGGTGGAGAGAGAGGATTTTGGTTTGTGCTTTCCAGGCACCCAGCTGCATTCTCATCACTCAGTGTCACTGTAAAAAGTAGCTCCTCTGTTGATGAAAAGAGATGGCTTCATGCAGCGATGGAGACTCAAGGTGACTCGAGAGGGACTGTGACTAAAAAGGGGAATCGGCTCATCATAATAGGGAATTCTTTTCGCATGTGATGATCCAAGCCTTAGTCATGAGACACAGCAGAAAGGGGAAGTATACAAGAATCTCACTAGTCTATATGTATTCTGCATCCGAGTCCTCCAGCTGAGATGGCACTGAGCTCTCACACTGCTTTACAGCCAAAGCAAGGCTCTAACAGTAGAAGTCTAAAATTATGCTCCATATTTTATTGGCATCTAAGCAAAAGGCCTCTTTTTACTAGAATATTTTAGAGCTTACACTGAGGTCAGCAGAAGTTCTTTAAATGCTCATAGTCAGGGGAATTGAGCTACTAATATTCAGTGCCCACCTTTAGACTAAGAAGCCTGATTTCAGGGACCTTTTTTAAAAAAATACCAAGCTGGACTGATGCTGCTTGGTTTGAGATAGCTTACGGAGCAAGGTAAATAAGAAATAGCTATATGAAAATCTGTTGATTTACTCCAGTATAAAAGTTGCTTCGTCAAAAGATAAGCATCTGTTCTGATCTTAAGATGCCAGGAGATCCTAAAATCAACTGAGCTGGTCAAACCAATAAAGTATCTGTCTGAATATCAATTTTCAGTTGTGGCCAAGAGGAGATGTTTGTGGAAGACTTAAGTAAGTAATGGGTAAAGTGGTGGTTCTTCTGATACACCTCTAAACTTTCAGCAGGTAAAAGCATAATTAGGTCAAATAATTTTAGCAGAAATTATACTGGGGACAAGCGTATGAAATTTCAAACCTCTGGACACAAAATATTGTGTATTAAAATAAATCCTATAAAAGTTCTACCATTCCCCAACGGTTAAAGCTTTATGGCAATACCTTTGAGAAGTGATTTTTTTTTTTTTCCCCCATCCTACGTACAACACCAGGTGAGAATATATCCAGGAGGCCACTTACTGAGTTTGAAATTGCTGTGTTATTTAGTTAATGTTTTTGCAAGTCCCTTTCGCTATCTCCTTGGGATAACTTCAGTTTGATCCTTGCTCCATTCACTGTTTGATTAACCTAGGGGAAAGGTCAGACAGAGAGAGAGCAGGTATGCTCCGCTCAGCTTAGAGAATGAGGTACCCTGGGGGGGTAGGGACTGGCCACAAAATGAGGTCAAAAATCAGGGACTGATGCAACTTCTAGTGAGCAAAGCCAGGAGAGCCGGTGTATTAGTTTGGGAAGCAAAGAACAAGCTTCTGGAAGTGACTGTACTTCCCTCATTTGTCTGGGTCAAGACGTGTCCTTGGGGCAAATTTGGGCTTAAGTGGTCGTGACCTTGGAGAAGGATGTGAGAGAGGAATCAGTCTGGTTTCCTTGAGAAAGAAATTGGACAGGACCCTGCAAAGGATGTGCATGCTGCTCTCTAAACCTTCTGTGAGGTGTAACAAGCAACAGGGTGGACAGGAAAGGTGTAAGGAGACAGCATTGCATGGAGCCTGCTGCTGCCCTCCTGGGGAGAACAGTACTCTGCTGTTAATAAAGTGTGTTAATAAAGTCATAGCGTATTCGTATAACCTCTGTGGAACCTTTGGAGAAATAGTTTGTTCTCTGTTGTCCTCCATGTGGTGTAAGGATAGGTGCCATCAGGAGACATTTGAGCCTCAGTCAGGCTGTGGTGTCCTCAGCCAAGGACGTGGGTCCAGACTGTGACCACAGAACTGAGCCCTCAGCCCACTCCCGCTCAGGTTCGGGTTCAGATCCTGGCTGAATGTGGATTATCTCTGCTAAACAGGCTCTAGGAAGGTCGAAATATTCCCAGGGGACACAGGGTGTTGAAGGTTTTTGTGAATAATTCATGGCTTTGTAGAGGAATTTTTTTGTTGTTTTTAATCGACAACATAATTTCTTTTAAAGGTGAGACAAGTTTAAGCACTAAATCCATTTTACTGTCTGATAGGGCACAGATGTCTTGTAGTAGAAATAGGTAATATCCACCCAAAACATGGCTAGAATCATAGAATCTTCATGGTTGGAAAGGACCTTTGAGATCATCGGGTCCAACCATGCTTTGTTCCCCAAGCTGTAAGGTGTCAGTGCACTTCACACCTTATCATGGACTACTTTTTTTTTCCTTTTACTAAAAGCTTTCTCCTTTCCCTGCTACTTCCCTCTCTCCCTTGTTTTTATCCTTGTTGAAAAGTTGAACAATATTGTTTGTTCATTCTTGCTCTGTGTTATCTCTATTATTGTCGTCTTTCTCTTGAATCGTGCCTGCAGAATGAGTATTTTCAGCAACATCTCTCCTGCTGTACAGCACAGGGATCCTGGTCGCAGTGTAAATAAAACAGTGTTATCTTCTTCTAGAGTGTTTCTTCCTGATGGTGATTGATGACCACCTCACCCAGCACGGGAATGCCCGTACTCCTCTGTGTGTGTGTACAACTTCAAAGCTTATTTAAGGCATAGAGACTGAATGCTACCTCTTGCTAGAAAAATGGACAGTTTGCCCTTTTTCTGCAAAGTTTGGCTGACTTGTTTGTCCCAGCTGAAAGCACCCATCTTAAGAAGAGCAGCCATGCTAACAATATGGTCATGGACAGTTTTTATTTCCTGTAATAGTGGTTGTTTAATTGGCCGATACCAATTAATTGGTGGGTACCCTCATGAGGAATAGGGAAATAATCTATTTTGGAAGTCCTCAGGCTGTTTCACAGCTGTTGGTGTGATATCTCCAACTTGTCCTTGTTGTTTTTCCAGTGAGGCAAATCAAGCTGGTGAAAGGTCTTCAGCCTCGCGAAGTCTCTGAGAAAGGGACCGTCACCTTCGAGGTGGAGGTGTCACATGAGGACGTGGAAGGGACCTGGCAGAAGGATGGCGTTCGGCTGAAGCCTGCGCCGAATATCATTATTGGTGTCCTGGGGAAGAAACATTCACTGACTCTTTCTTTGGTGGCTCTTGAAGATGCAGGACTCATCTCCTTCAAAGCGGAGGGCATCCATTCATCTGGGAGACTCACTGTGACAGGTACTCAGGCCCTGGTTGGTGTGGGACATGGTTGTCTTCTCCTGACCCAGAAAGCAAGCTTTTAAGAGGGCAGCAAGCTTTCCTTGTAACTGCAAGGAATGTTAAACACTGGACCATCATCAGTAACTGGACATCAGTCCTTCTAATGTCAACAGGATTATTGTAACATCATTGTCCACAGAGCAAATTGTGATAATATGCTCAAAACAATACGATTTTGTTGTCACAAGTTTTACTAAACACGGAAACTAGGCTCTGCCTTTTTGAGTTGCTGGAGCATGTCCAGAGAAGGGCAACAAAGCTGGTGAGGGGTCTGGAGCACAAGTCTTGTGAGGAGCGGCTGAGGGAGCTGGGGTTGTTCAGCCTGGAGAAAAGGAGGCTGAGGGGAGACCTTATCGCTCTCTACAACTACCTGAAAGGAGGGTGTAGCGAGGGTGGTGGTCGGTCTCTTCTCCCAAGTAACAGGCGATAGGACAAGAGGAAATCGCCTCAAGTTGCATCAGGGGAGGTTTAGATTGGATATTAGGAAAAATTTCTTCACTGAAAGGGTTATCAAGCATTGGAACAGGCTGCCCAGGGAAGTGGTTGAGTCACCATCCCTGGAGGTATTTAAAAGACAGGTAGACATGGCGCTGAGGAACCTGGTTTAGTGCTGGTTTTGGCAGTGTTAAGTTAATGGTTGGATTTGATGATCTTAAAGGTCCCTTCTAACCTAGACGATTCTATCATTGTTGCTTGTGCCAGATGGTCCTGGAGACCTTATTCCCCACTAACTGGACTTTCTCTTTTTTTTTCTTTTCTTTTTTTTTTTTCTTTTCAGAATTGCCTGTGAAAATTAGCAAACCTTTGGTAGACATCAATGTAACTCAGAAGGACAAGGTCACATTTGAGTGTGAGCTGTCCAGGCCCAACGTGGATGTTAAGTGGTTCAAGGTACAGCACTTAATGGATAGTGGTATCTTAATTTCTGACTTTTCTGGAAGGGAATGAGAGCCTTTAGTTTCACTTCTAGGAGATGTGAGTCTGAGCCTTTGTTATACAGCGCTTAGTATTGCTCTCTTGTCCTTGTGTTCTTTTACTTACCCAGTTCATTGCTCTTGGTATTATTTATTTACTGAGTGCATTTATCAGATTGAAAGTTAAACTTCTCTTGAGTTTATGGTGAATTCCTGAGCTGTTGTTGCTCTGTGTTGATAGCAGTGCAGTCTTGTGCTGCACTTCACGCCTAGCAGTTCTGACCCAGGATTGGGAACTGTGATTTGAGGTGAAGTCTCAATTGCCTTTGCACCTGACAGTCATTTTGGGGATCAGCTCAGGCATTTCTTAAACCTTCCTTGGGGCTCAGATGATACTTCCCTTAAATGAGGAAAACAGCATTTATTCAAGGTAAAGTCTGAAGGGACTTATTGTTAAACCTGTACAGCACCTTAAGCCTTCAAATAAGGGTCTAAGGTCAACCAAAAGTTATGCATGTTCTTCAGCCATTCCTGCTTCTTGAAAATTTTCCACTGTGCTGAGGTTTCAACAGGTGTTCCAGTAGGCGCAGTTCCATTAAGTCCAATGAGACAGGTGAATTAAGCACAGATCTGACTTTTTGTTTTGCTCGCTGCAGACATAGAAGAGTTGATGGTGATCTGGTTTGGCCTTTTCTCTTCTAGGATGGGAAGGAGCTCCGGCAAAGTAAAATGGTGGGGATTATTTCCCAGGGAAATAAGAGAAGCCTCATTATTCACAAGTGTGAATATGAAGACCAGGGAACCTATACGTGTGAAGCAGCTGAAGACAAGACATCAGCTACCCTAAAGGTTCACGGTATGTTTGACTAAAGCAGAAAATTACATCTACTGCAGTATTTTTGGCTCCATGGCAAGAAATGCTTTGTGGATGGTTTGTGTATTTCTCAATTACTCATTTTAGATAACTTTCTCTTCCTGGTGAGAAAGTGCTGGCAGAGTTGTCCTGTGCTTACTCTGTCCTTCGAGGAGTACTTTTGGAAGAGGTGCTAACTTGGTTTTCCATTTATCATAAGTGATTTCTGGTCTCTGGAATTGAAATGATGTTTCTAGATTTGCAAGTTATCAAATAGCTGACAGCCTGGCACAAAGCAGGGATTCAATGGCTGGTGCTGACATGGTCTGGGGGGACCTTCTGCCATTGTCACAGGGGGACTTTGCCTGAATAGGGACTGTAGGAGCCCTGGGTACGATCTCAAGAAGTGTCCTACTTTTATGTTATAAATGCAAGGAAAGTGCCATGCTTTCTGACTGCAACTCTCTTTTATGCTCAAGACAGCTTTTCTCTCCGTGTGTTGCACTGTGCAACTGGTCAAGTGCCAAAAGTATTTTGTCACCAGGCTCAGAAGCACCAGAGAAAAGCTAGTGATGAAGGCCAGATACTGAACGGTCTGCTGTGTCCTGGCAGATGTTATTTTCCAGAGAGACATCTGAAAAGACAGATCAGCTCTTTCTTATTGCTTACTAGATGCTGTCCTCATGTGGCCACTTGGGTTCAGCAAGATCTTCATGTACATCTGTCCTGTTCCGTTGTTCTGCTGAACTCCCCTTTTTCTCCCTGACTTTGTGACTGGGATGGGTTTCTATTTGAATGCTGGCTGGTTTGCATCTGAGCTCTGCTCCTGAGGCTAATCCAAGGTGTATCAAGGCATTCCCTTGATATGGAAAAGGAAAGGCCTGCAGTAGCACAGAAATATGGGTCAGTTCTGACGTAAGTTAGTGCAAAGCTGCAGAGGGAGAGGATTACGTGGAGTTCAGGGAACTCTGAAGAAAAGGTATCTCCTAGGTGGAACATGTGGCTGAGGTCCATGTGGCTGATACAATCCGGACACACAAGCAAGGGAGTCAGAGGAGAGCATAGAGAGAAGCATGTGAATGAGACAGGTTTATTGTGATATAAGAGATTGTAGGCTTGTGTTTAGTTTTCCTTGGCAGATTTTCTTTCATTAATATGCTTAACTTCTTTTAAAACCTGTATGAAGTTCCAGCATCCATAAAATCCTCTTGCAGTGAGCTGCACTGTAGCTGGTAATTCTACCTGTAGGTTCAAGCATAAAGTGCATTTACTGTGTTGAAGAGAGAAACTACTCAGGAAGGGAGGCTTGTCTAGAATAAAACACAATCCCAGTTTTTGCATGCAAGTATGCAGAAGGTAAACACACCACACTCAGTTATGGAGAAACCCCAAATCAATATTTGTGTCTCTGATTTCATAGCCCGAGATATCAAGATTGTTAAACCTCTGGAAGACGTGGAAGTGAATGAATACGAGAGTGCATCTTTCGTCTGTGAGATTTCGCATGATGAGGTCCAAACCCAATGGTACAAAAATGACAACAAGCTGAAGACTGCCGACAATATTAGAATGCGTCAAGATGGTAGGATGTAAAAGGGGGATCTCGTTCTCGAATGGGGGTGGGTTGGAGTAGGTGCTGGTAGGGGAGACTCGGCAGAAGCGTCTGTCTTCCAAAATCAGTTAAGAAGCTTCGGCAGAGAGTTCCCTTTTGTTTTGGGGCTGCAGCTAGGCTGGGACAGTCGCATGGTGGGAACCATAATAAGGCAAATTTGGTGTCATCCCACCATCCCATGCTGCCAGCAGTGGGTGGGAATTTGTATCATCTGACAGTGGGTGGGGTCCTTCTGTTTCAAGTCCTTTCCAGATGGTGGGGACCACACTCAGTCCAGCCCTTGGAGGATTTGAGGTTAGGTTATCTTTTTAGTGTACGGACATAGACATAGGGGAATGGTTGGTCTTGCTGTCGTGAGAGCAGGTGGTGATGCACTGAAACCAGATGAACGATGCTCAACCTGGCAGTGTGCCTCAGAGAGTGAAGCTGTTTTGCTCAGGAGAAACTATGTCTGGTTGTGTCTCTGTTCTCAGGAAAGACCTATTCGCTGACTTACACGCGGGTCCAAGTCGAAGATGCAGCAGAGATCAAATTTGTAGCAGAAAATGCAGAATCTCGTGCCCAGCTTACTGTAAAAGGTAATTATGCTTTTCATGCCAATACTGCTTAAGTGCTCTCACGTTACAAACCGAACAACTTCCTTCACTTTTACTGTGAAGAAGGTTAAACAAGACCTAGAAGTTTCAGGGAAAGAAAAATTCCTGCCTAACTTACTGAACGTGAAATACCAGCCTGGGAATTTACTTTTGCAGTTTACTTTCTCAGGAGATTTGTTTTGTACCTTAAGACATTAAAAGTCGTGTTTGAACTTCAAGGGTCAAAAAAATCTGTAGCTTGAGTTTCTCTTGCATTCTCTCTTTTTGGTGTAAATTTAAAAAGAATACAGCATTTCTTTTGTGTTTAACTTAAACAGTGTGATAAAGACAGAGGGAAGGAAGACGTTTGAATTAACATACTGATGAGGAGCTCAGGAAATCTGAGATCAGCCCCTGGCTCTGCCATGGCACTGCTGCATGGTGTTGAGTAAATTACCTATTATCTTGGCAGTTCAGCCACTCAAGTGGGAAAATAGGGATAAAAAGTTTTCCTTAATTAGCTCTTTACTTGCTGTGTGTTAGTTGAGTGCTTAGCATAGCAGGGATTCCTGTCATCATCCAAATAACTGAATATAAAAGAAATATTGCTAATGAGTTTTTAATTGGCACCTTTCATGGAAACTGATTATTCCATCTTTTTTTAATCCTTTTAGAGCTGCCTGTAAAAATTGTGAAGCCTTTGCGAGATAAGATTGCTCTTGAAAAACATCGGGGATTCCTGGAGTGCCAGGTGTCTCGTGCCAATGCCAAAGTTAAATGGTATAAAAAGGACGTTGAAATTCACCCTAGCGAAAAATACGAAATTGTGAGCGATGGTGTCTATCGGAAACTCATCATCAACGATGCAGTTTGTGAAGATGAGGACACGTACACTTGTGATGCCTTTGATGACAAAAGCAGTGCTAATTTCTTTGTTGAAGGTAGTAAACCATTTTTTCCCCTTTAGGATGGACTGGAAGGAGGATTGGCCAATTTAAAAAGCCCTTGTCATTTACTTTGAAAACACAATAACACTTAAAAGTATTTTAATTCTGTGTTGAGTTCTTCTTGAATTCACTTGATATTGTTTACTTTTAGGATGATAAGTGCAGGATCATCCTGTAAAATGAATATATGGTATATTCTCCTAAGGAAAGTGATGAAATTTCTGTTCCAGAGAAGCTGATCAGATGTGCTGGACAAAGTGTGTCGTTCAGGGAAAAGTTGCTGTAGCTAATCAGTCTCTTTCCTATTATCAACATCTGCATTTCAATGAAACTTTTTTTTTCCATTTTATAGTGCCAAGTGTTTGATATCAGGATAAGAAGGTGGCCTTAGAAATAGGACTAGGAAACAGGAGATCCAGATTCTCTTGAGGCTTTTTCACAGTCTCACTGTCTGACCTGTGACCAGGAATATATGTTTATTTTTATGAAAAAAAAAAAAAGAATGTTTTAAGGTATTCTGAGCCAGTAAGTGTAGTATTCAAATGCAGAAAAGATGGCATGAGTGCACAGGATGCTAATGAAAGCGTTCTTTCATGACTCCTAAATCCCTGCCTTCTCATTCCATCCTTCATCCAGAGCAATCCATTAATATTGTAAAGGAGTTGTGCGATGAGGATGTGACTGAGCCAGAAGAAGCCAACTTTGAATGTGAGATATCCATTCCATCCGTGAAACCGCCCAAATGGTCTCTACGCGGAGCAGTCTTACAGGCTGGCAGAAACATTGTCATGCAGCAAGAAGGCACCATCCACCGGCTGACGATACTGAAAACCAGTGCTGATATGACAGGCACCATTCAGTTCTCCATTGGCAAATCAAAATCCACAGCAAACCTGCTTGTCCGAGGTAATGTGATACAGCCTGGACTTGAATTAGCTCCCTCTCACAGTCCCTGGAAAGTACATACTGCCTAATGTGCAGGCTCCGCTGGCTGGGGTCTTGGAAATGAATGTGTGCCTGGAAGATCTTAGTTCCCAATTACAAGGTTTTGAGCACGATGCTGGATGCATTAAACAAGACAGCAATGTCTCAGGAAGGGATCCAATTAAATGAATTTGGAGTGCCTGATATTCAAATCTATTGAGCTAAGACTGGTGTTGTTTGCTTCTTTTCCTTGACTTTACCAAAGAGGACAAAACATGCAATTTGTCAGGAGAGTTTTTGTCCCATTTCTGAACTGGACAAGTTTGATAGCTCATTTACTTAATCCATTTTGTCATTGATTTTATCTGGGACAAAGCTTCAGGGCTTTTTATCTTCTGTTGTCACCATAGTAAATATCTCCAGTTGCATCCTGAAGTCCTTGTTTTGTCTTTAATTCGCTTTTACTTGCATAAAGTCCTCAATTAGTGAGCGATTCAGTAAACACCGAAACCAGAACTGGACTATGCATTTGGTAGTTAATGCACTGTATTATCTTACAGAAACCAGCATTCCCTATAGATCGTCATGTTGTTTTAGCTTCAAAGCAAATCAGCTCTGTAACAGGAACGTGTAGCATCATCTGAGCAATTCACAAAACGGTTGTGAATGACATACATGAAATTAATTGGCACGAAATACAGATTAGAAACTTTCCTCTTCTTCGCATGTTATGACAGGACAAGGAGTAATGGTTTTAAAATAAAAGAGGGTAGATTCAGACTAGATATAATGAAGAAATTTTTTACAATGTGGGTGGTGAGACACTGGAACAGGTTGCCCAGAGAGGTGGTAGATACCCCATCCCTGGAAACATTCAAGGTCAGGTTGGATGAGGCTCTGAGCAAACTGATTGAGTTGGAGAAGTCCCTGCTCATTGCAGGTGGGGCTGTTCTAGATGGTCTTTAAAGGTCGCTTCCAACCCAAACTATTCTATGATTCTTTCCCAACCCTACTTTGCAGATTACCACATACAGATCACCAGGAAGATGGAGGACAAGACAGCTCTGGAGCGCCATTCCGTCATCCTGTCTTGTGACTTCAGGCCTTCTCCAAAGGTTGTGAAGTGGTTCAAGGGCCACACGCCCATCGAGCCCTCTGAGAAGTACAAAATCAAGCGGGAGCCACATTCAGCAGAGCTCAAGATTTTGAAGGTGAAGCCCGAAGATGCTGGTGTGTACAAGTGCAGGGCTGGAAACGCGGAGACTGAAGCCACGCTGACTGTTGAAGGTACAAGTGCTTTCCAAGAGGGAGGCTTGCCTGTTGCAAAGATATAAGGAAGAAATATTTTTATGATGAGAGTGGTGAGACACTGGAACAGGTTGCCCAGAGAGGTGGTAGATGCCCCATCCCTCGAAACATTCAAGGTCAGCTTGGATGGGACTCTGGGCAATCTGATCGAGTTGAAGATGTCCCAGCCCAATTCAGGGTGGTTAGACTAGATAACCTTTAAAGGTCCCTTCCAACCCAAACTATTCCATGATATCTTTATGACTCAGTACTTTAATCTGGGTTTCTTTTCTTAAGTAGAGGTAGATTCCCACAGTTCTCTTCTGCTAATTTTATGTAAATGCAATACCTTAAGTGAACTGTGCTGATATTCCATGATACTGAAACCCAGCACTTGCCATGAAGCAGGTAATGCATGTGGAAGGGCACCATCTGGGTAAGGCAGAAATTCATGTGTCTTTCTCAGGGCACATTATTTTCAGTTTCATCTGAGGAACTAGAAGTCTGGTACTTATTGCTAAAAAATATCCTTTATGTTAAACTGCTACAGGCCTCTGATTCTGGCGATCTTGGTTATGGTTTTAATTTCCTGGCCACTGTGTCAGCTTTTATATCTGCTATACATTTGTTATTCATAATGATGTTCTACCTCATCCTGGTATGGCACTATTTTTACCCAATTCTTCACCTCTGGTGAAACTTTAAGAAAAGATGATCATTGTGACACTTTCAGCAAGACTTGTAGGTGAGCCACTGAATCATTTCCAGAAGTCCAGAGAGCAGCTCTTGGTAACAGTTTGGCCTTACAGAGGTCCATCCAAATGACAAAATGATTTAATACTCCCAAACCCTCCTCCGACTTAGCCCGTCCTTGAGAAACAGCATTTCATGAGTGGAGAAACTGCAAAGAGAAACCTCTGGCCAAGGACTGGGAAAGAAAAGAGCTCAGTTCCTGTTGCTCCTGAGCAACCTGAGCAAGTTGCTTAATTTCTTTGTACTTGCTCTTTGTCTTCAACCCACTGTCTTCATCTCATTCTCTGTGTTTCCCTGGCAGTGAGTCAGGGATAATTTAGTTATAAAGTGCCTGTGTATGGTATGGGCAGTGACAAGCACACAGGGATTAGAGCTCTATGGGATACTTAGACGGCACTGTAATGTCATTACCATTTTAGAAAGAATTACTCATTTTTAAATTAAAAAGACTAAAAAAGCAAAAAAGTTTCATGTGTAAAGAAAGAGAATTGAGGGCTCTAACAATATTGTCTTTTTAATGGATGTTTTTTTTTTTTTGTTGGACTAAATGCAGAGCCAAGTAAATGAAATGTAATGACCCATGGTGCACAGGGTCAGAGACCAGACTAAATCATCTAATAAACTCTAAACTCTATGACACCTGTTTGTGGTAACAGCACTGATTGATGGTAACAGTGGTGACGGTGTACCTTGGTTTCCTACAGCCCGCAACGTAGAAGTACTCAAACATCTGCAGGACGTGGAAATTGAAGAAGATAGTTCTGCTGTCTTCTCCTGCGAGCTGTCCCATGACGATGAGGATGTGGAATGGTTCCTCAACGGCACCCTCCTTTACACCAACAATTTCAATGACATCAAGAATGTTGGCAATTGCTACACACTGACGATGAAGCAGGTCAAGCCTGAGGATGCTGGCACAGTGACAATGAAGTCAGACAAGGTGTCAGAGAGCGCGCGTCTGAAGGTGATAGGTGGGTCGTGATCACACCCTCCTGAATCTAAATTAGAGACACAAAGGAGCTTTTACCATATCCATGGAGCAATCCTCCTCGTAAACTTCACCCCTCTGGGGCCAAGTAATAAGTGTGCAAGGGCTTTCTTCCAATGTGAGTTTTTACTGTAGCTAATGATTTTTCTAAGGAAGACTGTTTTTGGTCTCCTGCCAAAACTTTCCCTAGCTACTTAGCATCCTTTTTTTTTGTCATCAGGATAGTCTCGAGAGCAACTTCCTTTACTTGTAGGTCTCTTCAATGGTATATACTCTATAAACTGTTGTTTATAAGGATTTTTGTCTGCAAGAAGCTGAGTTCCAGGTGTGCCCTACCCTTGGAGGTACACTTTAGCACATCAGTTCTAGAGTTGAACTGATTCAGCAAAGAAAAGAGAGTTTGCGACTGTCCTTGATATACCTTAAAGTTTAGCCACACATCTGAGTTACTGTGGTTTAACACGTTCTTGTGCATCAATTAAGCCACGGTAGGTTGCATGAATTGTTTTAGGCATGTTGGAAACACGAGTTAAAACTCTTACCAAAATTTCAAAATCACATTTTCTTTGTCGTAGTGATTTGTTATCCTGAATTAACTCCTTCATGTATCTGGAAACACGAGTGGGAAATGTTCAGAGCCGTTCTCTCCGAAAGTCAGTCTGATGTCCTCCATAGCCTCTTGGAGAATAATCTCTCTGATTTCCTTTGCATTTTGCCTCCTGATCATGATTAATTTGTTCATCTCAGAGTATCTGAATCACGTGACTCTTTTACTCTATCCACTCAGAGAATCTGAAGGACTTCCTCTTCTTTCTTTCTTTTATGTCTGGTCAAAAATTTCCCCTGTATAAATATCTTCAGTGTCAAACATATTTTAAATTAGATAAAGGGAAACAATAAAAAAAAAAGAGACAGGAGCAAAAATGTTCAGGAGAGTGAGGAGAATGTGCAGCATATCTTTTTTTATTGATGCTCCTACTGCATGAATCCTGCTTCATGAAAAGGCAGTGCGAGCTCTTGGGCCTTAGAAGACCTACCTCCCAATTACTTCTCTTCACACACTTTGCCTCTAACCACCCGACCCCTTTCCACTTGTAGACTGCTGTAAGTAGAAAGGATGTTCCCGGAGAACATTTTCTGCTCCTCCACGATGCAGACAAGTGCTTCTTAAATCTAGTCTATCTTGTTGAGTAGCTGTTCTGTAGAAGTGTGAAGCCATCCCTCTGGCCTTCCATAGGGCCCTAGATGACTGGTCCAAGACACATTCCTCGTGACATGACCTCCTGTACCTGACAGATGCCCCAACACAGAGAAAAAGGAGGCTTTGCAGTCTCATAGGTGCGCAGTTGTAAGAGGCCACAATTACAGCACAGAATTACAGCACTGTTCATTGCAATGCAGGCTGCATTTCTGCCTCCCTGTACCCTCCCATTAATAAATTCTGATTTCCCTAAAACACGTTCCAGTCATGACGTGTGAGACTGCATTATGTTCTGCATTGGTATCAGTAGCAAATATTTGGTAGTGACTGAAAATGTCTCAACTTAAATATCCTGGTTGTTCTTTGTTTTGCCCCTTAACCTTCAGAGAAGCCTGCTGTCTTCATGAAGTCCTTGGACGATGTTTTTGGTGAGGAGCGAGGTGTGATTAAACTGGAATGTGAAGCCTCCAAAGAGAAGGTCAAACCTGTTTGGAAAAAGGATGGTGTGAATCTCACTTCTGGTAACAAGTATGAGCAGATACAGTCTGGGAAGACCCTGTGCCTCCTTATCCATGACCTTGAAAAGACAGATGCGGGTTTATACACCTGTGATATTGGCACTGATGTTGCCAAGTCAAAGGTCGGCGTTCAGGGTAAGTATTGCAGACGATGGCCAGACAAGGGGTGCAGCAAATGTAGGTGGGCTTGGTCACTTTGTCTTACACTTACTCCTCCATAAGCCTCACATAATATGGTGATGTCTGTTACTGTTCGATGCAAGTATATCTGGTGTTTCAGTGAAAATCACTTGTCAAGAATGTAGCGACAATATTTCCTTCCTGAACATCCTTAAGGTGCAGAAATCCTCCCGGAAGAGCAAATAATTTCTCAAAATAAAACCCCTAAAACAAAAAAAACAACCCACCACCAAAAAAACACCCAAAAAACCACCCAAGCAGCTTGTGTTTCACACTTTTGAGCTATTAATTCAGAGTCCGTTGTGGGAACACAAAAGTAGGACAACATTGTCTGTTGAAGAATCCAGCAGTTCAGCCTGTCCTCTAATCCTTGTGGCTGTTTTTTTAATAACTTTGTGGGTATTCTGAGTGGATAATGTCTGAGAAATCCTTCCCATGTCAAATACATCTGTAAGGAGTGCATTGCTGTCCTGCCAGCCCTACAGGTAAACCAGTCTCGTGAGCTAAAAATGCCAATATTACTACTCATGTTAATCATGCAAGATTTTTCTCCTTGTATTAACCTACTTTTTGTCTTCCAGAACTGAACATTGGCATCACCAAACGGTTGAAGAACACTGAAATCCAGGAGGGAGAAGATTGTACTTTTGAGTGCATTTTGTCCCATGAAAGCATTGACGACTTCAACTGGACGCTGAATGGGAACAAAGTGGAAAGTGGTGGGCGGTTTAAAGCCTCTAACACGGGTCGGAAATATACGCTCAATATCAAAAGTGTGATTCCTGATGATGCTGGGGAAGTCATTTTCACTGCCCGTGGTCTAACCTCCAAGGCTTCTCTGGTTGTGAAAGGTAATGAGATCAGAAAGGTTCTGGGGTTTGATTTCTTGGGTGTCTTTTCATAAGGTATGTCAGTAAACCATGAAGGCAAACTCTTGTTACCATCAAAGTGAACAGCAGCCTTCTCTGTGAGCCTTGAAGCATTGAGAATTTTTCTTAAAAACAAGTGAAAGGCTGAAACTTTTGATATTTAAGATTTGCAGAATACACTGTGTAGTCTAGTTGTACAGACAATTGCTACCCAGACTGTCTGCAACTGAGATAATCACCCAGGGACCCCTGGGGAGTCAGTGGAGAGAAGAAATAGGTAGTTTTCAGACATGGTTCATCATCCAGTTAGTCTTATGTAGGACAAAATAAATTGTTTCTTGAATTCTATTGCCTGTATTTAGCAGATTACTGCTGGCTGTGGAGTGGAGTGAGTGCCTCTGCTACATATCTCTAGAGCAGAGATGTCTGTATTTAGTGAGGTAGATCCCACCTTAAGTGCACGCCTACAGTATCTTCAGTGATGGCAAAATGACATCCCCTGAAATGGATGCCATCAGGACAAGTCCTCAGTTCCTGTAAACAATCATTAATATTCACTGAGAGCCCATAACTGCAATTAATTTGTACTAAAAAGCCAGACTGCTTTTTCCCTCCCTTTCCTAATGTAATATGAAGCATTCATTGGGGAATGTGAAAACGTGCTGGATATTTGAATTGTAAAAGCCACAACTATATACTGATCATGATTTTTATTCAAAGTTCTCTCTTTTGTTTTTCTTCTCCCCCCCCCTTCAGAAAAACCCACTGAAGTTACAAAACAGCTGGAGGATAAAACATCAGTGGTGGGGCAGGACATCAGCCTGAGCTGTGAATTGTCAAAACCTGACGTGAGCATCAGGTGGTACAAGGATGGCAAAGCAATCCGAAAAAGCCAGAAATATGACTTGCACCAAGAGGGAACACGGGCCATTCTGATCATCCATGACTCCACGGTCAAGGACAGTGGGGAGTACACGTGTGAGACAGAGGTCTCGAAAACCAAAGCCAGGATCACAGTGCAAGGTCAGATATCTACAGATACCTACAACCTGTGGGAGATGATGTTCTCTCTGTCTCCCTAAACAGGATCAATTTTTAGCTTTCAAAAAATGTCATGGATTAAAAGTTTTAAATAAAACTCTACAAAAACACCTTGTAGGTGCTGAAGAATCTTATGTGCTACGTAATGAGCCATTAAAAAACAGCAGTTTGAATTAGTCTCTTTTTTTAATATGGGTGATCAAAACTGTATGCATTCTGCCAGATAAGATCTCACCAGCACCTGTACAATGTCCTTAAACTTTCCAGGTATCTTCTGGAAGTATTTTGTTTTGATATACCCTGCGGCGTGAGGTGGACCTGGTGATCTTCTCAGATCCTTTCCATCTTTATATTCTGTGATTCTACAAGGGGGGGGCAGGAGACTCAAGACCATTCTGTATGCATTGTTTGGGTAACAAATCTCTCTCTCTCTCTCTCTCTTTTTTTTATTTTTAATTTTTATTTTTCCTTCCAGAAAAACCTAATTATTTTGTCAAGGAACTTTCAGATCTGAAAGTCGATGAAAGTGGAACTGCAGTTTTTATGTGCCAGAGTGAGAAAGCTGCATCCTCTGTGGTCTGGAGGAAAGGCATAGCTGAACTCAGGGCTAGCAAGAAATACGAGATCACACAGGAAGGACAAGTCCTGCAGCTGACCGTAAATAACTTGGAGAAAAGTGACAGTGACACCTACACCTGCGACATTGGTGATGCCCAGTCCAGAGCCAAGCTAGTTGTGCAAGGTAGGTATGAGAGGAATATGGTTGTACGTCCCGTTTCTCCCTCAGGAAACATTATATGCACAGGCAGATCTATTTCTAAGCATACAGGTAGCAGATCCACTGGTTTCTGTCTCTGTCTCATGATTTATATACACCGCAGAGGCCACATGGACAGAAATATAGCAGGACGTGCTGAGCAATTTGTTGATTTGAAGCAATTACACGTGGAGTACTTTGGGTACGATTTAAAACCCAAAAAGCTGATGTGAGGAGAGGCTGGTGTTCC
Organism: Stercorarius parasiticus; assembly: GCA_013396915.1. NCBI lineage: Eukaryota > Metazoa > Chordata > Aves > Charadriiformes > Stercorariidae > Stercorarius > Stercorarius parasiticus. The sequence goes on from VWZL01000641.1 coordinate 574,705, forward strand.
TGTGTAAACATATGATGGATATGATTCAGAGTGCCTCTTATTAGACAAGGGAAAAAATTATTTTTGCCTCCAGGCTTTAGATCATGTCCCTTGATGCCTCTTTCCAGTAGTGGTTTCTAAGAAGGGAGGGGTGAATGAGTGCTCCAGGGATGTTTTAGTGTTTAACAACCCTCTGCACCTTAGAGGTGAAGGGTACAACCTGATCTCTAGCTAAAGTACAACCCAGAGTGGTAGCTAGAGTTGTACCTAGAATACAACCCAGAAGCTTTTATTTGATGCTACGGCCAGCAAATCAGCTGTGGTGGCCAATTTTAACAACAGGCGAATGTTTAAGAGGAAGGAGTGAGGTCTGGTGGTTACTGCTCCTTGCAGTTCCCTCACTGGAACCCCAAATGGGAGAAACTCTTCAGCTGAAATAGATGAAGTGATGAAGAGCATAGGAGAAACAATTCAAGAATAACCATGTGGAGATGCAGTGGTGGTGTCCACTTATAGTTAGTTATTAAAGACTAGGGGGTAAAGCCAGACTGCTCCACCTCTGATCATCTGCCAGAGCAGACTTGAGAGCAAAGAAGTGAGCTTCATCCCCATCATGGCCTCAGGAGCTGAGCTACCTGAATTCGCTGTGAGGTTTCTAACACCAACTTTTCTGAGTGGAAAAAATACTTCTCTTTCACAAAGCTCAAGAAAAAAAGTAAAAATTTCCTGTACTGGTATTGTAAATAGGAACAACAGCGGATGTATCTTGGTATACAGTGATTATTTTATTTATTTCTTTAGATAGGTGTATATCTATCTGTATCTGTACAGACAGGTTTTCAGGGCTGTTGTTTGCGTTTCCTTTTCCTAAAGCTGCAGTCAGACACTGTCTCCACTTCCCACTGTGTTCATGGTTGAAATAAGATCAAAGAAGGTGGGGGGTCCTATCCCATAGAAAGCAAGCCATATTTGCTCTAGAAAAACAGAGGGGTTACCATGGGAGGGATCATCTTCTTAGTGTTGTTTAGAGCCCAGTGATATGGTCAGAGCCGCATCCTTTCAGCCTTTCCAGGTAGTTCCATTAAAAGAAACTTTATAACACTGGATTTGCGTTGTACCGGCTACTCGTTCTGCTATATGTGTTCTACCGCTTTGAAGTCGTCGTCCTCCTATATTGTTGTGTGTCCTGTACATATTATCTCCCCTGAATGTTTTGGGGTTTTTTTTTATGTTCAATAACAGGGGAATTGTGTTGTAGTCTTCTGTATCATGAACATATTTCTTTCTCGAATTACTCACATGGGAAATCTTGGAGTTTTCCATATCTATTTTCATGCTAGAAACTGAAGATTCCAGTAATTGACATATCTATGTTCCTTTCAGGCCAGAAAGTGCTAATAACAGAAGACCTGGAAGATATCACTGTGTTAGAAGGAGAATCTGCCAGTTTCAAATGCAGAATCTCTCCCATAGACTATAGCAAAGTGCAGTGGTTTTTGGATAAAACCCCACTCCATACCAATGAACTTAATGACATCCAGTCTCAGCCTGGTGGATATCACCTGCTAACGTTGAAAAAACTCTCACTGAAGGACTCGGGGGTCATTACATTTGAAGCTGGTGATAAGAAAACATCTGCCAGTTTGGTTGTTAAAGGTAATTCAATCGTAAAAAATACTGCAGGAGAGGAAAGAATGCGTAGAAATAAGTCCGGGTTAATGTGGGTAGGTGAAAAAAAGAACAAAAATGCTACAAATTTGGCCCCATCATATATGTATATGTGTATATTCAAGAGCAGCATTCCCTATATAATGAAGTGAGGGCTGGGGAATGAACACTTTGTAATCCTGGACAACTCTCAGAGTGTTTATTGGACCCTAGATGGGAATGTTATACTGTAGTGATGCTACCTTGGATGCCTGGTCCAGTTTTCCTTGAGCCGAGCCAATAGGGTGATGATAAATGAGGAGAAATCAATTATTTAAAAAAAAAAAAAAAAGTGCAACCAATAAGTTTTTAATTTAGTTTTCATTGTTTAAAAGGCAACGTGTGCTCTCTGCTATTCGTGGTTGACAGTGAATTGTTTTCTCTGGAAAAGTTAAACTGAGTTAAAACTGCAGTCTTAGTCTACTTCTATAGCGAGGGGGGAAAATGAATGCCAAACAGCCCAGGAGTGCAGGATCACAGAGGTGTTTTTTTACTGGAAACATAAACATTTCTCATTGCCCACAGTCTCCACTGTGTCAGATCATATTCTCATTCTTTTCAGAATCACTATGTTTCTTGCAAAGAATTTTTTTTTTTCCAAAATTTGAAAATTTTACCAAATTTTGCCATACTACAGAAATGTGAACAGATTTTTTTTTTTTTTTTTTCCCTGAAGGCAAATGAAAGGTCTTATTTGCAAAAGGCTGATTCCTTTTGGTAAGGCTAATATGTGATGCTATGGTACCAAACCCAGGTTTTGATTTTTCTGATTGTTATGAACGAAAAAGCATTAAGCTAGGGGGGGTAAGATCTACCTTGGCCAATTTAGCTATTGATGTCTAGCTTAGACTACTTCTATAAGGTGTGTAGAAAGAAAAGGACTTCCAGAGAGCAGTTAATCTCTCTCCTAATGACCTATTTTGGAAGTGAATATCTATTTTCTGGAGGTGTCTGTCATCTCCCAGTGGTTATAGAGACATCCTACATGACCAGGCTGGGCTATCTGCCTGGTTTTTAGACGATACATACTGATGAGATGAGACCTCCTTTAGATGACCTGTATTTCACCTCCCTTCAGGCAGAATTAACTTTCCGCATTCAGTTAGAAGGTTCAAACTAATCAGCTCACATGGAAAAGGGTTTAGGAAAATCGTGTCTCCATCTTGTTCATGTTTATCAAGATGTAAGAGAGATATTATTTATGTTCTTCAGCAGGGATATTTTCTTCTCACTTTCTCCCAGATGGCATTAGGTACTTACTAAGCAACTCTTTATGGCATGACTGGTGCCTTCCTGAGAGCTTTATAGTCATGAACACCAAATTATTTGTTACTAACCTTGACCTGTAATTTTGATACACGTAATCTTGGATGTAAATCTCACAGAGTACTTGTGATCTGAAAATCCACACCTCTTCTGAAACATCTCAGACGGTTTTTATGTGATTCTAGAGAAGCCCTGCGTCTTCACAAAGGAGCTGGTTGATACTGAAGTTACTGAGGGAGAGGATGTGATCCTTCACTGTGAAACCTCCAAATCAGAGAGCCCTGTAAAGTGGTGCAAAGACGGGAAGAGCCTTAGGAATTCTTCCAAGTATAACATCAGCCGGTCGGGATTTGAAGCCAAGCTTGTCATTCACAGGGCAGAAGAAAGAGACAGTGGCAGATATGAGTGTGAGGCTGGAGCAGCTAAAAGTAGTGCGGTTATTACTGTCAAGGGTAAGAACATTTGGAGTGATGGTTTGGGTCCTAACTCGTCATCTAACACCGAGGTCAGAGTAATAAATTGAAATGATAAAAACGCGAAACTATACTGAAAAGGAACCTCATCTCTTTGCACTGCAGTGCAGGAGAGGTTCTCCTCAAGTCCTCTGGGACAGCACCCCGGAGAGGTGACAGAATGTGAAACAGGAAAATCCTTCATCTTACCTGATTTTAGCTTGGTGAAAGTTAAATGCCTAAGCTCCCTGGAGCAAAGAGCAATGCGTCAGTAAAGAAGAGTGGGCATCTCTGTAGGAGACCCACCCAGCCTAAGAGGTAATCCAGAGAAAGGATGAATTGTCTTCTGAAGCTGTCTCCACTGATGGCTCTCTCCAAGGAGGCAGCTTATGCACCCACATTTGTCTGGGTGATTGCTTTAGGCAGACAAACTCATTGAGAGTAGTGCACCCAAAGTTTTTATTCCAAAGATTGGGAGATTCCAAAGGCAGGATGGGTGGTATCAGAAGGGTTATTTTCTGAAGCGTTGTTGTCTGAGCTGGTGAAAACATTCTCAGACACATGAGACTTTAATGTACTTCCTTGAGCATTTTGTGTAAGCACCACATATGTTAGGTAAGCATTGGGTCTGAACCAGGCTCATCTGCTACCCACCTTATAATTGCTCAAGCCTGTCTTGACTCCCTGCTCCAGTCCAAGGTTGAGGAGGACCTTGGTTCCTGTGACAAAAATTGCTTGTTCACATGGGGCAGGTTTAAGCAGATACAGGGAGGCTGTTAATGGCACAGTCTGGGTTCAGCCTGGCCAGGGCTATCCTGCGTGCAGCTCTTAACATGCTCTGGAGAGGCTGATCCAAAGCTGCACCTGGATTAGAGAAGTCAGTGTGAAGAAAAAGCGTTTGGGTTGTTGGAATGGAATGGTCAACCTGAACTTCAGAGCATGCAAAGGAGAGGCAAGATGCTCACGGTATTTATCTAGAGCACAAAGAAACAAGTCAACGTAAGGCTGAGATCTGCTGTGCAAGGAGAGAGAAGACCTTGACGATATAACGAGAAGAGAGGTGATGGTTAATGGTCCAGATTTGCTATGTCTTCCATTAATACTAGGATGCTTTCCCAATACCTGTTACATAAAAAAGAAAGATCTATGCAGACTTTAGTAGGACCTGGATCTCACCCATGATGAAGAAGAATTTTTCTGTTAGAAAAAACCCTGCTCGTAATGAGTGTTAAACAACAGCTTCATTTTTTCCCTTCACAAAGAAGGGCGTTGATGGATGCAGGATTCAAACACATGGATTGAGATCACCGGTAGATGGGAAGGAGTCAAGTCATAAGGATGCTTACAACAAATTACAGTGTTGTAGCTTTCCTTTATCTATTAGGGTCACATCAGAACAGCAGAATGCAAAAAGAAGAAAACAAGTCAGTAGCCACATGACACTGAGTGTCCCAAACTGGAGGTAAAAGAATAATAAGCTGTAGTTTTTCAACAGCCACAGGACAGCTGCATCACAGACCCGCAGCTGACTTGCATATTCATAAGACAGCAGAAGCTAGGAAGAAATTAGGGTTTTTTTCATGACTTGAAGGGAAAACACTTCAGTGGAGTTTTTTTCCCATTAAATGCCTTCTCTACACCAGCTCACCCTAAAGCCTTGAATCCCAGGCTGTGATAGAGCCTGCACAGGAATCTCCACAGCGACCCTGTCACGTACAGCTGTGCTCTCCTCTCTGTGTATGCTCTGTGCTGTTTTTAAGTCTGTATTCATGTCTGACAAAAATATGTCGTAGGGGTTTTTTATAAGTCAGTACTGCTGGTAATGACAGAAAGCGCTTTGCCATTTCTTTGTGTCCTTTGTGTTATGTGCGAGTTGACCTCAGTAAAGTTTTATGGTTTTTGCGCCAGTGATCCAGCTCTGGCCACCCACCTGCAACGCTGCAACACGCTGTTTGTGTCATTAATAGCAGGGCGGTGTCTGCCCACTAATGGTAATAATGACAACAGTAATAATCGTGATGTCTTCAATAGTACAGATAGTGGTTAAAAGCAAAAAAAAAGCATATGGTCTCAAATATTTTTTACTGCTGTAGAGAGCTGACAGCCAGATGTGAGCTGTAAGAATATGTTTGCTGTTTGCTAGTGCTTTTCTGTTCCTGTGGGTTTCTATCTGAATAGCAAAGTCTGAAACAAAAAGGAAAAAGTGATTTCCAATCTTGTGTGTGTCCTTAAACATCTGCAATGTTCTTTTTTTCAGAAGTGCCGGTCCTTTTTAAGCAAGAGCTCCAAAATGAAGAAGCTAAAGAAGGAAAACAAGTCAAGCTGTGCTGTGAGCTCAGCAAACCCGATACCCCAGTGAAATGGATGAAAGGAGACACTGTTCTCTATGCCAGTGAGAAGTATGAACTTAAGCAGTGCGGTACGGTGGCAGAGCTCATTATTCGAGATGTCAAATCCATAGACTCTGGGGAATATACCTGCAGCACGGGGGAACTGAAGACCACTGCTCGGGTGAAAGTAAATGGTAGGCAGAGTTAGATACGTTGCTACACTTTCTTAATGTGTTGCTTAATCGATCTTCTATTAAAAAAATCACATAGTAGTTCTTTTTTGTGGCAGTGCCATCAACAAATTCCTAAGTAAAATTTAAAGGTAATATCTCATTTTTGTAAACACCTGCGTATATTTCATTCATGTGATCTGATCTGACATTACGCGTCTAGGATTTTAAATCTGTAACTTTCCACTGAGCAAAAAATAAGTAAGTGCAAAGGGTTCATTTTCTATACCCTACGCACCATAGTTTCTGACTTATCAGCTTTTTTTACATGGCTGTGGTTAAGATTGGAGTTAGGATTGGAGACCAGGATCATGGGAGCACAAGAAGAACACGAAAACATAAGTCAAATCCAGTCCCTGATTAATGTTTAGACATTAAGACAAACTCCCAAAAGCACCCTTTTTTTAAAGGCTCTCAGACACCATCTGCACTCCCCAATGCCATTAAACAAATGCAGTACCCTCAGTAATATAGCAAAAGTAGTATGTGCTGGAGCAGAAAATAGGAGAGAGATAGGGCATCAACGTTGTCTCAGAGCCCTGCAGCAGCAGAGAATTTGTTAGATAAGGACACTCAGGGGACTCTGAAGGGGTCCTTATTAAAGATAAAAATTCCCCCATGCTCTTAGGAATCCACAGTGAGAGGGTAACATCTAGGGGGGAGATTTCCTCCTCCTCCCAAGCAGAATCACTTATTCCACACAGCCAAGGGAGGGTCTAGGGCTGCTCTGCTCATTTGGAAATGAACCAGTTTTAAGGGGTGGCAACTATCATGGGGCACTTGTTGCACAGCAGGTCGAGAAGGCATGTCCTGATCCCTGGTTCTGTGTTCTAGCTGTGCCTGTCCTTTTCAAACAAGCCCTGGAGAACACGGAAATGGAAGAGGGGAAATCTGTCTCCTTGCGCTGCGAGCTCACAAAAGCTGACGCCACAGTGGTGTGGAAGAAGGGAGAAGCCGCACTCCAGGCAAGTGCCAAATATGAAATGAAGCAGAAGGGGACAGTGGCAGAGCTGGTGATTCATAATGCAGAGCCAGAAGATGCGGGAAGATACACCTGTGACACTGGAGACCAGCAGACCACAGCCCAAGTCAAAATCCATGGTAGGAATAAGACGCCTGCTTGTGACCATTTGTTGTTGCTCTTGCCGTGGTCCTGCTAGCTCCTGCACATTTAGATTGAGCATTCGGAGAAAAAAAAGGGGATCTCAGTACAAACAAAAGGCAGCTCTGGCTGGGTCCATTGTGTTCTCTGTTTTCTAGGACAATTACTTCATGCTAAAACATAGCAATCAAATATACCTGATAAAAGATATCTTTCTTTGCCTCTGAAATAACTGTTCTGCTTTCTGCTCTGAACAGAGGTGTTTGTCTGAGCTCTAAGCTGGAAGGTAAGAAGGGCCTCAGCTACACATTTTGTTAAAGAATATGCAATTCTCTTCTGCACTTTCTCAGCAAGTTTTTTATGCATCTGAGATCATCACCATTTGGGCAGCAGAAGGGTAAATACCTTGATATTCTAATTATTGGGAAATAATAGTATTGGCTTTATTTTCTCCCGAACTCATGGTGTGCTATTGCAAATACAAGCAGAGTCCTGGAAGTGCAGGTAGGTCAGAGCTTATGAGTTGTGCCAAGAGAATTTGTTTTGGTTTTAAGTCCCATATGAGGTCATCGGTTGGTAATGATGTTCTTAAAGTGAAATGAGAACGCTTCATTCCTCAGCCACCTCTGTGCTCATCAAAGAAGAGCTGAAGAGCGTGGAAGCCGTGGAAGGTGGGACTGCCACCCTGCGATGCCAGCTGAGCAGAGAGGCCCCCGTGGAGTGGAGGAAGGGGCACGCTCTTCTCCGGCCGAGTAACAAGTACAGGATGAGGCAGGAGGGCACAGTGGCTGAGCTGGTGATCCACGATCTGGACCCAAAGGATGCTGGAGACTATACATGTGTAGTGGGGAACGAAAAAACCACTGCAGCCTTGTCAGTGAATGGTAAAAAGTCAGCAATAACCCGTGACACTCTGAAATGTTTTTGTCCGTCTCTTCCCTCCTCCTCTCTGTACATTCCCTCACAACACCTGCCTTCCTGTCCTGCTTCTACATTTTTCATCCTTCCACTTTTTCGTGTTGTCACGTCACTCTTTTTCCCAATCTCCATCCACGATCAGCTTTCATTGTGCACAGTGTTGGACGTCTGTGTGTTGTGTTGTCTTCTTACCTTTCCTCAAGTGAAGGGTCCTCACATGTGCGTCTGTTTTCCTGAATTAGTATGGAAACATAAGATTCCTTTGGATTTTCTGTTAAGGAGGGTTCATCGGCTTTAATGATGAGGATGAGTTTGTCATTTGTATGCATGATCACAATGCGTACATTGCATGATGCAAGATCACGCATATTTTGATTCCCACAGAACAATTTACTAGAGTGTTGGGGTTTTTTTTACCAGCCACAAAAAAAAGGCAGGGTGCACTTAAGGATGAGGGTGTTGGAATAAGGCTGAGACAGTTATACAATAAATGACAATTCAGCCTCTGACCAGAGATATGGGCAGGGTCTTGGGTTGCAATCCCTTTTCATTCTGCATCTCTCAGCCCTGCCGGTCCGTTTCAAAAAAGAGCTGAAGAACGAGGAAGCCACCGAGAGCGGGTCGGCCACACTGCAGTGCGAGCTGAGCCAGGCAGCGGGCTCGGTCGAGTGGAGGAAGGACGGGAAGGTCTTGGTGCCAAACGGCAAATACAAAATGAGACGGGAAGGGCGTTTTGTCGAGCTGGTAATCCAAGACCTAGACTTGACGGATGCTGGGAGCTATACCTGCCTGTGTGGAGACCAGAAGACAACAGCTGCTTTGAGAGTGAATGGTAACCATTCTACTAGTTTTTCTCATTAAGCCCCAAAATTTGTGTGTTTGACAGCATTTGCTGGTCGTCTGAAACTTGGTCAGTGTGACTTCTTAAGAGGTTTTTTGTTCTCGGCTCTGTGGTGCCAAAGAGTCACCCTATATTAGAGAATAGTCCCTTGTGCTATTTTTTGCTCTGAGACATCACAGTTATATTGTATATTGTTTTCTCTAATATATTTCTCTCTAATCTAGGAGTTCTTACCCCTCTCTCATCTCTATCCACCTCGTGGTAGTGCATTTTTGGTTAAATATGTGTACACTGCAGCCCAGTAACTGACAGCAGAATCCAGTTCGTTTCAACCTAGTGCTGATTCCTTCTCTGTTGGTATTGCGTCCTTCAGCCTTGCCTATCCTGTTCCAAGAAGAAATGTCGAACAAGGAAGTGACAGAGGGGGAGGCAGTCACTTTCCACTGTAAACTGAGTAAATCGGCCCTGGTTGAGTGGAGAAAGGGGAATAAGGTCCTCAAGCCAAGTGAAAAATACAAAATAGAGCAGGAAGGTCCTTTTGCAGAGCTGATGATCCGGGATTTGGATTTGGCAGACGCTGGTGATTACAGCTGTGTGTGTGGAGATCAACAGACTACGGCTGCTTTGACAGTAAATGGTAAAAAGAAATTCTCAGCACGTGCCCCAAGTAAACCTGTGTAATTTCCAAACTTTCTTCTTCTTCTTCTTCTTCTGGTCCCCATGTACTTTATATCCTCCTGATTAATTTTTCTATCCTGTTTTCCTTCTCTCTCTGTCCTTTCACCTGATGCCTTCTTGATGTGCTATTTGTCTTCCTAGATATTCAAATGACAAGTGGAGTAAAGGTCCCCAACTTAATACAATCTTCCTAGTCCAGTGTAGCTGCTTCTTTAAGGTTTTCCCATAGGGATGGACCTAAAAGTGGGAATAACATTTGTGTTTTGTAACTCAGACTGTTACATTTGTTGCTCCTAAGAGGAACAAGTTTTCATCAATGCATGATGTTACACAAGGACTATCGTAATGAAAAATTGCCTTATTCTCCTGCTATTCCCAGCCCTTTGTTACCAATTTTGGCTTAACTCTTCAAAAGCATATACTTTATCTCTGCAGAGAGCTGACAGCATGTTTGTAACTACAGTTTACAGTTTTAGGGGCACTATTTATAAAAATACAGACAGCGCAATGAAGCGGGCACTTCTGTAGAACCATTGTTTTTGTCACGGGAAATGAAATACTTTGGGTTTCATGTTGAAATATGGCCTCTAATTTTATCCCTTTGATTTTATGGTGTGTAAGATAAAGGATAGATGGCTTGTCAACTCAGTTTGCAGATAGACAAACTTGTTTTTAAAGCAAGTTTTAAAGTGTGAGGGCAAAAAATTAAAACTCAGACTGAAATATCTTTTGAAATATTAGAGATTGGAACAAAATCCTGGAGTGTGAAGTTTTTGTGGCCTCAGTGACATGCAGGTTCAGGGAAATAAGAGAGCAACTAAATCATGGGTCAGGCTTTCTCAGGTTTGATGCCATGTCTGTATTGCATTTACTCTGCAGTCCTGCCTGCTCTTTTCACCAAAAAACTGACAGATGAAGAAGCCACAGAAGGTAAAAATGTCTCCCTGCGCTGTGAGCTGAACAAGGCTGCTGCTAACGTGGAGTGGAAGAAGGGCTTCAAGACCCTCAAGTCAAGTGACAAGTATAAAATGAAACGCGAAGGTGTTGTTGCTGAGCTTGTAATCCAAAATCTAGACACGACGGATGCTGGAAATTATTCCTGTGTGTGCGGAGACCAGCAGACTATGGCAGTTTTAACAGTACATGGTAAAACAAACAAAACAAGACACACACTAAAAGTAACTATCCTGTTTTCTCTGTTCATTTGGACAGATGCCTGGTTACCCTACCATCTCCTTCCTTCTGCCAGACCCTTATCCATGGCTCACTGATGCCAATGAAGTGCTCCTATTGGTGTCGGTGTGGCTGGGCTGTTTGGCACAAGAAGGGTGTCAGTGTGCAAGCTCCGAGAAACATACAGCCAACCCAGATTGTTGCGACTGTTTTAATTGGGGTCCATCATTTTGCTTTTCCCCTTGAAAATTCTTTTATTAGCCTTCTTATTATGCTCAAGCCCAATAAAATGGGTTGCCTCTAAGGGACTATGACTTTTAGGGGTTTTAAGGTTTCATAAAATCCCCAAGGATTAGGTTATTCCCTGGAATCTTACTCCCATACTCCATTCCTGGGAGAACGAGGTGCTTTTATACGTATGGGCCAGTTGTTATTGCATTCAGTTACTCTCCTATGCAAAGCAAGCCCAAACCTTCTAAGGGACAACAGTTCCCAGGGATAATTTTGATTTTTACTGCAACTGACGTGTTGGAAAGGATATGTCAGTTCAGGTGAAAATACTTGTTTTCCCACCATGTATTGAAATGAGCAATTTCATTTCAAACTGATGTTTAAAATGGAACTCCAATGTTTCATTTTCTTTAATGGGCAATGTCTTTTTGTTTGCTTAAGTATGTGAAAACATAGCAAACATCTTCCCATTATGGTTTAAAACATCATATAAGAAAACCAATTTTTTTTCAGAAATTTCAAATTAGTATATATTCTTTTTGCTTGAAATTTCCCAGGAAAAAATTGGATTTTCTTTTGTCTGTATTGATTTGCGACTCTGAGTACATGTGAAATATCTCCACAGATCACTGCAAGCATTGAGTCCTTTTCTGGTGATGGTATTTTTTCCTCATACTGATTCATGAAGACTATTGACAATTTATGTCCTTGTATTGATAAATCAGTTCAAGATAAGAGGGGAAAAGGAAAGTTAAACATCAATGTTTAATTTTAACTCTTTGGAGCATTACATCTCACTGCTCATATTGGTGTCCTTCAGCTTTGCCTGCGTTTTTCAAGGAAGGATTGAAGAACAGAGAAGCCACAGATGGCGCAACAGCCACTCTGCACTGCGAGCTGAGCAAGGTCGGGGTCCCAGTGGAGTGGAAAAAAGGGAACAAGACACTCAAACCCAGTGATAAGTATAGGATGAGACAAGAAGATACCTCTGCAGAGCTGTTGATCCGAGACCTGGAGGTAGAAGATACAGGAGAATATACCTGTGTGTGTGGAGATCAGAAGACCTCAGCTGTCTTGACAGTCCATGGTAAAAAAGTTGTTCTCCGTTATGGTAGCAGTATCTCAGGGAGATCCCTTTGCTCTGGGAGGTCTCTTTCTTGCTTTGATGTTTGGATTCTGTGGCATTTTCTTCCTTTGCTGCCCATGTTTCATGCCATGTCCTGCTGTCCGTCAGTTTGAAACTGATGGCTTTATGGCAAAGTAAAGAGTTGTGAGAACTTTTCATCTTAGTCTTCACTTTTTAAAAGTGAAAAAGGCATCTGTGTGTAGGGCCAAAAGTGGAGAGACCTCCAGCAGCCAGCTTGTTCTCAGAGGGTTTGTCCTTGTGTCCCACTGATGTCAGTGGATTTTGGTGCTTAACTTGAAGGAATGATCTTTAAAAACACTGAGCTCAGTTAGTGAGAGGTTTTCCCGTTCAGGAAGGGATGACTACCTTCCTCTTTTGTGGGGCTGTGATGTATTCCGTTGAGGAAACGGTGCTTTCCAAAAAAAACCCCAAAACATTATTCTGTAGGTCCTGATTTAGGGAGTGATGAGACAGGTTTTGCTCCTGCCTCTGCCATGGTGAACAGCAACAAGCTTTGGTTGCCCCTCCAGCAGGGGCAGTTCCTATATAGTTCGGCAGAGGAAAGAATAGTTTTTATCTGAGATGTATCTCAAGGGTAAGATGCTTCTAAGGACAGGGGCAAAACTGAAGGTGAAAGTCTCTTCTCTCAGATTTTCTGCATGCTTCTACTTCCTCTTCTTTCCCCCAGCTGAAGGTATTTCTGTTCCTCCCCTCCGAGCTAGCACTTTATTCCCTGTGCTTTTTGCTTCCTTTTTACTTTGGTGGCAATACCATAAGGCAACTTGATGAACGCTGCTAGAAAAAAAAACTCTGTATGCCTGATATTAGAGCCATTACATCCTTGGAAATTATGGCTTAAAGGTTCACCTGAAGTTATATTACTTTTTTTTTTTTTGTCTGAACACGAAAGATAAATTATGGTGTCAGGAAAGGCAGAGATGTCCAGCTAGCAGCACTATCAGCTGGGGTAATGACTTTCAGTCAAAAGTCAGGTCATTAATGTTGAAGATAGATGAATTGAGACTGAAATAGGTAGGGAGGACTACCAGAATCAGCTGGGAATTGATGAGCGTGCTGTTTAAGTCAACATTAGAGGCAGGTCATGGTGGCAATTATCCCAGTGAGATCCCGCAGTGGTTTTCTAATGGACGCAGTTTTCAAAACTGTATGGTTTGTTTTCCTGTGATAGTGAAGGACTGGCCTCAGGACCTAGTCCTTATTTCCTCAAGGCCCAGTTAATGGTTTTGATGTACTCTCTGTTTATGTTACATCCTGTAGCTTTGCCAGCACTGTTCAAAAAAGAACTTGTTGATATGGAAGCCACAGAAAATGGGACGGCTGTGCTGCAGTGTGAGCTAACTAAACCCACTCCGGTGGAGTGGAGGAGAGGGCAAAAAGTGCTCAAGCCTAGTGAGAAGTACAAAATGAGACTGAAGGATACCGTTGCTGAGCTGACAATCCATAGCCTGGAGGAACAAGATGCAGGAGATTACACATGCGTGTGCGGAGACAAGACAACTACTGCATCCCTGACAGTGCATGGTAAAAGACATAAGTTTAATACGGATTTTCTGCTTCGTCATCTGTGATCCCATGCAGGATCACAAACTGGCCTTGATCCCGACTGTTATTTTTAAATTGTTATGACAGCTGTATCAACCACGGGGAATACCTTTTACTGAAAGTCCTCTTAGGACTGAGAAATAGCACCATGCAGTCTTTTCTGTCCCTGTTCTTTCATGTTAATGGAATCTGGAAGCAGATCATGAAGACCTCGGTGAAGTTGTAAATAGCACTTTCAGTATTTCCATTAATTAATTTCTCTAGGCATATCACTTTCCCTTGTTTTTCTTGAATGTAATTGAATGGTGCTCTGTTAAGATAATTGAGAAAGGCAGGTGAAATGATACAGTGCAGCCTGGATTTTTAAATTACGTAGTGTTCATTTTAATTGTTCATCTGATCTTAAGACAGAGCTGTGCATAGTTCCTTGAAATCTTGGGATCAGTTTTTTGTTCTTATGTCCTAAAATGCCTTTAAAGCATACCTTCCAGTACGTAAATTACAGTTTTACAACATTGGTTTCCAACCCAGTTGTGACACGCTGAATGTGGTGTGTTGCAAAGCGTAAGGCAGGGATGCCCCTGAAATAACCGTTTGCCTCTCAGGTACTGTATATTCTAAAACTTTTAGAGATTAAAGGGTTTTAGTCCAGTGGAACGGTCAAGACATTGTATTTCCTCACTTTTAAAGTGCTCTCTCTTCACCTGTGATCTTCAGCCCTTCCTCCGCATTTTAAAAAAGAGTTGAAAAACGTGGAAGCCACAGAAAATGGCACGGCCACTTTCTGCTGTGAACTGAACAAGCCTGCAGCCTCCGTGGAGTGGAGGAGAGGAGACAGAGCCCTGGAGCCAAAGGAGAAGTTCATCATGAGATGTGAGGGCACAACTGCTGAGCTGGTGATCCGTGATTTAGATCTGGCAGATGCTGGAGATTACACGTGCTGTTATGGAGATCAGAAAACCACCGCTGCACTAAAAGTGAATGGTAAAAACCTCAAAACAAAACATATGCATCAAATTAGAGTGGATTATTTTCAAACAGATGGTTTTTTAACAGCATAGTAATATCAGCTTTGAAATTGCCAGCCTGTTTCGGATGAACGTGGTTGGACATGGGCATAACTGTCTGAATGCACTGGTCAGTATCAGGCACAGATCAGGTGTTCTGTGCAAAAAATTCAGATATTCGTCTTGTTACTAACTCATTTCTTTGCTCATGTTCAGTAGTAGTTGCTAAAAAAGGAAAATCATATTATTGTGATTATGGTAGTAAAGACGTTACAATCCTAAAGTTGAGAATATTACAATTTGGTGATGAGATATTTCTGATACAGTTTTCAGTGTTTCGGAATAATTTGACAGTCAAGTTCTGCGAGATCACTGTCTGAGGAGAAATCTCATGGAAAAGTGAGACTGATGCCTCAGATACAGTTTCTTTTATGAGCTTTTTCAGGAATGATTTGCATTGTAATAGAACTTAGACATGCTACTTGGGCTTTATTTTCCATTGTGGTCGGCAATACCCAAAGTAAGGTAGCGCGCAGTCTTGCAGAGTGTGAAGTTGAGAGTGGTGTGGTTCTCCATTTCATGCCATAGACCATACCGTAAAGAAAGGTCTGACATTCATAAGTTGTTTTCCAGCTTTCCAAAGTCACTGTTTTATGGTTCTCAGGGTGGTTATCAATCCCACTTAACTAGGGAAGGCTTTGGTTGACAGACCACAGCTAAATAGTTACTTGGATAGCTGCCATGGTCATACATTCTGCTCATTTTGAACCCCTCAGCCTTGCCTGCACACTTCAAGAAAGAGATGAAGAATGAAGAAGCCACGGAAGGTGGAACAGCCACGCTGCAATGTGAGCTATCTAGGGCTGCCTCTGTGGAGTGGAAAAAGAAACACAAAGTGCTCAAATCGAGTGAAAAATATACTATGAGACAGGAAGGTACCACAGCACAACTGCTGATCCATGCTTTAGAAGTCAAGGACGCTGGGGAGTACACCTGTGTGTGTGGAGATGAGAAGACGACTGCAGCACTGACAGTGCATGGTAAAGAAAACAGACATGAGAGATTTTTGTGTGATGTTTCTCCTGATCCCTCTGGAAGCCTCAGTACTGACACACAATGAGTTCTTTCTCTAATCTTGCCATCATTAATTCTGTCGTAATGGATTTTCTTGGTTTTTATTGTGATTTTTATCTAATTCTAACTAGAATTGTAGTTCCATTACTGTACTAACATTTTCCCTGTGTTCTCCTCCTTGCTCTTGGTGCACGGCTATACTGCTTTGCACCACAACGAAGCCTTAAGGATTCCATGTGCTTGAATTTTTTGTTCTGTTTTACTTACTTTTTACTTGAGGCTAGAGAGATAGAGCAACAGGAACATTCATACTTCTTAAAAAGAGCCATCTTGGATTTCAAGTTACATTAGGATTTGCCAGATAATTTTAAATCCTGCAAGCAAAACTTGATTTAATGCAACTTCTCTGTGTAACTCTGACCAAGGATCATCTATGTTTCTATTCTGGTATTGCAGAATACTCAGCATTATAGTTTGAGAGTACTTCACAGTCCTTAGTCAAATGCATCTGCAAACTTTCCTTGGAGGAGAGGGCACCTTTCTTTCCACCATTAACATAGGACAGTAGGAAGTAGTTTCAGCCACCTTTCTCACCTGGAAATTCAGTAGGTCAATGACTTCATTTCTTTTTACTGCCTGGTCTTGGTATCTAACAATGGTTAGATCTAAGGATGGTTTCAGTCTTGAACTTCTAATTAAACTGTGGAAAACCAAATTGGAAAAGACCTCTACAAGTCATCTAGTCCATCCTTGAGCCCCAAGTCACCATCACGCCTACCTAGTCCCTCTCCAGTGCTGAAGAATTTGCTGTTCCCCTGGATGCTTATTCCATGGCCTAACCATCAATACTGCCAGAAAATTCTTCCTAATTTCAACAGAAGTCTTCCTCAAGCTGGCTTAAGACATTACTTCTTGTCCCATATCCTGTAGAAATAGAGAAATATTTTCCTCTCTGTAAAAGATGTGAAAATTTATATCACATCTCCTTTCTGTCTTCTCTTTTCTGCACTAAGCACCTTCCATCCTTTCACTCTTTCTTCATAGGTCATGTTTTCTAGACTTCAGCTCATCTTTGTGGCTTTCTGGACCATCTTCAGTTAATCCACATCTTTCTAGAAGCGTGGTGGCCAAGAGCAGACTACAGTGCTCCATCTGAGGCTTTGCCAGACTGGAGTAGGATGGAAGGACTTCATGTGTCTTCTATATGACACGCTGTTTTATATATCTCTATTATGATGTTGGCTTTATTCACACTGGAATTGCATTTTTTTGACTTGCATTTGCTCCGTGATGCCTTGTAACCCCAAATCTCTTTCTGCAGATTTGCTGCCTACTGTTCCCCATCTTGTACTTGTGTTGTTGATTGCTCCTAAATATAGTATTTTGCACCAGCTTTTGCTGAATTGTAGCCTATTTTTTCACCACAGCTTCATCAAGATCTTCTATATATCCTAATCCTGTCTAACACAGTGCTTTCAGCTTCTCTCCCTTCCCAGCTTGAGATCATCTGCAAAGCTAATGACTACTCTGCATTTCGTTGTCCAAGTCACTAGAGAAAATGCTAAATAATACTGGACTCCAGAGTACTGAGGAACTCTGCTCAACTTATTCTTTCATTGTGATTGTAAATCACAGTTGAATACTCATTCTTTACCTGTGGTTTTCAAACTGGTGGTGCTTTCAACTGTAGTTCCACCTATACCTAAGCCAGGGTAAGAGCTTTACTAAAAGAAAAGGGTACAGCATATACTATGTCTTTCTAAACTACGACAAGGAAAATTACACTGGTCCACTCCATCAAGAGAAAAGCTCTTGGCAAGTCCAAGTGTACTGCTACAATATTTTTCAGAGAATTAAAACTAAGCCGAAATGGCCAGAATTCCTTGGATCTTCTCTCTGCTGCCCCCCTCTTCTCCCTTTTTGCAAGACAAGCACTGAATGAGATTCAGCTTGTAGATCAAGACTGGTGAGTGTTCCTAAGCTCCTGTTGTTGTCAGTGGAGATCTAGTCAACACAGTCAATGAAAGACAGGGAGTTATCCAGTTCATCTTAAGTGCCTGCTTTACATTTTGTCAGCAGGTAGCTCCATTGACTTTGTCTAGATCTTTCTTGACTGTCCTGGGAGCTTAGAATTTTGGTTTACATGGTGAGAATGAAATGTGTGTGAGACCTTTTCCACCTCAGATTTTCCATTTTTTCTATACTTGTGGAACATCACCCATTGTCTTTGATTTCTCCAGTGTAACTGTTAATGTTGATATTGGTTGAGCCTATGCCTTAAGTATTCCAAGGACAAACTTCATCGTACCAAGGTGCTTTGAGAATATTCAGTTTATTTAAGCGTTCTCTAGTCCTTTTTTTTTTGCTTACCCTACCCAGAATTCCTATTATTTTCTTAGCTATCATTAACTTGTAATATTAAAGAAGAAAAAGAAATTAAACACTTCAGCTCTCCCCATGTTACCTACCATTAACTTACAGTCCTGAAAGCTGGTAGACCAGTTTCTCCCTTGTTTGTTTGTTTCCTTCTAATCTACCTACAGAATGTCATTGTATTATTTCTGCTTCTTTCTAGTTCAGGCTGGCCAGGTTTCCTGGGATTTACATGCTAATATTCTGATACAGCCAAGAGCCTCAAGTTGAACTGTGAGCAGAGGACATGGAAATCTCCTGGAGTAGTGATCTCATTGCCCAGTTGCTGGATATAAATAGATACAGCATACAGCTGTGTCTGGAGACATTTAATATCAGTGTCATTTTGCAGAATTACCTTTCAGCCACTCTTTCTTGTTGGTCTCTTTGTCCACGAAGTGACAGAGTCCAGGAATGGGGAACTGCCCTTGACCTTCTTGAGACATGCAGGGACCCTGGCCTTTCTGGTTTTGCCTCTACATTCTGTAGTATTTCTTTTGCGCTCATCTAAACTCCCATATTTTATAAGTCTCTTGAGTTTCGGAATATTGAAGAATTTGTGATTTAGTCAGGCTATTCCTGATGATACTTGGAGTGAGGTAGTCTCTGTAATTATGTCCTTAAGATTGTTTCTTCATATTGTTTCTATTAATATTTAATAATCTCTTAAACTACCTTGTCCTGTAAGTTTGCTTCTGCTTGATCATAAGTAACAGTTCTTTAATTACTGAAGCTTGTTTTCTTGTTGCCCATGGAATTTCCTTTTGCTTTTCTCCATCATTACTTGTCCTAAAATCCATGAGTTCTCTTGCTTCATAATGGGTGTATGCCCAATGATCCTCTGTGTCCATATTCTCAAATATTTATTTCTTGCTGGTCAGAGTCACGAATTGGAGATCCTCCTCTCATGTTCTTTCATATCTATTCTACATGCAAGTGTTTCTCACCCCATTTCAAAGACGTAGCAGACATTGTCCCATCCTACTGCTCCCATGGTACGTATTACCACGTTACCATCCAGTCTTATGCTCTGAGTTATTCTATTAGTTGTTCCAAAAGGGATGAGGGATCAAGAGGTCTCTCTGATTCTGCTCTTCAGCCTCATCCTAAGTCTCGAGCTAGGTCTGTAGGTATCCTTAACATGTAAGGTAAAACCTTCTCATTTTTTCCTTTATTTTTTTTTCCTGATCATCGTTATATCAATTTCCCGGACTGAATTATGCTGAGAAAGTTAGTTTTGACCATACATGAAGTTTTCACATTTCTGCTGTTTATTCTTTGCGTATCTCTAAACCTATCAGCAAATTTATCCACTGTAAATCCCTTTTGTGTCTGATACAAATTAGTATCTTCCTTCTGTGAGATGATCCTCATGTCAACAGCTAGACACGGATAAATATTGGTAAGCATCAGGTTCGGTTTTTTTGGTGGCCAGGAACTGCATATATGAAAATATTTGCTCCTTTGTTTCTCAGCCCTTCCTGCTCTCTTCAAAGAAGAGTTAAGAAATGAGGAAGCCACGGAGGGTGAAGTAGTCACTCTGCGCTGTGAGCTGACCAAGACCGCTTCAGTGGAGTGGAAAAAAGGACACACAGTACTCAAACCTAGCGAGAAATACAAAATGAGGCAGAAGGATGTCACTGCAGAACTGGTGATCCATAATCTAGATGAGAGAGATGCTGGTGATTATACCTGCGTGTGTGGGGATAAGCAATCCACAGCTTCCTTAACAGTACACGGTAACAACGAATTTCATCTAGTTGTCCTCATTATGGAGCTTATAGTTTGAATTAATTTCTTTCTCCATGTTTGTTGTTATCTCTGCATAGTTCCTCTCAGTCTGACTTTGCATGTCATAGTCATGAGAATTAGTTTACATTTTGTGATTTAAGGGAAAAACCTTCATCCCATTTCCTAATAGAAAGTGGTTTTAGGACCTGATCCCTATGGTAGATGTGAGATTAGCCAGAAGACAGCTCCCCGGTGATGCTCGCACCTTTCCTTCCCCCACCCATGCCCTTCAGGCTGTGTTTGCAGCTCCAATGTAACCCTCTGTCCGTTGCATCCTCAGCGCTGCCTGCACTCATCAAGGAAGGCCTGAAGAATGAGGAGGTGACAGAAGGCCAAGCAGCCACTCTGCGCTGTGAGCTGACCAAGGTTGCTCAAGTAGAGTGGAGGAAGGGAAGCAGTTTGCTCAAAGTCAGTGACAAATACAAAATGAGACAGGAGGGCACGGTCATGAAGCTCCTTATCCATGACGCAGAATTGAAAGATGCTGGAGAATACACTTGTGTGTGTGGAGAACAGGAGACAACAGCTGCTTTGATAGTGCATGGTAAAAAAACATATACATATATCTGTATTATAGTTTATTTCTCCATCAGCCCATGGCTATTGGTTGTGTGTTCACCTGTCGCTGAATTTGTTTCTTTAAATTTGTAAACTCTCTCTAAGATCTGGTTGCGTCCAGGTGGCTTTTCTGTTCCTGTCTATTGGTTTGTCCAATGCTCCAGAATTATGAGGAAAGGAAATTCTTCCCACCCTAAAATGTTCTCTGCTCCTGTACCACCCCGTCCCTCCCATCGCCTGTGCGCCATGTGTCATTTTTAATGTCCTCTGTCCGTTTTGTGACCTTCAGCCCTGCCTGCACTTTTCAAAGAGGAACTGAAGGACCTGCAAGCCGTGGAAAGCCAAACAGCCACTCTGCTCTGTGAGCTGACCAAGGCCGCGGCTGTGTCGTGGAAGAAAGGAAATAAAATACTCAGGGCAAGTGAAAAATACATCATGAGGCAGGATGGTGCCCTTGCTGAGCTGGAAATTTGTGATCTAGAGCTGCACGATGCGGGAGATTACACCTGTGTGTGTGGAGACCAACACACCACGGCTTCTCTGACAGTGAACGGTAAATTCGTCTTGCAGATGTACATTTTTTTGTTTCTCTGAAACATTCTGTTGCTGTAGGAAGTATTCACCTATCAGCTTTTTCCTAGGAATTAATTTGTGTTTAGGAAAGAAGAACTTCTTGTTCTGACACTTAATTTTGGTCTGATATTCCTGAAAAGTGACCATTTCTCCACGCAGACAAACTGCTATATTGTAAGTTTAAGGGAATAGCGCCTAGGAAATGCTCCTGGTAGACCAGCTGAGATGTCCTGCCCCCATGGAGGGTGGCCCTGTGATAAATTCGTTAGATTGCATCTTGAATCCACCCAGCCTGTTGTACTTTTACCTGTCAGCTCAGCACTTCTTTTCTTAATGTCGTTGATGGATTTAGTTTTCCAGATCATCGTAGTGATAACTGCAACCTCAATGGCCGAGGTTCCTGACTTGGCCAGATTTGAACTTGTTGAGATATCATGATGCTGATCGCAAATGCAGAGGTCTTTTAGTTTAAATACACTATCTATCGGCTTTCCATTCCCAGCCCTGCCAGCACTTTTCAAGGAAGAACTGAAGAATGAAGAAGTCCAGGAAGGAGCATCAGTCTCTCTGCGTTGTGAATTAACCAAAGCAGCTCCAGTACAGTGGAAAATAGGGTCCAAAGTGCTCAAAGCAAGTGACAAATATCAAATGAGACAGCCTGGCACCACTGCAGAGCTGGTCATTCATGACCTAGAAGTAAAAGATGCTGGAGATTACACGTGTGTTTGTGGTGACCAGAAGACAACAGCAACTTTAACTGTTCATGGTAAAAAGAGCTTATTAAAATTAATAAATAGCTCTGTAGATAGACATCACTCTGAAATTCACCTGTTTCTGCCCTGGGTCAGTAGCTTGTCTTTGGTTTTTCCTCTTTCTCTTCATTCTGTGTATAGCTAATTTCTTACTGAGAAAGACTATCTAAGGGGAAATTTTAAGGTCGTTATTAATCTGCCTCCATTTAAAAGGAGAAAATGAGAAGTTTCTTTTTGCCCAAGTCCCCTCTTGGACACTTACATTTTCCAGCTCTTCCCCACCTTTGTCTCTGTGGTTCACACCAACCACAGTCTTCTCCAAAACACACATGTAAGGCCTGTCAGGCCCCCTGCTCTCCAAGCACTGCTCAAAGGAGAAGTGAAGGTTGGGGTAGCAGGAGGAGGAGGAGATGTTGCTCTGCTGGGTCACCTGGCCACGGCTGCTCCTGGGGGTACCAGATACTTTAAGCAAGTCAGACACACAGAGTGAGTTGAGTTACCATTTCAGAGCTTGGTACCTCTAACCTAGGTTTGAAGGATGGACCCTCTACTCTGCTCTGGTGAGACCCCGCCTGGAGTACTGTGTCCATCTCTGGAGTCCTGAGCACAAGAAGGACATGGACCTGTTGGAACGGATCCAGTGGGGGGCCACAAAGATGATCAGAGGGCTGGAGCCCCTCTGCTGTGAGGACAGACTGAGAGAGTTGGGGTTGTTCAGCCTAGAGAAGGCTCCGAGGAGACCTTATAGCAGCCTTCCAGTACCTGAAGGGGGCCTACAGGAAGGATGGGGAGGGACTCTTTATCGGGGAGTGTAATGATAGGACACGGGGTAACGGATTCAAACTGAAAGAGGGTAGATTTAGATTGGATATCAGGAAGAAAATCTTTACTGTGAGGGTGGTGAGGCACTGGAACAGGTTGCCCAGGGAAGTTGTCGATGCCCCATCCCTGGAGGTGTTCAAGGCCAGGCTTGATGAGGCTTTGAGCAGCCTGGTCTAGTGGGAGGTGTCCCTGCCCAGGGCAGAGGGGTTGGGAGTAGATGGTCTTTAAGGTACCTTCCAACCCGAACCATTCTGTGATGCAGGGGTCTACACACCTGTGTGTGGCGATCAAGACTACCTTGATAGTTAGGTATTAAAAAAAAAAAAAACAAACAACGCAGCAACATAGATTATCAGCAGTTCTACTCTTCTTTATCCTCCTAGTTCTCAATAAACCAATCTAGAAATAAATCCTCGTATGTTAATAATCTCATTAGCTGATGTTCTACTCTCTTCCTATTAATGAATATCCGTTTTAATGGAGTAATAGTCCTTGGCTATGAGGAACTCACTTGATCAAAGAGGCCTAGTTCTGTCCCCTCTAGCTTTTTTCCAAGAACTTTTGACTCCCCTCAGGCTTTCTTGTATTCTCTACCCGCTTACAGTAGTTGTGCACAAGGCACATTTGTGGGTAGATGTTAATAATCGATTTTCTTGTAGGTTATTCTGTCTTTGAGTTATGATTTGCAAAATGGGGAATAGTAAGAATCTGAAATTCTTATTACATGTAATGGCCCTTCAAACTTCAGTTTAAAACCAGAAGTAGTTTTATTTTGAAATCTGGCTGCTTTCATGTAGATGGGGCTGCAAGTTTTTAGTAGAAACAAAACAGAAAATAACAATACCAGCCTCCAAGAAAGCAAAGGCAAAATAGTGTTATTTGAGAGTGCTGTTGACCCAAAGTCTGGATCTTTCTGTATTGTTCTTTCACCATGAAAAACAACAGACACCCAGGGAACTGATCCCTTATGGTAAGTGAAACCATGTCACACTTGAAGTAGGATGCTTCCAGAGTTTCTGAACTTGGCTGTAGCTAAGCAGGTTTATAATAGGCTGAAAAAGAAGAGGCATGAGGGGAAATAATCCCAAACATGACAAAGAAATCCAGATTTTAATTTTGTTTTTCTGATGACCGTTTGTCCATGTTGCATCCTTCAGCTCTGCCACTGCTTTTTAAGGAAGAGCTAAAGAACAAGGAAGCAAAAGAAGGTGGAGAAGTAGCCCTGCACTGTGAGCTCACCAAGGCTGCTCCGGTGGAGTGGCGGAAGGACCAGAGGATTCTCAAAGCCAGTGCAAAATACAAAATGAGGCAGGAAGGGACCAAGGCAGAGCTGGTGATTCATGAAATAGCTGAGGAGGATGCAGGAGACTACACCTGTGTGTGTGGAGAGCACCAGACTACAGCTGTCTTAACAGTACAGGGTAAAAACTATCTTGACCCCCTATTTCCTGATCGGAAACCTCTGTCCTCTACTATAAGTTTTTCTATTTTCCGTGTCTATTTGTTCAACCTTATTAACTAAATTTCCATTCATTTGAAAGTATTCCCTGCCTTTGATGACCTGCCAGCTGTGTATATTGGAAAATACCGGTCTGCATTTTTCTGTGCCATCGTTTTGTCTTTTCCTTTCCTTAAACACAAACCTGCTATCCTTTCATCTTTCCCTTCTGGCATTCCTTTCCTAGCATATAAAGCCACTATTCTTTTGTCTTCCCTTTCCTGCGTGTATTCTCTAAAACACAAACCTGTTTCTTCTTTTCCATTCCTTTCTGGCATTCTCAGTATCTACCATTTTCATGTAGTATAGGGTATAAAAAGCAGTATCCAGAATAAGGCTGTGTTAGTTATAATTTCTTCTGTACTGAGTTATGTTTATATTGGATTTTGTGCCCATAACCTTTGTCCTAATGCACAAGACAGATTTGCATTATGAGACTGATTTTACAACCAGGAAAGAATATATTCTGTCTTTGACCTCCTTCTGGTCTTGCAAGAACCAGTTGCCGTGCAAACAAAACTGGTGTTTCAGCTTAGCACTGCTGGACGTGGGAAACGTGCCAAATCAAGGAGGCTAAACCTGTTTTCCAGCCTGGATATTTTAACTTAGCTGCACTATTATGGAGTGAGATGCTAAGTTTGAGATCTGAGATATCCAGCCTTGTTAGACAGGTGGAATATCCCATTATCCCTCCTAGTTAATAGAGGGACGTGTGTTAAGGTCACCAAATTTGTTTCAAGGACACAACTTGCAGTGGGTACTAGAACTATGTTAAGTGGGGAAAATACATTCTGAGACAAGAAGAATCAGCATCTGGAGTTTTTCTTTGGGGTCAAGAAGAATCTGTGAGCCCTGGTTGTATCTCAAGGAATAAGGAATGATGATGAGTGTTGTGCCAACACTCAGAGCTCAGCAGGGCTGCTCTGTAAGTAGGAAAAGAGAATACAAAGGCCTGAAGTTTGTGGAAGACATCAACACATGCATGAATTAAGGGGCTCAGAGACTATATCCTTAGTTCTTCTTACATGGAAACTGGTAGGAAGCAGGTGTAAATCTCTTGAGGACAGTGCAATTTTGCTAGTAGGAAGCCAGCATGAAACCAAAGGTTAAGGGTATATTTTCCCTCTAGGACATTTTCCTTTCTCTTTCCTCTCTTTGTTGCTGATGCTCGCCCTCCCATAACCTTTGCAACTTTCCCCTCTCACTTCCTACTCTCACCCATCCCTGAACCTATCTTCAGTTTTTAATGGTTTTTACCTGCATCCTTCAGCTGTGCCTCCATTTTTCCAAGAAGAAATGACCAGCAAGGAAGCAGTAGAAGGTGGAACGGCCACTTTGCACTGTGAGCTCAGCAAGGCATCTGCCCATGTTCAGTGGAAGAAGGGCCATCATGTCCTCACCTCGGACAATAAGTACAGCATGAGACAGGAAGGTTGTGTTGTGGAGCTGGTAGTTCAAGATTTAGACTTGAACGATGCTGGAGATTATACCTGCGTGTGTGGAGACAAGACAACCACAGCTGCTTTAACAGTGCATGGTAAAGTAATCCTTGAGACTAGGGTCCTCCAAACCTTAGACCTGGTCAAGTCTCTGTTGCTATGGTCTGTTCCCATTCCCTTTCTGTTTGCTTGGGGTTTTCTGTTCCCTTGGAATTTGCTCATGTTCTTCCTCCTTCTGTTACAACTGGGGAAAAAGAGCTGTCTGTTGGTGTGTGTTCTCCTCAGCTGTCCTGGTCCTTCTCGTTTTCCTTGCCCTGATGCAGAATCCAGGGAAGTCGGGGGAGGTTTTTTCTATTGGGTTCCACTGACCTGGATCAGGGCTCCGTAGTGCACCACACGTCCTTTCCCCTGGACCTCATCTAGCTGCTTTTTTATGAATATTCATGCTCTCTGTGGTAATTCTTTTACTCTTCAGCACTGCCTCCAGAATTCAAAAAAGACCTGAAGGACCTAGAAGCTCTGGAATGTGGGACAGCTGCTCTGCACTGTGAGCTGACTAAACCTGCTGTGGTGGAGTGGAAGAAAGGGCAGGAGTTGCTCAAAGCAAGCAGCAAATATCAAATGAGTCAAGATGGTGCTGTTGCAAAACTAATTATCAATGAGCTGGATGTGGCAGACACTGGAGATTACACCTGTGTGTGTGGAGATCAGCAGACAACTGCCACTTTGACAGTCAATGGTAAAAAAAATTAAAAAAAAGAGGGGAAAAGGTTATAATATATTCTGAAAATAAAAGCTATATGTTAGGGTCATTTATGGAGAAGACTAGCCTATGATTCCTAAGGAAGGTGGCAGAATAGCATGGTCTGTGCAGCCTAATAGAGTGACCAGGTAGAAAACGAGGAATTGCAATGCAGAACTAAACACATTCCGTCAGTATGTTGCTTTCAGGATAATTGCAATTTCCCCTGCAAGTGGCCTGCCTTAAGAGGGAATCTGAACTCTTACAACTCCCTGCAGGCCTTCAGAATATCTCCTCTGTGATCAGGGCAAAATGTTGGCTACTTTTATAGTAGGAAAAATATTCTGCCATTTTTAGAACATCAATTAACTTAAGCTTGTATATATGTAACTTCTTGAAATCAATTTCTCTGTGTTCTGCAGATATTCCTATTATCTCTCTGTGGAAATAACTTTCTACTTTGAGGCTTAGAGACATCTTCAAAAAAGCTCTTTTGCTGCTTTCATTTTCTTTCTGCTTCCTCTTTCCCAAAGCCCAGCTGCAGTATGTTGCAAGTTATATTTCTATTTTATAGCCCTATCAGCACTTTTTAAACAAGAGCTTCAGAATACCGAGGCAGAAGAAGGTGGTACAGCAATACTGAGGTGTGAGCTTACCAAAGCCAAGGCTCCAGTAGAGTGGAGGAAAGGAGACGTTACTCTCTACCCTGGTTTGAAATATGAGTTGAAGCAGCAGGGCTCCACTGTTGAATTGGTCATTTATGACTTAGAACTGGATGATTCAGGAAAGTACACCTGCCACTCTGGACATCAGCAGACAACGGCTGTGGTAACCGTACATGGTAGGCAGAGTACTGACCGTTGGCTCAGCAGAGTTGAAGTGAAAGGAGCATCTCTCTGTGTTCCCTACAGCCATTTATTTGTTTTGGTGTCCATGCCAACATACATATTCTACTTGAGCACAACGCATGGTCAAGTTAGAAAGGTTCTGCTTGCAGTACCTGGAGTGATTAATCAGCATCAAAGCAATTAGATGTTGTCAGGATGTCAAAATATGATGAACCCTCCTGCTCTCTGAGGGCTGGGAGTGTGGCTGCGCAGGGGAATGGACAACAGAAAATAAACTGAGCAGGCTGATGGTTATTTTGGGTTGTTGATTGCTTCAGTAGGCATAAGGGATGCCTGATTGGGATGATAAGAGATGCAACAATTGGTGGACAAAGGATTTCTGTAACGTGTGAATGTGCTGTATTATTACTTGAGTCTTTGAGACTCAGGTGTAAACACTGAGTGCATCCGTTTTCCTTGGCCCCTTCTACCATCCTGAGCAAGATGTTGCCAGGAATCTGAATTTCCTCTTCCATTTATCACTCTGTCATCATTTGTTACTGTATTGTGATGTCTTGAATGCGAACTTGATCTTTTATATGTTGATAGAAGCTTTATTTGGGGGAAAAATACTCTTAGCTTAATGCTCCAAACTCACAGACCTCCATTAAGGAACAAGGGTCTGTGTCCCACTGTGTCCCAACAGTCTTTGACTAAAGCATCCCTAGTTGGCATGGGCAAACTTCTAGAGGGAATGTCGGACTCCTTCATACCACAAACCATGCCATTCTGTGAACTACTCTCTAAGACCAGCTCTCACCATCTGTCCTCAGCTCTTGGTTCACGTGATGGCTCAAGAAATGTGCTACCAAGACCGAGTGTTGCAGCCCAAGGATTGTGGAATCATTAGAATAGGCCATTTCTGAAGAATGATGGTAGGATTGGGTCCTTTCAGCACTAAAACACTCTGAAAACATTTCCTTTATAACTTTGCAGCACTGCCTGTCACATTTAAGCAACCCCTTCAAAATAAGGAATCAGAGGAAGGAAGTACAGCTACGTTCTGCTGTGAGCTGTCAAAACCCAATGCTTCAGTGGAATGGAGGAAAGGAGGAGTGGGGCTGCAGCCCAGCCAGAAGTATGAAATGAGGCAGAGGGAATGCTGGGTAGAACTCTTAATACATAATCTCAAATTAGAAGATACAGGAGAATACAGCTGTGATACTGGGGAGCAGGAAACCAAGGCATCTTTAAATGTGAAAGGTAGGTGGTGTGAGCTGACTCTTAAAGCAATATATTCCATCCAACATGCAAAGCAACGGTTTGAATACAAATATTTTGAAGTACAGGATTTTTTCCCTATAAATATTTTCCTTTTCATCTGATACACTAGGATTATTTTTATGATTTTTTCTTAAATGAGAATGGAAGAGGATGATACTTTGTTCTTCCAGTGCTGCATTTGAGTCTTGGGTTCTCAGAAGAAATACTTTCTAGCTACATGGCTGGGGAGAAATTAAAGAGAGAGCAATGCTTTAGTATAACATCTGGACACTTCACATGATACGTAGCTTAAATACTTAAAAAAAGATTTTCTTCCAAATCCTGGAAGAACACTGGCAACGACCTTCCAGATAAGTCAAGGCTGCCATGGAGTCTTCAACTTCTTTACTCTTGAAATCTTTGTTAGATCAACTGAAGGATAAATTCATTCAAAGAATTCAACCCTGGGAAGGGTTCGAATCAAGTAACAAAGAAAATAAATGTTGTAAGTGTTGATGGATGCTTCTAATGCAACAAGATCTCCTCATATCTCCAGGCAAATTAGAAAACAGATCCTGCTGAGGAATATAGCACTTGCAAAGCACAGTGTCTTGTTTCCCAAAGTTTCAGTCTAACTGTATTAACTAGAACTTGACTCAGGCTTCAATAAAAGCTCCTGTTCCTCCTTTTTTTTTTTTTTCCCCTTTAGCTCTGCCAGTTCTTTTCAAAAAAGAGCTCAAGGACAAGGAGGCAGAAGAAGGAGCTGCGGTGAAATTCCAGTGTGAGCTGACAAAGGATAATGCAACAGTGGAGTGGAGGAAAGGCACAATGGAGCTCTTCCCATGTGCCAAATATGAAATTAAGTTAAATGGTTGCACAGCTGAACTCGTGATTCATAATGTAGAACCAGAAGATGCCTCTGATTACACATGTGATACGGGAGACCAGCAGAGCACAGCAGTCCTCAGAGTGAATGGTTAGCATTGCATCAAAATGGAACAGAGGATAAAAGGGATTTGTGAAATTGTGTGAATGATGTTCTTTTATTCATTGGTGAATAAGACACCCAAAAGTTAAAGGGGAAAGCAGGTGCCCAGTCATAAACCAAATACAGAATACAGAAATGCCGATCTTATGGGACAGGCTAAAATGGCTATTTAAGCCTGTAAGGACAGTGTACAGTGTATTGACCCCTTTCTCTGATACTCATAAAAGCAAGAAACTCTGCATCGTGGAGATTTTCAGATTCCATTAGATCTTTATTTTTGGCACATTACATTCATTTCTGTCTCAGTTGAATCAATAACTAAGCATAAGTCACTTACAAAAGCATTTAAAAAATTTACTATTTTCAATTTTTGTACTGCCTTCCCATGAAGATCCTGAGAACGCTGTGTTTAAAGAATTGAGGAGTAATGTCTGTGATTAATCACCATCTGTGAAATGTTTGTGGGCATCTCAAACTGTTTGGTGGAACTTGCGGCTTTGATCTAAGCCACAACCTTTCTGACTATATCCTCTTGGCTGAACCTGACCCACGAAACTGCTGCTGGGTCAAGTACAAATGAAAGATCCCTGGGCTTGCTTTACATGCATCGCAATAGGGTTTAGATAGAGGAACCACGAGCACTGAGACTCCTGTTTTCACAACTGCTCACACATGCACCATGGATATTCCCTTCTTGTTTTCTTTAGTGACAAGCTGGTCCATGTGCCACTTGAATAAATGTAGACCATTTGTTTGTGCATCATCTGGAAGGACTCAATGGTGATGGTCTAGGGCCTTGAAAAGCCAGCAGAGAAATCAGAAATGTGTTTAAAGCTTTACATCATTTACGGTGTTGTACGTCATAAGTATTTCTATAAAAATGAACAGATTTACACTGTTGGAGTTTCCAATATCCACAGCAGATGTATAAGAGGTGTAATGTGGATGCTCTTGACTTTATGGGAAACAAATGTATTTGGGGAACTTTCTGATCCTCTCCATGTCTGTATATACACAATACAGTTCTGTTTATAGAGAAAAAAGGTTTGTTATTATCATATAACCACTTAATGCAAATTTGTTGTGCAGCATCAGATCCCAGGTGTCTTGTGCTTAGTTGTGCAGACCTGGCCTTCAAGCTAATGGATTGTGTGTTAATTATTTTTCACTCTGCAGCCATCAAACCCCGTCTGAAGCAGCGGTTGAAGAATGAAGAAGCGGAAGCGGGAGGAACGGCCAGGCTGCGCTGCGAGATTTCTATTAGCAAAGCAGAAGTGGAGTGGAGGAAAGATGGAGTCGTCCTTCACTCAAGCTCCAAGTACGAAATGTGGCAGGATGGCACCCTCCGCGAGCTGCGTGTTCACTGCCTGGAGCCTAGTGATGCTGGAGAGTATTCCTGCAAGGCTGGAGATGAGACGAGCTCTGCAAAACTGACTGTG
This sequence comes from Stercorarius parasiticus, assembly GCA_013396915.1. NCBI lineage: Eukaryota > Metazoa > Chordata > Aves > Charadriiformes > Stercorariidae > Stercorarius > Stercorarius parasiticus. The sequence continues at coordinate 605,486 of VWZL01000641.1, forward strand.
AAAGGCAAGACCTGCTTATTGGGGCAAGGGGATTTTCACTTCAGGATGCTAAGATTTTGCAACGTGATTATTACTACTGTGATAAACAATTGTGATAAACACAGAGCATAGGAAGGGTATCGTTAAAAAAATCTTATGGTCAATGAGCACATCGAAGCAAAGATTCACTTTGTGGACAGGAGAGGATAAGGCAGCTGTAATTTGTGACTCATGGCTTGAAATATTCGCTTGATATCATACGCATGTGAGTGAACAGATGGTCTGCCCCCAGCTTCCAGTCACATGGCAGCTGCATCTGGCCTTCACATAGACAGAGCTTGCTTTCAGGTTGGACCACTAGTGTGGAACAATCACCGCTAGCATCTCTACAGGCTACTCGATATTACAGATACTCTGTACATTATGCGCAGCTGCACCATTTTTCGTGCAGATGGTGACTTCAGCTGTACGAGTATGTACCGTTTGCTCAGATGACGATCACACTGCTTCTCCTCTGGTATGCCCCAGCAGATTTGGGGTACAGACAGCTTTTGCCTGGTGCAGACTGTCTGTATGATCTTTGCACAGATCTGCAGGTGCCCAGCTCTCCTAGAAGCAGGATTCAAGCAAACTGAAGCGCAAATAAGTGCTCACGCTAATCCAGTACGTCCTGCCTAGAGCACAGAGCCAACCAGATCCCCAGCCAGCTGGGAGCACCAGCACAGAGTGTATGCAATTCGGTTTGCAAAAAGACAGTAGAAGGGACAAGGATTTAATGTTATTTTGTGAAGATATCTAAGTGAAAATATAGTAAGTTTCAAAATCCTGAGTTTGACATCTAGCATTCATACCTTATTCATCCAATTACATTATCAAACATTAAAAAGAAAAAATCAATACTCAGTGTATCTCTGAGAAAGGGCAAGGAATAAAATTACTTACTGAAAGATATTGTCCATGTTACCAAGTACACTGAAAGCAGTGAACCAGCAGTGTTTGAAACGTGATTTGAGAATCTGTGATACCTCTGTCCTTGGAGGTGCTTAAATCTCAGCTGGACAAGGTGTTGAGCAACCTGCTGTAAGCTGGCTTTGAGCAGTGGTCGGACCAGATGACCTCCAGAAGTCCCCTCAAACCTATAATATTCAGTATTTCTATGTTTTGATCCATGTTTTCCCTTTCATGGCTTTACTACTGATGGACTGTTTGCAGAGCCTGACGTGACCATCGTGAGTGGCCTAAAGGACATGGTGGTGTTTGAAGGGGACGACGTCACGTTTCGGTGCCAGGTTTCTCATGAAAACGCAAGGGACGTTGAGTGGAAGCTACAGGATGTTGCTCTGCAAAATAATGAAATGAATGAGATCTCAGTGGACAAAGGAAAGATCCACACCCTGACATTAAGGAAGGTAACTGAGCAGGACATCGGCACCATCACTTTCCGAGTGGGACCCCACACGTCGATGGCAGAGCTCACAGTAAAAGGTAAGGGCTCTCTGTGATGAGGGAAAGGAACAGGACAGGTGAGAACAGGTGATGTTTTGCTTATGCTAATAGTAAATTTAGGGCCATCGTTCACCCCTTGTTAGCTCACGTTAGTAGGGTGCTTGTGTTCCAGAGCATACGTGATGCACTGGAACAGGCTGCCCAGAGAGGTGGTGGAGTCTCCATCTCTGGAGACATTCAAAACCCACCTGGACGCGTTCCTGTGCAACCTGCTCTGGCAGAGAGGGGTTGGACTAGATGATCTCCAGAGGTCCCTTCCAACCCCTATCATTCTGTGATCCTGTGATGTAATAATGTGGTCTCATATATTGTCGTTACTCTGCACAGACAGTGGATACGTCCCCGGGGTCCTGAAGTTGACTGGTTTCTGGAGGAACTACTGGAGTAGCTCCAGTAGGCAGATTGACAGATCTGTATTTTCATTGCTTCCACTTTCCCTTTTCTTTTTTTTTTTCTTTTTCTTCTTTGGGGTCTTTCTTTCTCTAAACACCGTTTTGAAGATATTCACAGTCAAATGTCCTTCTCCTTCCCTCTTTGAAGCTGTTGGTCTGGTCAAAACCCCCATCCCACCTGAACTGGTTAAAACATCTGTAAAGTTTTTTGATTAATACTTCAGTAACTTCAATAAATGTCTGTGAGTGGGTTTCATCCAAAATCCATTTCCTTATTTTAACTCCCCAATATGTAATACAGAAGTTAAAGTATTTTTTTAACACTTAACTGTTCAGCTGTGGCTCTAACACTGCATGGAACAAGATAACAGTGACTGTAAATGCCTTTGATGTGTTTGTAATTTCAGTGCCACCTCCAGTTTTCAAGGAGAAATTACAGAGCATAGAACTGCAGGAAGAAGAAACAGCCATCCTCCGCTGTGAGGTCTCTCAGCCAAATGCTGCGGTGGAGTGGAAGAAGGGTGCTCAGGTGATTTCCCCGAGCCCCAAGTATGAAATCAAGCAGGAGGGAACAATCCATACTTTAAAGATTTATCACTTAAAACCAGAAGACTCTGGCAAATACACCTGTGATAATGGAAATGAACGAACAACAGCCACTTTAACCGTTAAAGGTAGGTTGATTTATTTTCTTTTTAAGACGAGAAACTTCCTTAGCTAAGTTCTAGCAAGAGGGTGCTATCTACTGTCCCTGACTTCAGATGGACTATGCTGGCATAAAGCACCTGAGTCCTTTTGCTTTCAGAAGTTATGTTAAGCCCGGTGGTGTCCTAAGGAATGAACATGAAGGGATCTGAGTGCAGTAACTGCTTCCACAATCCTAGACCCAAGGGCCTCTTTCTGGTCACCAAGACTGGAACTAAAAATTAGAATGAGCCCATTTTTGATGCTTACTCATCCTTTGAGCTGTAGTTCCACCTGGGAAAATGGTGCTCAAGAGTCAAAGTCCTCAAACTTACTTTTACAAACAGCACTCAACTCCGGCTGACTCCTAAAGCACCTAAATACTTCTATTTGTCTTAAAAATAGGTGTAATGTGCCAATATATCAACTTTTTAAACTCTACTCTGGTACAATTACAATGTTAAGGTGACTTTTTCTGAGATACAAGGTCAGCAAAAATAAAGAGGAGCCAGGATGTTCCTCTGAAATGCCGTCTTTTGAAATATCCCTTGAGGGCTCTCCCATGAAAGGCACACACCTGCCTGCCATCACACTAACTTCAGGACCCAGTGATACCAGAATATTTGTACTGTAAGCAGATCCCCTGATGGTGGCTGTCCATTTGTGTCTCTATGTGTGGTCCCAGCCACTCCAGCACTCTTTGAAAAAAAAACTCCAAAACCAGGAAGCCAAGGAAGGCTCTACGGTCACCTTTCATGCTGAGCTCTCCAAACATGATGTGCCAGTGAGGTGGAAAAAAGGGTCAGTCTTTCTCCAAGCCAGCAACAAGTATGAGATGAAGCAGATGGTCTCTGCTGTGGAGCTACTCATCCACGATCTACAGCTGGAGGATGCTGGAGACTACATCTGCGATTCTGGCGATGCACAAACTATGGCATCTTTGGCAGTGAAAGGTTGACAAAAAGCTTTCACTTCACCTTTTAGGGAGCTCTAGGTTAGTTTAGATGTTCTATATGTAAGACTCAGGGACATTGTGGAAGAATCTGGTCCTTTTTTGTGATGAGGATTTGTGAATCAACAGTGACGCAGTCTGACAGAGTAGGTCTTCACAAAGACATCATTTCTCCCTCCTCCTTATTCCTTTGCTTGCTCCTACGAGCCCTAGGGCTGCAGGACTTAGCTGCACAATGGGATGCCTTCACTGCAAATGCAGTTGTATAAAAGCATTTACCCCAGTCATCCCCCAGCTGGCCCACAAAATACACCCTCCGTTCCTACACCACTCGCAAGAACCTTCAGGTCTATCTCTTCTTATACACATCTGCCACCCGGTTGCTGTAAATTCACTCTGATTTTTGGAACCACACCTCCTTCCCTTGTAAATACCAATTCAGCTGTAACTGTAGAGCCACCAAGGTGGTTCTAGGGAACTGGACTTGAGGAACTAAACTTCTACATGTGGCGCATTGTAAATCAACCCACTGAAGCTACATCTTGACCCATCAGTAATACACATCAGTGCAAAGACTTCCAGCGTTCATTTCTCTTCTGGGTCCAGTTTTCAGATGAGGGGCATTGTATAATGGTGTTTCTCCATGCACTCTCCCAAATACCCAAGAACTTAGATATCATGCATAGGCTTTTGAGTTGTGGCTTTGGTACCCATTTGGAGATACAGACACTTAGATACTCAAGTGTCCATATCCATGACCGCTTCTGTGTAAGAAAGAACATATTCCCTAAGGTGCTCAGTCTGTGTAGTGCCCAGTGACTCTTGGGGAACGCAGAGTACTCTTGGAAATCCAGCACTTTTTGTCATTCGTTGTTTAGGTTTTAAAGTAATTTTGGAATTGAGTTTTAACAAAATTTGGAATGGCACCACAGTTTCACTAAACACAAAATTTAGTGACAGTCACCAATGAAATCTAATTTTTTTTCCTCTGATTTATCTTGGTTCAGCTTTGCCAGTAGTCTTTACACAAGCACTCCAGAACCAGCAAGCCGAAGAAGGCGGCACCATCACTTTGACCTGTGAAATCTCAAAACCAAATGCCACTGTGCAGTGGAAGAAGGCTGGGACAGTGCTGCGGCCAAGTGACAAATACAAGATGCGTCAGGCTGGATCCATGGCTGAGCTGACAATTCACAACCTGAGCGGAGCTGATGCTGGGGAATACATGTGTGACACAGGGGACCAGCAAACCACCGCAGCTGTGCTGGTGAAAGGTGGGGCTTTGCTTGGGGAAGAGATGAACCGGGCTTCGTACCGTGGCAGGGGCACATGATTGAGTAATTTGACAGCTAGACATTGTCCTATGCCCAAGCCGAATCATAGGGATCTCAGAGATGGGAGGAATTTCAGAGGGATGAAAACTGGGTCAGTTATCTCTATGGAATCAGAAACGGGTCTTTAGTCAATGATTCTGTGGTTTAATGTTAATGTCACCCACTAAAAGCTATTGACAATGTTTTCACAATACATAGATAGCATTATAAATATATATTATATATTTATTATATACACAATACAGTATAACATACATATAGACTATCATATATATGTGCATAATATATATGCACTCATACATAAATAACACATCTGTAAGAATGTAAGACGTTACTATGTACCTGTGTATCTACATTTCTATGCATTTAGTGCTTAGTACTTTATGGTCGTTCTTTCAAATAATACAGTACTCTCAAGAAAGAGTATAACAAAATGTTTAACCCAGGAAGCATGACTTGAAAGTAGGTATCAAACTCTGTTGACCTTTCCATAAAGAACCAGCAGCCACCATAGTGGAGAAGCTCAAGGACGTCACTTCGTATGAAGGAGAAGACGCAGTGTTTGAATGCAGGCTGTCCCGGGAAACAACTCAGGATGCCCAGTGGTTCCTGGGGGATGTTCCCCTGCAATCCAATGAAATGAATGAGATCAGAGTCCAAGGGATGCGTCACACTTTGATCCTGAGGAAGGTGACACTAGAAGACTGTGGGTCCATCAGTTTCAAAGTCGGGCAGCATAGCTCAGCAGCACAGCTAACAGTCCAAGGTGAGCCACCTCCTGGGAAGAGGGATTGAGGAGGTACTGGCAAGCACTGTCAACATTGCTTTCGCTTCTGGAGAGGTGTATTTGGGAATAGGGGTCCTTGGAAATTTTGGGAGGTTCTGCCAACATAATTTAGTCATTTGAGAGTTAGATATGTACATTTGCGCTAGTCGTTTCAGTCCTTTTGATAGCCCATGGAGTGAAGTAAACATCCTTTGAAGACCATCCAGCTTATCCTGAAACAAGCAGCTAAGATATGTCAGAATCAATGCTGAAGAATGTCAAGAATATGCTCTGAATTAATTTCCTATTTATGATGTTTTTAAATCATATTTACTCCAAAAAACATCTGAAAGCTCTGAAAAAAACTTTCCGTTAAGTTACGTAGAATGATTTTTAAGGATTGGCCCTGTCAATACCTTATCTTGTTTGTTCCTCTTTGATCTGGTTCAAAATGTAACTACAGGCACATGGTTCTGATCTGGGGCAATGCTTGATTAGGCGGTTGCAGCAGTGTTGGTACCCTCTTCCCCGCAGTTGCTCCAGTTACCTTTGTAAAAGCACTCCACAACTTGGAGCTGCAGGAGGGTAGCGCGGCTCACTTGTCCTGTGAGGTGTCCAAGCCTGATGTCCCAGTGGAGTGGAAGAAAGGCACCACCGTCATCCACTCCAGCCAGAAGTGCAGCATCAAGCAGGAGGGAAACGTTCACACACTGGTCATTCACGACTTGAACCGTGCGGACTCAGGGGAGTATAGCTGCCACACAGCTGATGGAAAGACCACTGCCAAACTAGAGGTTAAAGGTATGATCTCCTCTTTGCTCAGCACTGGTGAGAGGTGTGAGGACCATTTTTGGAGCTCTCTAGTACAAGACAGACATTGAGGTAGTGGAGGAAGTGCCACCAAGTTCGTCACGGGGCTGGAGCACATGAAGTATAAGAAGAGGCTGGGTTTTTTCAGACTGAGGAAGAGAAGGTTGAGGGGGAACCTCATTTCTGTCAGCAGCTTCCTAATGAGGGTCTACAGAGGAGAGAGAGACTTTCCTTGGGGTGCTCAGTAGACAGATGAGAGGCAACAAATGCAATTCAAGAGGCAACACGAGAAATTCAGATTAGGGAAAAAAATCAACCTTTCAAAATGAAGGGGTGGTCAGACACTGGAACTGGGACCCAGAGAGGGGGAGGAATCTCCATCCATGGTGGACCTCCAGAGCTCTCTTCAGCCTTAATTATTCTGTAATTGATTCCTGGCTGCATGACCTGAAGCCTCAGGTCTGCAGGTGTATATTCTTTGAGTGTTTTCATCCTATTCTGTGGTTTTATTTTGGGGATGAATCATAGAATGGTTCGGGTTGGAAGGGACCTTAAAGATCATCTGGTTCCAACATCCTGCCCTGGGCAGGGACAGCTTCCACTAGACCAGGTTGCTCAAAGCCCCATCCAACCTGGCCTTGAACACCTCCAGGGATGGGGCATCTACAGCTTCTCTGGGCAACCTGGGCCAGTGTCTCACTACCCTCAGAGTGAAAAACCATCTGGGCTTCAGAAATTAATACTGAAGTTAGTGGGAATTCTTTGTGAAAAGAAGTCTAGGATATAGGGAGAGAAATACAGCTCCTGTAGAACTTAATTTTTTCCTGCTGGTTAATTCCACTCCCTCCTCCTCTTCTGTCTGGCTTAAACCTAGGCATCCCTGTCCCTGGCAGCTCTCTTCAGGTAAATGCAGCCAGAATTGTACGTGAATATCATGAATGGCATTATCAGTACCTTCAAAATAAAACATTCCTCCATTTTGTATTTTTGCTTCCCTCTTTTTTTTTTTTTTTTTCTTCTTTTTCTCTTTGCATCATTCCCCCTTCCAAGCCCTGCCTGTGCTTTTCAAACACTGGCTGAAGGACGAGGAGGTGGAGGAAGGGGGCACAGCCGTGCTGCGCTGCGAGCTGACGAAACCCGACGCACCCGTGGAGTGGAGGAAAGGAGACACGGTGCTGCAGCCCAGTGACAAGTATGAGATCCGCCAAGAGGGGACACGTGTTGAGCTCTTCATCTATGATGCGGAGGCTCAGGACGCTGGCGATTACACGTGCGACTCGGGGGACCAGCAGACCACTGCACCCTTGCAAGTCAAAGGTAGGAGAAGCCTTGCTTGAAGGCAGACAAGTTATGGCTGTGGCTGTCCTCCAGGTGGCTGATATGGATGTTTTATCACTGAATTATTGTTAACACTCTGAATTACAACTGCAGGAAAGGGTCTGATCCACAATCTTCAAAGAAGAATTTTGTGTTTTTTAAACCCAACTCTATTTCTGCAGTTGCAGTTTTGGTCTCACTGTGAGAGCTGGGAGCAAAGCTAATGGAGGGGGTGTACAAGAGCAGATAGAAAACTTGCCTGCGGCCTGACAATAAGAGACTGGAGTATTTCACCATACCTAGAACAGGCCCATTTTAAATGGAGCCATTACACCCATTTGTGCCTGAGCAGCCCAGGAATTGTGGCTCTTTGCCTTTTTCTAGTGGCTACATTTTTATAGTTTAGACTTTAGTTAGTACAGATTTTATAGTTTTATTCATTTCATATGAAGAGTGCTGTGTCTTTTGGCTTGAGAAACAAGATCATGCTTTTTAGGTCCTGAGTTTAGCCCCCATAACCAGCTCCAGATCAGTGTGTGTGGTTTCAGAGATTAAATGTCCAGTTGCTGTGATCGGTACTCTAACTGCTTGCACTGAAAATTGTGAGTACACCCACGTGAAGCCCTTTAGAGGTTCTGTGACGTATGGCAATCCCTGATGGAGCAGCGGTGGACACCCTCACTGTGCCAGCAGCTGGTCCCCATGAGTGGCTGTAGGGCAACTCTGGGTTGGTACGGGACAAGTCCTGCTCTGGGCTTGGCATTGCCAGCAGGCAAGTTGTGGACCAGAAAGAGGGGAACTGCCAAGCTGGAGAAGTTGCAACCAAGTTTCTCACCTCTCAGTGCTGTCACTGATGCAGTTGCTTCTCCACCGCAGTACTACCCGTGCTGTTTAATGAAGAGCTGAAAAATGTAGAGTCTGAAGAAGGGGGAACAGCTGTGTTGCACTGTGAGATCTCCAAGCCGGACGCCCCTGTTGAGTGGAGGAAAGGAGGAGTGGTCATTCAGTCCAGTGACAAGTATGAGATGAAGCTGAAAGGCAGCATTGCTGAGCTGATCATCCACGGTGTAGAGCCTGATGACTGTGGGGATTATACCTGTAGCACCGGCTACGAGATCACCACAGGTTCTGTGTATGTGCAAGGTAAGGTGAAATGTGGTGGAAATGTTCCAATTCTGCTGCCTGGGTTTCTTGTTCCAAAGTCTTTGACAGTAACTGGCCAAACTTTTCTCAGGTGCAAACATTTGAACATCTATTAATTTCTTTCCTGGTTTCAGTGAAGATATAAACATTTACATCCAGGCTGAGGTTGGACCAATGTTTATAAATTAAAGTAGTTCAAAGTACTGACCGTACTGCGTACCACAGCAGATGGTGGTACTGCTGAAAAACTATTTGCTTGGAGCAGTGGTCATAAAAAAAAAAAAAATCAAATTCTTGTTATTACTGATTACTGCTTCTATCATTGTTGGTATTTTTATTACTCTTTTAAAGCGCTGTAAGTAAACATTTAAACCTTGAGCTGCCTCTCTGCCTCCCACCTCATACAATGTCAGCGCAGATGGCTGCAACACAGAGGAGAGCCAGTCATGACCTGGTCATGGAGGAGAGTTTCCTCCCAATGAGACAGTGTTTGAAGACACACACACTGCGCTTGCAAGCGGGTGAAGGATGGAAGGTGGTTTCTAAATCCCTTAAAGAAAATTTAAGTTCTTTTTTCTCTGGAACAGCATTACAAGTTTAATTCACCTGGACAACTTGCACTGTTGCTTAGGCTAGTTCTGCAGGAAGAAACGTACATGTTTATGCTCTTGTTTTCCTTTGGCACCTTCTCTTGCTCTGTTATACAGAAGAAGCAGCAGTCATAGTTTCTGGTTTAAAGAACACAGACGTCTTTGTGGGTGAGTCAGCCACATTCACCTGCGAGCTCTCGTACCCGGGCGTGAAGAACGTGCAGTGGTGGCTCGATGGATCTCCCCTTCACAACAACTTTGTGACTGAAATCTCTGAGCAGGACGGGATGATCCACACTTTAACCTTAAATGATGTGGCATGCCATGATTCAGGCACTGTCACCTTCAGAGCTGGGTCCCTTATATCTTCAGCTAAATTATTAGTCAAAGGTATTTCGTTGTTAGAAAATACCATACGGCCACCTCTGGACTTGCTCAGTGCACTAGTGCTTCTGCCTTGCAGGCTACCCTTACTAAATCCCTTCACAGTTCTGTGTCCTGCAACCCTCCACTTCTGCAAGTCACCCATACTCGCATCTGAAGTCTTATAGGTACAACCACATCAATTTTTTGAGTGGTTCAGGTGAGGAAGGGTTGCAGGGTCAGGGTTGCTGCTTTCACCTGGCATCCAAGTAGAGCTGAACATAAACCACTGTGGTAGCACCTGATTTGTTTTATCCCCCCTTCAACTGTTTTTATAATACCATGAAAGTATCATGTAGCTGGAAATTCACAAAATTACCACTATGCTGCTCCATAACTAGGCTACTGGCACTGAGCTCGGTATATTCCAAAGACAAGACTTCGGGCTGTTATATTGTTCGCTCCAGAGCTCCTCCTAAAAACAAAAGGGTATATGACATCGGGGTAACACAGTGACAAAATGAGCCTCGTTTGTTGACTGCCAGAAAAGTAATGGTCATCGTTGCACTAGAAAAGCTTTGGGGTCTGTTGGATAAATATTTTTCTCATTTGGTAAGGGTAGCCACAAGCCGCAAATAACACTGAGCTCCAGACTTGATAAAGCAAACTCCTTCACATCCAGTCCTTTTATAGCCATTGGGAATTTTCAGACAAAAGTAACACTTATTTCTTGCTTGGAAAAAGGATTTATATAGAGAGAGAGAGATAAAGATTAAAGAGTTCTTTATTAAAATCTACCCCCGTACTACAACTGCCTACCATAACAGGAATGATCCACAATATGGAATTATAGTCAGTGGTTGATGTCTCCTTCTCTGTATAATGTGTCCCTTCTACATTCAGAAAAATTAACTCTCTGCAAAGATAAAATGCCAAATCACTTCTTAATATCAGAGTGATGTAGCAACAACATGGTGTGCCAACCCCACAACCTATGTCCATTTGTAACAATTTTGAGTTTCACGTTTTCAGAGGCAGAACCTGGCTCTGAGCTCTCCAGGCAAAGAAATCCAGCTTGCCTAAAACATAAATTGAAAAGAAATGCATTGTTAGGTATTCTACTCGGTGAAATGAAGGGTTCCTGAGAGGTTTTCGTTTCACAGAATCGCAGCATCCTTGATGTTGGAAGGGGACCTCTGGAGATCATCTAGTCCAACCCCACAGCTCATGCTAGTACACACATGTATGTGGATAGTTTGTACTTCTATTAAGGCAAGATTTCTTTAACGTGAACCTGAACCGCAGTAGTATATGACTATAATTGGATTAGGATGAGAAAGGTATTTAAAAAACACACTGGTTATACGTGCTCAGTAATACTTGACTCAATAGGAAAGTAAAACACTAGTAAAATTTAGTCTACTTTATTTTGTCCAGAAATATAAAAATAGATCTGTCTTCAAACCAGGCGTATCTCAGTCTATCTAGCTATCCATGGCTTGTTCGTCATCAAGGAACAAGTCTTTCTCTCTGTCCCATATGTCCCATTATCCTGGTGTAAGGCATGCTTGTAACTGGATATATTCTATAATAACCGAGATCTCATGACAGCTTTTCTTGTTGAGCCTTCACAATATCATCACCCTACAACTGTATTCATTCAGTGACCCAGCATGGTGGTATCTTCATGTATAGGTGGAGGGAAAATGGAAAAGGTTGAAAGAGCTGCTGACGCCTTCTGATCCCCTTGGGCAGGGTGAAAATTACGTGTCCCAGTGTATACGTTGGCTCCTAACCGCCAAGGAGCTTTCCGCCATTCCGCATGGGTGAATAGGGCCACTAAGATCTTAGCCTAGCAGTGGCAAAGAGCAATGGGGCAGTGGATCCAGGAAACCTTCTTTCTCCAACACCACAGGTGACGTTTGCTGTGAGGAGCACTCCTACATCTTATCAAAGGAGACAGTGTTGTACTCTGCAGCTGCACAGATACCTTCTTGCTTCTTCAGTCCTGGTGTAACCAAAACATCTCCCATGGTCTGCCGCTGATGTCTCCTCTCCATAAATACACGCAGACACACAGAGTGGTAGAGGGAGCTTAGAGAGCAGGATCAAGCCTTGCAACAAGTTTCCAAAAGACATTTGCAAAACTATCTTTTCTTCCAAAGGGCTGCTTGGAGCATCCCAAATCCTCAACCTGGTACACTATGTTTCAAGAGGAGCATTCCAGACAGAAGTCCAGTGTAGTTTATTCTAGCTGTGAAAGCTTGTGATCAGAACAACTATTTGAAAGATAAGGACATGCATCAGCTTTCTCTGACTGCCATCTTTTTATGTCCCATTGTAGCCCTATGAATTTTAGGGGGAAGTTGACATAGTTCTGCTGAGAAGGATGTTGCAGATAGACTTCCAGTTTCAGACTTCATTGAGGTTTTTCTTTTTAGCAGTCTGTATTGCAGTTGGATGCGAGTGGTCCTGTTTGACGTCTCAGGAGGGACTCCTTGGCTGCTTTGGAAGCTCACAATATTTTGAGGTTAGATATATCTACTGTGCCTTACAGCTGCCTCCCAAGAAGCAGAACTAGTATTTTAAAAGAAATACTGGATGCTTAAGATCATGGATCTCACCTTCTTCAGAGGAGCTTTTTGTTACAGTTGTCCTGGATCTTTGCTCCTCGTGCTGCCAATAACTCCTGACATGTAGCCATCACCACCACAGGACAGGAATGAGTATTTGTGTTTGAGTATTGCATTTCTTTCCAATGAGTGGTTGCAGTTTGCTCATACAAGGAGCCTCCAGTAGAGTTTGTGACATTTTCCAAAGGCAAGGTGAGGTTGAGAGCTGCGGGGAACCACTCAGAGCAGCCCATCCATTGCAGTCCTCTCTCACACTTGTGCTCCTGCCACGTTCTGGGAAGCAGAAGTGTTTTGCATCCCATGCTTCCCAGTCCAGAGGATGTCAGCAATGCTGGGAGAAAAACTAAACCTGGAGGGAACCCCAGCAGATGTTCTGCATAGAAGTTCATGTTCAGGACTGTTAAAGCACAAGCCTTAATTGCTGATGGCCCACCCATTTTCCAGTGTGACAGTTACATTCTAATGTACCAGTTTTCCTTCAATCCTGCTTGATGCTGACACAAGCACAGACTAAACCACTAATCCCCAGTGTGCCCAGTCAGCTCCCTGCTTGCACTGTCACTCTGCTTGCTTCCCGCAGGCTCCGTGCTTGTCAAAAATCTCTAAGTGGCGATTTCCATGAGGATCCACTAATGCATGTCCTTCCTGACGTGTTGGTTAACAGATCCAACCATTGAAGTGGTCAGTCCCATGCAGGACATAACTGTTGATGAAGATGGCACAGCAGAGTTCATATGCCAATATTCTAGGCCAGTACACGCCATATGGAAGAAAAATGATCAGGAAATATATGCAGATGGGCAGCGAGTGATTATCGTTCAGGACTGGAATGTAAGCATGCTAAAAATTAAACCTACGGTACCAGAAGACACTGGCATCTATTCTTGTGAAGCTGAAGGCACTAAAGTGATGGCTGCACTTGATGTTCAAGGTGAGGTCTTCCAGCCAAAGAGGAAGACTATCATGGGTTCCAAATAAGAGGTGGAAAAATCATAGCAGCATCTCACAATAAGTGACACATCAGATGATACCCGCTCTTTGATGTTCGCTCCAGTACTGATAACAATGATAAAAGTAGTTGGGAGTTAATGGGTATTGAATATGACACTGCAGCATTTCACTGGAGCTTAGTTCTAATTAACGCTCACTTCTTACACCACTGACGCATCATACCTCTCCTACAATGAAGTGCAACATCAGTGCAATGGGATGTGTCCCGCTGAATTATTGTGAAGTCACAGATGTAATGTTGGTCCAAAGAAATAATACAAATTCTTTTTGCTGTTACGGAGTGCTTTTTACGCACAGTGTGCCTTGAAACCAGTAGCTAATGGATAGTGTGGAATTTCATTTTATTTTCAGCTAAGCTAAGGTAGCTTGGTATTTTACTTATTTCAAATACTGATCAATCAGGAACTATCTTCTTACTTGTCATCGTCATTTTTGAGAAACAGCAAATAAAAAATTTGAAATAGATTTAGGATTTTATATTGACGTTTCTCACTTTTTTCTGCTGTGTATGGAATTACTGGGTTTGATCACTAGGTGAATTAGTGTGATCAGCAAGAACAGGGGTTCTGATTTGATTTCTGAATTTTTGTGTTTTGTTGGGCAATTACGCCTTCTTGTCTAATCAGAGCTGTGAGTACAGAAGAGCAGGGTATTATTTATTTTCTACATTGATACGCACTTTCCATTTTAGGGATTTAAAAAGATGTTAATGAACGTAATCTAAAAGCATCCCAGAGGAGGCAGGATTTGCAATTGTCTGCCCTTTTGTAGTTAGGGAAACCAGCGCTCAAAAAGCTCACAAATAAACATCTCTGATTTCTTCTAACAAAATTATGCATTATCCAAGGATTTACAAACCCCATATAGAATTTTTTTAGTAACTAATTTTTGGGGTTATTTGCTATTAAATAAATAGTTCAAGGTTGGTTTGGGGTTTTTTTGTTGGAATTTTTTTTTTCTTTTTTTTTGCGGGGGGGGGATGTGGGGCAGAGGGGCTGGTTTTTTTCTTAGAATAGTTCCAGATAATGGTTATAGAGATCTAAACAGGAATGTCCCGGGGCATTGGTTTATATTATACATGATGCTGACTATTGTACGGTATTTGTGTGAATTGTATTTACTCAACCGTGCGTTCCCACTGTTGTGCATGTAATTTGTCCGTGTAGCTGGTCTAATATGAATTATATTCATATGCACCAGCCCACATTTAATTTTGTACGAGGCTGATTGCTTATGTACAAATGCCAACTGATGAATGACTGCAGGCAAATGGAGTGTGTAGATACGTGCATGTTCCTGAACACAAAATTCACCACACATGCATGAGAAAATAAACCTAATACATTATCAGAGCTTTTGTAATAATTCAGAAAATTACTATTCAAAATACTGTTAATGCAGATTTTAATTCTTTGTGTGTTCCCTAAAGGCAGACTTGCAAATGTGCTGTTAACTCAGGTGACAGACACTATAGCTTTGTCAGCTGTAATATTCTCTTGCGTTTGCTTTGCATGAAAGATAGTAAGATTTTGTCATGAGCTCTTAGTGGATTCCTGTCTCCTCAATTACGATGATAATTGTGCTGCCTGGGAGATCTGTGGGAAATGTTTCCTGTTGTGGGACAGAAGGAATTTGGTGATACTTTATAATCCTGAGCTATCCCTTCCTATCAACGATTGGCCTGATTCATATAAACACCAATGCTTTTTACTTTATTTGTCATGGTTTTGGAGGAAGTCTAGATGAAATGCTAGAGGTCCTAGAGGTTTATCATTACTTTTAAACTATGTTACTACTTAAAATGTTTTTTGGAGGACCACAAAGATGATCAGAGGGCTGAAGCATCTCTGCTATGAGGATAGGCTGAGAGAGTTGGGGGGTTCAGCCTGGAGAAAAGAAAGCTCCAGGGAGACCTTAGAGCCCATTCCAGTCCCTAAAGGGGCTCCAGGAAAACTGGGGAGGGACTCTGGATCAGGGAGGGGAGCCATAGGACGAGGCTGAATGGTTTTAAACTGGAAGAGGGGAGATTTAGATTATATATTAGGAAGAACTTTTTCATTCTGAGAGTGATGAGACACTGGAACAGGCTGCCCAGAGAAGCTGTGGATGCCCCATCCCTGCAGATGTTCAAGGCCAGGTTGGATGGGGCTTTGAGCAACGTGGTCTAGTGGGAGATGTCCCTGCCCATGGCAAGGGATTGGAACTTCAAGATCCCTTCCAAGGCTAGGATCTTCCAATGTAAACTATTCTATGATTCCATGATTCTATAAATATAGTTTTGTGTTAGAGCATGGTTGAAATTAACAACAAAGCCTACAAGAACAGTTTATCACATCCACCTCCTTTCCATCAGCTTTCCAGCAATGGGAATCATCCAGTGCTCCGAGGCTTGTTAATATTTAGATATGTATAGCCAAACAATTAATACTGTTCATTGTCTTTCTTTGCCAGCCAAGAACAGCATTGTCCAGGGCTTGGAGAACGTGGAAGCTGTGGAAGGAGGGGAAGCCCTGTTTGAATGTTACCTTTCCAAACCTGAGTGCTACGACTACAACTGGCTGATTGACGATGAGCCTGCCAAAACTACAGAGAACACTGAGATGGTTTACTTTGAAAATGGGCGCCGGCATCTTCTGCTGCTGAAGAACCTCACTCCCCGGGACAGCTGCAGGGTGACCTTTATGTGCAGTGACGCGGTGACCTCGGCCTTCCTGACGGTGAAAGGTAACTCAAGCACTCGTGCATGCTAAGTCTTAAATTTCTGGTTGGGAGGTGCAAATGAACCAGGAAAATATGATGAGTAGCAGAGAAGAAAAATTTCATTTGTTGCTTGCTTCTTACCTAAATCTTCTTCCCACACAATAAATAGAAGCTGGTTTGCAATTTCCTTTTTTTCTTGTTCCGTACGCTATAACACGGATATAAGCAGCATCAGTTGGCAAGGAGTTAGCAGCAAATGACTGTCTTACAGCTGTCATTATTCTGATGAGTTGGGTTGTGTTTATAGGTACTTCAGGGCTCTAGAGGTGAGAGTTATGTCAGCAACAATATTATCTCTGTATTCCTTGTATTTTATGGTATTGCTGAGACTTCAGTGGGGATCAGAACCCCTTTCAGAGTACAAGAACAGCTATCCTCAGTCATGGCATGGTATCTTCACTGGGGTTTTCTGCTACTTGGGAAAGAAAGGCATTGCTGGGTTGGTTTTTGCTCCTGAAAATTTTGGAAAGTTTCTGTCCCCTTCTGTTCTGGTGATATAGAAACCCTCCCTTTTAATGATCTTGATCTCCAAGGCCTCGCTGTCCAGAGCTTCAGAAAAATATTCAGAGAATCTCTTGCCTGTCTTTTTGTTTCTGTAAATGAGGGCTTGATTGCCTATTTTTATTTACAGGATGGCGCCTACAGATCTTGCAGCCTCTCACAGATGTGGAAGTCTCTCCAGGGGAGAAAGCTACATTTAGCTGTGTTCTAAGCGAAGCTGTGCCAATTAATGAAGTTGCCTGGTACAGTAATGACATCGAGATCCAGCCGGATGAGGACTGGGAGATACAAGCAGATGGAAACAAATACAAACTTATTCTGAAAAAAGCCCAACCGCATCATTCTGGAGAAGTGACTTTTGCTTCCAGGGAAGCAATTGCATCAGCCAAGTTATCCGTGATAGGTAAGTGTCTGTTGTTCTAGCCCGGTGGCACTTGAAATCTTAGACTTTGGTATTGAGCTACGGCACTGAATTTTCTAATCTTTGTACTGATTCTTTTCTCTTTGCCTTGCATGTCCTGAGCTAGTGTTCTCAATCTGGGAAGATGCTGCTGGGCAACTTGTTTTTTGACTGGAAACTGTTCACTTCATCAGAAGAAAGTTGTATCAGGCTGGGTGATACAGTGTATTGGACTATGGTAGAAAAAGTTCACCAGCTTTCTTTAGCTGCAGTCATTCGTAAAATGTAACATAGAGTCTAATGGAACTCAGTACTCAGAGTTCAACATCACCCTGGGCAAAGGTGGACTTGGGAGGGAGCTGAATTACAGTGCACATGGAAAAATTATGCAGGGCAGCAGAGAACCCTTTGAAATCTGCTAATTTGCTCAAGTGCAGGGCAACCAGTTTTCCAGATTAATGACTTGCATATTAAAATCTTCATGAGGGTGAGATCCATGAAACACATGACTTGTGTTAATACAAGAGTTACAAGGGTTAATAGCTCGAAATACGAGAATATTTACAAGAGTAAATATAAGAGTAAATAACTCTAATATCACTAAAATGGTGATAGTTCCCTAATTCCCTCATGGGGCAGGTTAGACCAATGATTGGTTAATGTCCGTTCCAGCATCCAAGGTCTGGCTCCTTCCCATGGTGGCATAGGTGTGTCACCCAGCAACGGTCACGCCAGCACAAACCCAGTGATGGTTCTGAGATAATTGCAATGTGTATCAGCTGTACACTGTACTGGAGATGTTCAAGAGTCACTGATTGACCATCCCTCCTTTAAATTATTACGAGTAGTCTGTCTGTGTAATGACTTCTGAGACTCGAGAGATATCCGACGCATTCCGGTCATTTCCACAAAAGAATTGGGTGTTGATGGATTTAAAACAGCATTATCTTATTTTGGGGACCTACATTTTAGAAACTGCAAAATACTATCCTCCTGAACTCGTCATGTTGATGGATTTTTCTGGATGAGATTTGGCTGAAAATAGAGAAAATAAGCTTATGTGTTATGTGGAAAGGAATGTTTGTGGTGTCTAGAGTTACAGAACTGGCTGATGACCTCATTTGCCTTTAATTTGTTCGACTGGTACATTGTGGCAGGTCATTTACTTGGTAAATGCCTTGAACTTGAAGACTAAAAGAATTATTTCTGCCTTCAAAGCCAAAGTGCAAGTTAGGTGAGGAACATTTTCCAGCGTACTGAGTGTGATCATCAGTAGCCAATCTGGTAGAACACAAGACCATTCCCATTATGTATTTATTTGTTATTGCCTGTTGCTGTGACATAGCAATTACACAGAAATTGAGTGACTTGCTATTCAATTTCTAGAGAGTTACTCTGTAGTCCAACAATAACTTGATTTCCATTAAGGCCAGACCTGAGATAAATATGATCAAGGCCCAAATGTACTTGAAGTTTTCTGCTAAGTTCCTTGATAATATGGACAGCATAGGGTCATCTTTATTTTGAGATAGGTGCAACAAAGCAGCAGGAAAAAAAAAATCACAATAAGTGACATTAAGTATGGGAGATGACAGCTGGAAAAGGAATGTTTGTCGTTAGCAATGTAGATCAGGGCAGACAAAAGAAAACTCAGTGGCATGCAGATCTCATGGTCACAGGCATGTACCCACTCAATTTTACAATAAGACAAATACTGAATCTATTGCGCTTCCTTCTCATTGTTTGTAGAAGGGTCTTGGTTGTTTTAGTATAAAGCATTATTGTTCATGTCGTACATCATGGGACCTCTGTTGTGCCTTCAGCCCACCCCGATCCACCTGAAGAACCAGAAGTTTTAAGTAAAAACAGCCACTCTGTCACTCTGTCTTGGTACAAGCCGTCGAACGATGGTTGTTGTGACATCCTGGGCTACAACGTGGAGAGGAAAATCCCAGGTGTTGGCTGGCAGTCGTGCAGCAAGGGCATTATTCAAAACACAGAGTTTATGGTGGACGATCTCACCCTGGGTGAACCCTACAGATTCCGCGTCTCGGCTATAAACAAAGTTGGCGCCAGCGAGCCGGTGCACTTCCCTCAGATGGTGCAGCTAGGTGAGAACGGAGAGATGCCCCCATGGAGGACTGCAAGCTGCTGTAGACATTGTGTTTCGCATGGCATGCCTGCTTCACCCGTTCCAGGCATCTCCTGGAAGAGTTCACTCTGCAACGTTTTTCAGTGCTCTGCTGCCAACACAATAGAAGAGAAAGAGCTTGGAAAAATTGTTCTGGGCTGCCGTGAACAAAACCTGCTGCATTATTAGTACTCAACACTTATTTTCTCCAAACTGCATCAAGCTGTCTTGCAGCCTGCACGGCATCCATGTGTTGTCTGGTCACCATGAGTTTCTTTTCTGGTGGAGTTAGGATGGAATGAGTCAAAAGGAGTGTGTTGGAATGCATTTGGGGTAACCAAGACCCTGGTACCAATGCAGAGGGTGGGCAGTGTTGTCTTCTTCACCCATCTTTCTCTTTCGTTATATTATTTGTGTATCTTTTTCTATAATCCCCACAAAGAAATGCTGGAGGACACAGTTCCTTTGCTGTCTGTTGGTGAAACTTTGGAAGCTACAGTGGGATGGAGAGCTACTCCCTCAGTCTTTCTTTTCTTGCCACTCTTTCTGTGACAGCTGAGTGCCCAACAAATTCCTCGAAATGCGAATAATAGTAGTAAAAAAAATCCTCTTTTTGCAACATAACAACTGCCAGTGTGTCAGCTGGGCACTGATGACGCTGCATATGCTGACTTCATTGACAACAAACTCAAGGTATTCTGGGCCGTGGTCCCCTCACCACAGTGAAATGTGCAGAGGGGCAGATCACGCTCAGGAGCTGCTGCTTTTGGGAACTCAGCTGGGTGCTTTACCCCCCAGACAACATGTCCCCATTTAATGCATTTGTCTTGACTTCGTTTTGAGTACCGCTGCTGTACAGACAGCATGCCATCGGCAGGCCTCCTTCCAAAGTCAAGAAGATATAGAGATTTTTTTATTTTTAAATTCTTTATGCTTTTTGAGAATTCTTACCCTTCCTAAGCAAGCGTAAATATATATATGTATTTATTTATTTATTTATTACTTTCAAGACTGGGATGAATGCCCCTTCTAATAATCTCTTCTCTTTTTTTATTCTTTTTATTGTTTCTTTCTTGTCTCTCTTCAGAATTGCTTCACTTCTAAACATCAAAATCTTCTACAATCTGTAGGACTGCTTGAATACCCGTGATGGGTAAATGAAGATCAGGAAATTATATAGGAATGTGGAAAATGCAACAACTTTTGCATGTGTATATTTAAATGGAGCTGGTTTAACTGCTAGGAAAGCTTGTAAAGTTACTGTGATGTTATCTTTGGAAGTGCAAACTTTGGATGCTGCCAGTCTTTTCTTTTTCCCTCTTTGGTTGCCTACAACAGCTAAAGAACCTATAAATGATGGATGGGATGCTTGGATATTTTATAGAGTGATCTGGAATGCCTCAAAGCCAAATTATATGTTCTTTGTGTTAATTCACTTTTCTTTTTTTTTTTTTGTAATTACAGAGCCTCCAGTTACAGTCACCCATCCTTTGGTGGGAGGATCAGTCTCGGAAGGGGAGGTGGCTCGCTTGGAGTGTAAATTATCGAGTGAACCTGAAAAGAGAGTGACATGGTTCAAAGGCAAAGAACAAATACAAGCTGGAGGGAGATATGAGATCCTCTCTGATGGAAAAAAGCAGATACTCATTATTCATGCATTTAAACCCGAAGATCAGGACACATACACCTGCATGGTTTCTCCAGAAGTCAAATCTGTTGCCAGCTTGTGTCTTGAAGGTACAGAGGGTACATTCCTGTGATGTCAAATCAGTTCAGGGCATCTCCATAGCCTGGATGGGAATTAATTTTCTTTTACAAGCTGTGATAACAATCCACAAATAATTGTTATCTTCCTGTTTGGTATTGACCAATATGTTTCCAAATCCCTAACAGCTTTGAGCTGCTCAGATAAGATTTTCCTGAGTCAGATATTTAAGGTGTGGTACAGTTGTCTCTACATGGGTTTTTGGTGCCTTTGGAGACGCTTCAGGGTATTCTGCCCAGCCTTCAGCTGCCACTTCAGAAAGTGAGGGCTCTTTCGTATGTTCTGTATGGTATCTGCCAGCCCCTGTCCTAGACATCCCAAATGGCTTTGAGTCATAGTGTTTATGAACCTGAGTTGTGCCCCTACAGTGGGATTTAGTGGCCCACACACAGGCATCTAGTGCACTTCAGGGTATCACTCCTGGCCTCCATCCCCTTCTCCAGAGGGATCCAGAGTACTCCATAGGTCCTGTGTTGTATCTGAGAGCCACGTGTGGATTTCCCAGTTAGCCTAAAGCATCTCAAATGGCACTGGGCACCATGTGGAAGCAAGAGGGTGAGTCACGACCTTCCGACTTAGACACATCTAAACTGGCAGGCGTCTCCATGTGAGGTGGGAGTCTCAACTCCCACTATAGCCAGTGGAGATCTATTCAAGACCGTCAGCAAAGCCCTGTCTAGCTGTAAAATAGTATGAGCCTGAATAGCTTTCCAGGCTCCATTGACGGTTTTGACTTGGTATTCGTCAACTGCACCACTTAAAAAGGGCAGAAATTTATTTATTGGGTTCAAATGTGCGAAGAATAATTAAAAAAAAAAAAAAGTTGTTTGGCCACATCTTAAGCGCATGCATAGAATCACAGGATAGTTGAGGTTGGAAAGGACTTCTGAAGGTAACGTAGGCCAGCCCCCTGCTCAGAGCAGGGTCACCTAGAACAAATTGCCCAGGACCACGTCCAGTTATATTAAATTCACATTTTGTTCTCAAGAGAATGCTTAGTTAAATGCCACTGATACTCCTCTGCCCAGGCTTTAGAATAACATTTCCATGTGCTTTCCCAGATCTTACTCCCCGACTTATAAAATCTCATCAATTTAATTGCCCTCAGTTCCCACAGTGACAATGCTAAAAGAGATCGCCAGGGAAGCACCTCCTGCAAGGCAACCAGAAGAGGTGGTGGATGGCCGTGTCCAGCCCAGCTTGCCCCCTGAGGCTGCTCAGGAGGGAGACCTTCACCTCCTGTGGGAAGCCCTGGCCAAGAAACGCCGAATGAGCCGGGAGCCCACCTTGGATTCCATCAGTGAGGTG
This sequence comes from Stercorarius parasiticus, assembly GCA_013396915.1. Taxonomy (NCBI): domain Eukaryota; kingdom Metazoa; phylum Chordata; class Aves; order Charadriiformes; family Stercorariidae; genus Stercorarius; species Stercorarius parasiticus. Next base: position 627,831 of record VWZL01000641.1, read on the forward strand.
CCTGAAGAGGATGAGAAACTTCAGAAGTTGAGGAAGGAGGAAGCAGAGATGTCTCACTATTACTCAGAAGAGTACTCTACGTGTGATGAGCTGGCTAGGACAGGAGAAGCAGATTTCTCTTTCACAAGCTCAGATGATGAGTCTAGAGCTGGAACTCCTTCACTGGTAAACTATCTCAAGAAAGCTGGGAAGACAAGTGTCAGTGTTACTAGCAAGGTTCAGTCCATCTCCACAGGTAAATTATGGAAACAGTGGGAGAAATCCAGTGTGGAGACCGTTGTGTCTGCCCCAGCTGCTCAGCCAGCTGAACCAGAAATGCCAGATTTAGATGATCCTTCTATGAACAAGGCCGCTGTGAAGATCCAGGCTGCTTTCAAAGGCTACAAAGTCAGGAAAGAGATCAAGCAACAAGAGTGCCCAGTCTTTACTGAGACCTTCAAAGATTTCTCTGGTGAGCCTGGAAGCACTCTCCACCTTGAGTGTGTGGCCCACAGCAAAACTGACATGAAAGTCCGATGGCTGAAAGATGGGGAAGAGCTTTCAGACGGCCGCTACTATCACATAGACAATTACAGTGATGGGACCTGCTCTTTGATTATCACAGGACTGGACAGGAAAGATGCCGGTAAATACACCTGTGAGGCATCCAATAAATTTGGCAAAGTTTCACACAGTGCTAAGGTGGTTATCGGCACTCAGGAAACTCAAGTTCTTCGTAAGGAGAAGCAGGTTAAACCCAGCACTGACAGTGAGACAGAGAGCTCCTCTGGCAGTGAGCTGGATGACGCTTTCCGTAAAGCAGGAAGGAGACTTCATAGACTCTTCAGGGCCAAGATCTCAACAGAGATATCCGATGTGGAGGAAGAGCTCTTTGTCAGTGCAGATGAAGGGGACATAGAGGTGGTCGACCACCAGACGTATCGTGAGGATGACCAGTACATCTACATCAAGTTTGAAATATTGTCTGAGGCAAAAACTGCTGCCACTACATTCAGAGAGATGTTTGGTGCTCTGGGGATTCCTGTGGAGATTGACATTTTGGAACAAGGCCCTAAAAAAATTGAATTGCGTATTGGGAAAGCAACGCCACCCACCTATGGGAAGTTTGCACCACCAGTAGTGAGACCTCCACCGCCTTTGCTGACTTCTGATACAGGTAGGCGAAGCAAACCTGTTTATTCTTTGGAAAAGACAGCTACAGCAGGTCAGAATGTTATATTTTCACTCATCAGTAACTTCCAAAAAGCCTTTGTTTTTCCTTTGGTGCAGATATTTTCCTGGAAACTTTGCACTTTTTGAAAAACTGATTTTTTTTTTATTCTTTTTCATTTTGAGGGAGAGGGGTGACGTTAGTGATGAAGGAGGGGGTTGCAAAGTATTGATTTATCTACAAAACTGCTTTTCACAATAGAAATGCCCCCTGCTACAGTAATTGGACATAAATGCTATGATCATTACACTTAAATCAATGAAACAGGTTTCAGAACAGTCCTGAGGGAGACAAGACATTCTGGCAAGGAGAAGAACAGAAATGATGTTTAGTTTGCAGCTGAGGTATCGCAATGCTTATGGTGTTAAGGAATATCTTCACAGTGTTTGTCAGGGAGTTTCTTCTTGATTGTTTTCATAGTCTGCAATTAAAAATAGTCTGCATAGTCTGCAATTAAAATACCTAGAAACCAGAAGTCTTCAGGCACTGGGTAGCAATGCTCTTAAAACACATTTTTTACCACAACCAGGTTTTTCCTTTCTTCTCTCCTAACTACCCTGACTTTAGCTCCCATGTTCATGACTGAGCTCCAAAACCAAGAGGTACAAGATGGATACCCAGTCAGCTTTGACTGCATCGTCGTTGGCAAACCGCTCCCCACGGTTCGCTGGTTCAAGGATGGGAAAGCTATTGAAGAAAACGATCATTACATGATCAACGAGGACCAGGAAGGGTGCCATCAGCTGATCATCACAGCTGTGGTCCCCACTGACATGGGTGTTTACCGTTGCCTTGCTGAAAACAACATGGGAGTTGCTTCAACCAAGGCGGAGCTTCGAGTGGACTGTAAGTCTCAAAATCACTGTAGAAAAACCAAGGGAAGGGGTCCTGCTTGAGAGGTGGATACATTTTTTTTTTTTTTTAAGAAAAACACCATTTATATTAAAAGATAATGTATGCGTTGCCCATAAAATGTTTCACTTGCAAATCTCTTGGGTTCACTTGGGTGTTGCCAACACCAAGGCAAGGCTCAGAGAAGAAATTTTCAGGTAAACAGAGGTGTTTTCCATAATCCAAGGGCAAGTGGGACCCTGCTGCAGTAGCAGTGTGAAATGAAATGCCAGTCACTCAAATTAATAGGGAAACTATAATCATAGTAAAAAAAATAGTTTCAAAGCTCAGATTATAGAAAAGACTTCCTTTTCCATTTAACAGTGACCAGCACAGACTATGAGACAGCAGCAGATGCAACAGAGACATCCTCTTACTACAGTGCCAAAGAATATATTTCAAGGTAAAATATTGAACTCTAGCTCTTTCTAACTTCTGACTTGATAAGATCAATGTGTATATTTACATCAAGCCTGCTTTTGCTATATCTGGCAGGGCCAGTTTAATGTCGTAAAGAAACAGCCAGACCAGCTGAGATGCAATAACTGCAACAGCTGGACATTTATCATGTGTGAACATGCTTCAGGCCAGCCTGGATATTTCCTCACAGTATTACTCCATTATTTTTTTACGTCATATGGTGCTGAATCTGTTGTCATGATGACAAAACTATGAAGCCCCTCTTCTGAGGACAGACTGAGAGAGTTGGGGTTGTTCAGCCTGGAGAAGAGAAGGCTCCGGGGAGACTTTAAAGCCCCTTCCAGTACCTAAAGGGGCCTACAGAAAAGATAGGGAGGGACTCTTTATCAGGGAGTGTAGTGATAGGATGAGGGGTAACATTTTTAAACTCAAAGAGGGGAAATTTAGATCAGATATTAGGAAGAAATTCTTCACTATGAGGGTGGTGAGACACTGGAACAGGTTGCCCAGAGAAGCCGTGGCTGCCCCATCCCTGGAGGTGTTCAAGGCCAGGTTGGATGGGGCTTTGAATAACGTGGTCTAGTGGGAGGTGTCCCTGCCCATGGCAAGGGATTGGAACTAGAGGGTCTTTAAGGTCCCTTCCAACCTAAACCATTCTATAATTCTGTCATTCTAAAACTGACAGACTGAATTAACCTAAAATAGGTGATTTGGATTCCTAACTCTTTTCTGGCTTGCTGACTTCTTTCTAATTCAAATTGCTTCTTAGCCGAGAACAGGAGGAGTCTACCACTGAGGAGGAGCAATTGCCCCAGATCTTCGATGAGCTTCATGATATTCACGTGGCACCTGGAGCATCACTGGCTAAATTTCACCTCAAGGTGAAAGGTGAGGGGAGTCCACAGCAGTCGGTTATTCCAGGTTGAAATGCTGGAGAAGATTTTCCCATGTGCTCTTCTGCAGCTGTGACCCCAGTCTGTGCATCTCGCACCACGTTTGCACAAACCAACCAGAAGAATGTGTATGTGCTGATTGATGAACAATGACTTTTGCAGCACTCAGGCAGACTAAGTATCTCGTTCTGTGTCCATATCTACAGGCATAATCACAGGCATACGCTTCTGAAAACTGAGTCCTGTAATTGTCTGAGTACATTAGTTATGAAGGAGCAATATGGAATGAAAAAAAAATAGTGAGACTGTCCTTTATTGTCCCTAATAAATTAAGCAGTCCTGGGCTCACCTTACTTTATAAGGGTGTTGCTGCTACAACCTAAAAACTGCAAAAATACCCTCCTGGTGTTGACTCTCTGTCTGTTGACTGACTGTAGGGAGAGGCAGGAAGTCTCCTGTTTTCTCCAATTGCTGCCTATAAAAATGATGAAAACTGTTTGGGCTCCAACTTTTCTCACTCTGTGCGTTGCAAATCAGACCTAAGTGTTACCTTTCCAACCTGGAAGGTATTTGCATATTCAGCCAATACGGGGAGTGCTAGAAATTGAAGAGACAGGACAGAACTTTACCAAATAAATAGAATTTCATGAATTTGCAGACATTGCTAATTGGGTAAAACCTTGAAACAGCAGCTCTGGGAAGAGCTGAGGACTCCTTGGCTGCTCAGAAGGCTCTGTATGGTTGGAGATGCCCCCAAATCAATGTTGCCAATGCATTCTGTTCTCCGTGTCTGTAACTTGCTCCTTGCAGGGTACCCACAGCCTCGTCTCTACTGGTTCAAAAATGGACAGCCATTAAAGCCCTCGGATCGCATCCTTAAGACTGATAAACAGGAATTCCACTCACTGGAAATTCGCGACGTCACTAAGGCAGACGGTGGCCAGTACTCAATATTTGTCATCAACTCTGCTGGTTCTGCGTATTCGTCCGCCAGGCTGGTAGTCAAAGGTAGGTAATGGACTAGTTTTGGCACCTGGTTTTCTCTATTCCAGTGTCTGTTTCTATTTTATATAGTTATTTTGCTTGAGAAAGCCTACCAACATAAGTCAAGGGTCGTGGTGAAGTCTGTAGATAAAAGATATTGTGCTTTAATCTTGGTTCACCTGTAAACTTACTGTGTGTCCTGAAGATGAGACATGTCACTTCTCTAGTGTCTGACTGTTGCCTCTTAAACATACATTTTATTCCTGCCCAACCTCACTAAATTTAGTGGTTCATTTTATTAAAACTGAGGGCGTCCTATAAATCATACTAACATTTCTGTGTAATATCTCCTGCAAAGGGTAATCCCCTGGAGTCACTTTTTTTTTTTTCCCTCCTTCAACCCATGGACAGAAAGTTATTTGTATTTGACATTTTGTTTTTTCTCCTTGTGTTACAGATCCTGATGAGAAAGAAGAGCCATCAGAAACAGGTGAGAGAAGCCATAGCAGGTGACGACAGAATCCCTAGGAATTTGTCAGTAAACTGCCACAGAAGATGTCATCATGTTTCATCAATAATGTCATTTTCAGATTCCCATGAGCAGCTGATACCACCAAGGTTCCTAGAAAGATTTACTAACAAAAAGGTGAAAAAAGGTGCGAGCATCACATTATCTGTAAAAGTGGAAGGTAAGTGGATAAATAACTTGTCTCTCTGCAGAACGCTTACATGCGTAACTTCATGACACATTCTAGACACTCTCTGGCCCAAGTCATTGTAGCCTCGTCACCTGTATCTGAAGTCTGGGACTCTACTCCCAACTTTATGTGCTCTACAGAAAAGCACCTTACTTATCTTCACCTCCATTTTCCTGTATGTAAAAACAGGGATAATAACTCTTATTAGTCTTATGAAGATGTATTGATTAACAGTTTTGGTTTTACAGAAAGGTTTAAACATCCTTATGAGTGTGTTGCAGAAAGGTTTATGTTCCTTTATTTTATATTATGTCTGTTATTGTTGGAAAAGCATCAGGAAACAGATTAAAACAGCATTTATTGACAGCATGGCTCGTAATTGTAAGGAAGGAACACCATTAGGAAAAGAAAAGCTCATTGCATTGGTTTTCCTTTAGGACATCCACCACCAACTATTACTTGGCTGAAAGAAGTGTCTCGGGAAGACATCCTGTGGATCAAACCAGACACACCTGGATATAAACTTGCCAGTTCAAATATGCATCACAGTTTAATTCTGTTGGATGTTAAAAAGAAGTACAGCGGAGCTTATACGTGCATTGCTACCAACAAGGCTGGCCAGTCCATCTGCACTGCCAACCTGGAAGTGGCAGATGGTAAATCATTCTTACAATACACACACATTCTCTATGTTCCCTTTCATACAGTGCCTACGAGAAAAACAAGTGTGACTGATAAGGAAATTAATCAAATCACAACTGAAAAAAAATGCATTTTCCCTAGATTAGCTGTGAATTTGGTTGTCTTGCAGATGTTTACATTCTTTACTTCTGTAATGCTTTAGATTTCTGACCCTAAGTTGGATTAACAGCACCATCTTTTCTGTATAAACAGAAGAAAGGTCTAACAAACAAACAAATTAAGCACAAAGGAAAAAGAGAGGAAGAAAGGCAATGTAAAGTAACTAGAAAAAGTCACCATATAAAAAAAAATTATTTTGAGCACTTCACTCTGATAAGGTATGTGGCTTTATAGAATTACCTTAAGGCAGCTGGAGTTATTTGATTCCCCTTTGGCAGAGCTTTGCAGGGCCTCTCTTGGCATAAGTCCTTCAGTAAGAGGTGGGACAAGCAAATATAGGCTGGGAATAGGGGCGGCATTGTGAAGGACTTCATTTTTCTGTTAATCCTTTCCTGCATCCCACATTTTTACTGTACCATATACTACAGGAGCATAGCCTGGGCAGTGTAGAGAAATGGGGCAACCATTCATCTATGTGAACCGGGAGAGAAGTAAACTATTTGCATCATATGAGTGGGAGTATGTATCCCAGGTCAGGAGATGCTAACAGGTCAGATTCAGTATTCCAGCATTCCCAGTAATCCATGTTTAGAAAATATGAGTACATTAAATACATTAAAAGAACATTCTCTGCCTTCTGTCCTCTAATGATAAACCCTAATCTTGCAGTGAAAGAGGCTGAAGTTCTGACCCAAGAGCGTGTGATGGTGTCAGAAGCCATCATGACCACACTGGGGTAAGTGGTTGGCCACCCATGCTGAAGGGGACTAGTGCAGGTACCACCCTGCTGAATTTCCCCTGAGTCGCTTTTAGGAAGTGTTCACTTTAACATCTTATATTCATGACCAGAGTTAAAATAGCTTAAGGTCCTAAGATGGAAAGTGCTATGAATATTCTAGTAACAATGTCAGCCATTTATGCCTGATTATCAGGGAGGATAGGAACAAGGACAAAGAAAAAATAAAAATTGGGTAGGTCATATAAAACTCTTGCTGCTTTTTCATCTCCTAAGCAGAATGCCAAAAAAAATTCACAGGGTCAAGGTCTGTCTGTTACTTGCCAACACTGAAATACGCTGATGCTTCACAGAAAAAGAAGTAGATAAAAGACGGGTCTATCACAAACTTCTTGTTTACAAATGCACCTGAAGAATAACCTCCTCATTTTGCCATTTGGGGCTTGTGAGTAGGCAGTTACAGTCTGAAAAACGGCATCCACCTGCACACAAGTTAGCTTCTACAATACATCCAGCCTAAAAGGCTTGACCAGTGTTTTTCTGGAGTATGAAGAAAGCGAAGAAAGCTACAGTGTGAATTCAGCTATTCCACCACAACCTCTCCCAATGATGTGCCCAGGCTCTGTTAGACATACTCAGTGATATATGGTATATCACATATCAAGTGGAGTCAGCTTCCTCCAGCTTCCTATGGAGAATTAGGACAGATCAGCTTGTGCAATGAAAATTTATATCCTGCCTCCAAAAAAGCACAGGAATAGCAGAGACGTTGACTTCAGGATATTAGAGTTTTGAGAGAGCTGTGGTCCTGGGAAACACCACAAACACTCTTCATCAGATGCAAGCAAATGCTGGTAGTTCTTCATGTCTGTGGAGCTATCTTCATTCAGTGTTGACAGTATAGCGTCCTGCCCCTTTCCTGCTGGCATGAATGAATTTGACGCTGGTAAAATCTGTCAGTGTAGCAAGGGTGTCTTTGGAGCTCAAAACTGCTGCAGTACCAGTAGTTGGCTTGCTTCCCCAACACACAGGCATCCTGGTGTGGTGGGAGCAGGTCTCTTGGCAGGACTACGGCATCTGCATATTCTCCAGTCCTTGCTTTCCTGATGAAACCACTGGAAATTATCATAGCATCATAGAATAGTTAGAGTTGGAAGGGACCTCAAAGAGCATCTAGTTCCAACCCCCTGCCATGGGCAGGGACACCTCCTACTAGACCTGGTCGCTCAAAGCCCCATCCAACCTGGCCTTGGTCACCTCCAGGGATGGGGCAGCCACAGCTTCTCTGGGTGACCTGTTCCAGTGTCTCACCACCCTCATAGTGAAAGATTTCTTCCTGATATCTCATCTAAACCTCCCCTCTTCCAGTTTGAAGCCACTACCCCTCATCCTATCACTACATGCCCTTGTACAAAGTCCCTCTCCAGCTTTCTTGTTAGGCCCCCTTCAGATACTGGAAGGTCTTCCTGGGGCCTTCTATTCTCCATGCTGAAATTGTTGAGCATTAGTTCACTGAAAACTGACTGAGAATACAGATCCCACTTGACATAATGTCACCAACTGTAATACTTTTATTTCATTGTCAACTGTGAATAAAGTCCCAGCAGCACCAGGGAGATGGAGGATGTTCTGCTCTGCAACCCACTCCCTGAGCAGCCAGGTCTTCTCAAGCAACAGTTTGAAACAAAAGTCAAGAATAAGGAGAATTCTCAGATGGGATTTGACTCAAAGACAAAGACACCCAAGTGTTTCCGTGCCCACATGAGCCAGATGCTCCATTTCTCATTTCTTATAGAGGTCCTGGTGAGCATCGGCTACCAGCACCTGCCATCCCAACCAGAGCCCTAACTTAGATATTCCCAGCCTTCACGTGTGAGGTGTGAGAGGGAGAGGGTGTTTCTCATTTACGTCTCCTTACTACACATTTTATTTTAATGTTTAACTCTGCTTTACTCTTTCTTTTTCAGAGCTATTCATCCCTCTGAAACAAGAGAAGGTAAGAGTAGCTGTTCTCTCTATCCTACTCCTGCCCTTCACATCTACAGCTGAGTTTGTCTCTGCATTTCATGATTACCACCTACTTTTATCCCATTTTCTTGAAACTGTCTGAAATGTTGGAACTTTTCAGGACTGGTCTCTGTTCAAGTGTGAATTATTTGGATATTCAAAAATGGAGGAAGTGAAGAAAATAAGACTTTCCTTCCATAGAAGCTTTTGTTACTCAAAAAAAGGTGACTTTCCAACGACATTGCCTGCTTAATAGAAAATTCTCTCTTTTCCAGGAGACCTTGAAGCTGGTAGAGAGGGTGTACCCAAAAGCCCTATTTCCTTAGCTGATGTTGGCTCAGAAGAGTTCTTCCAGAAACTCACCTCCCGTATCTCAGAAATGGTATCTGCAAAAATAAGTCAGGGTAAGCAGCCCGAAAAATGCAATTTAATTAGTGTAGAAAAATATGCAGTCTTTTTTTGAGGTATCGTCTGGACTTTAAATACCAGTGAGCTTTATGAAGCAGGTTTTGAGACAGTCAACCTACATAAGCCTATGATCATTTGTAAATGCTTAGGACGAAAAATTTTTAGTAAGAGTCCATCCAAACTGCATGTCTTAGTCTACATTTTGAACTAGAAGAAAAAGTAAAAGTGAGATGCCTGGTGTCCATTTTATGCATGCAGTGTTTATTTAAATAAGTAGGAGTAACTGTAAGCTTTAGGGTGGAGGGCAATTGAAAAAATTGAAGTGTATTTTGAACATCTTTGGTATTTTGAGTTCCTCAGGTATTCATCACTCCCGAGTTTGAAAGCAATCCTGTTTTGAAGACTTTCCACATCTTCAGGTTTTTGCTCACAATGGGATTTTAAAATCAAGTTGAGGCTGAAAACTATGTGCATAGCTGTGTAGTAATCCAACGATTTGTTCAATTGAATGAAAAAATCCTGCTTTGTGTATCATATACTGATTATCTTGTAGTAAAGTTTTATCTTGAAGCAAAAATAGAGGCGTTACCTCTCCTACAAATATTCTTGCAGTGCAGTGGCAATACATGCAGTAGGCATGCAACCTCATGTATTAAAATGTCCCAATTCTTTATTTAATCCTAAATATCAATAGGAGATCACACTAAATACAAGAAATGGTCTTCCTAGGGAATATTTGTTTTTATGAAATTGGAAATTATTACAGATATGGTTCACATTCAAATTAGAGATCTTTATTTCACACTTTGCTGTTGCTCTGCTTTTTAGCTACACTTCGAGTGCCAGGGGCAGAAAGTGATGATGAGTCAAAAACTCCCTCTGCATCTCCTCGCCATGGGCGATCCAGACCTTCATCCATTGCTCAGGAGTCCTCCTCTGAGTCTGAAGATGGGGATTCTAGAGGAGAGGTATGATATCTTTATGGACAAGTTTGACACAAGGAGAAAACTTAGAATGACCAATCTCCTGTGGTTTAAGGCTCTCCATCCCCTTTAGGGTTGTACTTCACTCTAGTAGGTATATTTAGTAGTTAAATATTGGGTCTGTGACACAGAGCGTAGAGTATCAAATTCTGATGCTCACTGTGTGACCTTGAAGAAGTTGTTCAAGTCAACGTGGTCAAAACATATCCATTATTTGGCACCTTTTGCTTTCATGGCTGAGCTTCAGAAAGTCAGAGCTTTGATTTTCAGTGGCCTTGGACAGAGTTGGGCAGAAGAATTTTTCTGAGAAGTTCTTCATGAGAAAAATGAGAATTTTGTCAAAATTAGAAATTTGAAAATCTTGGGATGTTCATTTCAAATTCTTCTAAAAAACCCCAACCAAACACACACAAAACCAAAAAAAAGCCCTTAAAACTTCGGAAACGTTAACTTATTTTGACATTTTCAGGATCACTGTTTGTTTTGTCTTGGGAGAAAAATCCACTGTTTCATGGTGTAAATCCAAAACATCTCAGATAGTTTTGAAAATACGGCCTAAGCCTCCTAGAGACAGCCTTCCACTTGCAAAAAAGCAAATAGTGATTCTATTTGCCCAACAAGGGCTGGAGAATAAAATATTAAACGCAGATAAGCACTTATGTTCTGCTGGTGTTTCTGTATTCTGTTTTCAGAGCACAAAATAACTGTCATTTCATGCCTCCAGATCTTTGATGTCTACATGGTCACAGCTGACTACGTGCCTGCTGCGCCTGACAGAGAGACCATCACTTTGAAGGAAGGCCAATATGTGGAAGTCCTTGATTCAGCTCATCCTCTGAAATGGCTGGTCAGGACTAAACCCACGAAATCTAGCCCCTCTCGACAGGGTTGGGTATCTCCAGCTTATCTGGACAAGAAATTAAAGGTGACTGCTGAGTCCGTGTTTCTTTTTTTCATGTAAAATTACTTGGTCCTGTTGCAGGTTGGAGCTATCCCTTTTGCAAGGAGTTGATATAGGAGGTTGTTGAAGGGGTCTGTAACATGATTGGACTTTTTCATGTTTTGATGAGCTTTTTCATGTTTTAGACAATATTTCCATATGTCTGCAGGGGTGCCTGGGTTTGAAATACCTAATCATCCTCCAACAAAAAAAACTTCACACCGGTTTAGGAATTGTTGAAAGGGACTGTGAACATGGGATATTCCTCAGTGTGCATTGATAAAAGCACTGTTAACTTAAAAGAATAATGTTTCTTTTTTTTCTTGCGTTTTAGATGTCACCAGAGTGGGGAACAACAGAAGCTCCTGAGTTCCCTGGAGAGTTTGTTTCTGAAGATGAGTATAAAAGGAAGCTAAGGTGAGCTCGTGTCATTTGGTATTTGCACCTTTGCGTTTTCCTGCCTTTTGAACTCACATAAATGTTGGCATCTAGGTCCCTCCTGTCAGAGTCACTGTTTTTGTTCTGCTGAGTCCTGCCACCTCCCCTTTCCTAGAATCAATGAAACCCTCAGTTCTCTCAGACTTGTATAATCTGTGATCTTTGATTGGGTTTTGCCATTGATTTCAGCCTAGGAAAATTCCAGGCAATCTAAATCATATTGGATGACTTGGAAGGATGGTTTTACATGATGTAATTCCAGAAGCGCTCTGATTTCACTAAACCCTAAACTACAGAACCTCTGTACTTTGGGGTGCCCTATATCTGAGGGTGATGTCACTCAACCTTGTGTTACTCCTTTGCAGTGCAGCACGCTGCTGCGTGTGGTCTCATGGAGGTATTTACTTTCTTGATTGCATGAAGTGGCATTGAAGTTGCTACTCTCTACTTTACATAGATCCTTTTGGGGCTCATGCTCTGTTTTGTCTGCCCCAACAGTAGATGTCTGTAGGTGTCGCTCCATGAGCAGGGTATCCAAATTCCTCTTATGGTCAGAGGGGATCTAGTCAACACGCTCCAAGGATTCTGTTCCTCTGATTGTATATCTTTATTTCAGAACCTAAAAATCTCTCAGCATGTCAAGAATAACTGTGGTGCTTTTTCTGTGATTTCTTTTTGCCTCTTTGTCTTCCCTTCAGCGTTCTTATTCAAGAACTGTTGATCTCAGAAGAGGACTACATTCAAGACCTACAGTTCCTCCAGACTCATCACCTTAGGTTTACCGAGACCTGTCCCAATGTCCCGGGAGCTGTTGCCAGTCAGAAATCCACCATCTTCAGAAATATTGATGACATTACTCGCTTCCATTCCAGGTGAGGATTCCCATGTGCCTTCATGAGCAAATTGTGGCTCACATACCTGGCGTCAGAGCTACAGTAATTATTATTACTGTGAAGGACATGGAGCACTGGCAGTGCTGAGGTGCAAGGGAATTGATGGTCCTTTTGGATCATAGATGATGGCATAGCTTAAGTCAGAGCACAAAGTTGGGACTCCCATCAGAGCTTCAAGGGTTCATATATCCAGCTTATTTCTTACCCCTTTAAGTTAATTTAATTGAGAAACAGTGAACTATTAGTAAAAAGTAGCATAATCTTACAGGCACTTCAGTGGTGTCTTCATAGAGACACACGTTCATCTAAAACTGATGCCAGCACCCATGTGTTCAAAACACATCCAGCTATAGCAGGCTGCCCAGGTACAATGCCGTGGCAAAATGCCTCTGCCTACTCCAAGGAGGGATTTACTGCAGATCTACTGTTCACAGGATGACTTCCCAAGGTTCAGGCTGAAATACTTTTACTTGTGTCCTCCAACCAGGACAACTTGCCAGGGAGAGGAGGTGTTGTACAATGTCTTACATGCCTAAGCCTTCCCCTTGCTAAGGGGTTTCCTTTTGCACCTTGATACCCTTGCTGTTATGGGAAGTCCCTGACAACCTTTCTTCCCCATTTTCCTACCCTGTGGTCCTAACCTTTGGTTTATCTTAGAGGGACGTCAATAATATGCATGCACAAAGCTCAATAATCAGTAAGTGTGCAGCATCTTCCCCAATCAACGTGTACTCTGGTCAGTATCACCAGCAGGAACAATCAAATAGGGGTTTGAGCAGATTGTGATGAAGAGTAGATAGTTACTCTGGGGAAATCATTATGGGGGGCGTTGCTTCTGCAACGGGGAGGACGCTTATGTGGGACATCTGACACTTTTTCTGGCTGGGACACAAGAATAGATTTCCCTTCTCTTTGCTCCCTCTTTCAGTCACAACAACCCCAAGCAACGCTACAGGCTTGGGGAAGAGTGGCTAGAAAGCTGCCCGGCAGAAAAGGACCTGGGGGTGCTGGTGGACAACCAGCTTCACATGAGCCAGCAGTGTGCCCAGGTGGCCAAGAAGGCCAACAACATTCTGGCTTGTATCAGGAATAGGGTGGCCAGCAGGAGGAGGGAAGTGATGGTGCCTCTGTCCTCGGCACTGGTGAGGCCTCCCCTCGAGTACTGTGTTCAGTTCTGGGCCCCTCTGTACAAGAGGGACCTTGAAGTGCTGGAGCGGGTCCAGAGGAGAGCTCCCAAGCTGGTGAGGGGTCTGGAGACCAAGCCATATGAGGAGAGGCTGAGGGAACTGGGCATGTTTAGTTTGGAGAAGAGGAGACTGAGGGGAGACCTCATTGCCCTCTACAACTACCTGAAAGGAGGTTGTAGAGGGGTGGGTGTTGGCCTCTTCTCCCAGGTGAATAATGACAGGACCAGAGGAAATGGTCTGAAGTTGTGGCAGGGGAGGTTTAGATTAGCTATTAGGAAGAATTCCTTTCCTGAAAGAGTGGTCAGGCCCTGGAACAGCCTGCCCAGGGAGGTGGTTGAGTCGCCATCCCAAGAGGTATTTAAGAAACATCTAGATTTGGCTCTTCAGGGCATGCTCTAGTGACAGAGATTGTAGGGGTTTTTGTGTGTGTATGGTTGGACTCGATGATCTCAAAGGTCCTTTCCAACCATGAAGATTCTATGATTCTATGATTCTCTCGTCTCCCTCCCTCTTCTTTTGTTTTTCCCTCAAACTAACTTTAATTGCGAGAGGTGATGCATGTCATCAGCTACAGACACTGCTAAAAATCTTTGTGCATGTGAACCTGCCTCAACATCCTTTGTAACACAGGGTGGGGATCTCTGTCTTCACTCGTGAATAGTTCATTGATCCTCAGACATAAGGATCTGGGGAGGGGTTGACTTCCCAGCTTGACCTAATAAGCCCTTGAAAGTTGTCCCTACCTTACTTACAGGACATCTCATACTTTCAAGCTAAGAGGGACAGCATCATGCTGGATGAAAAGGCTTTTAGAAGTTTAATGCTAATGTGGCCACATCCCTCCTTTCCCCCAGTCATTTCCTTTAACCTGAAATTGCCTGATTTAAAAGTCTAGCTGCTGAGGCTCTGTTCTAACCTCATTCCATTACCTTCTTCTCAGATGTCCTTCTTCCTTTGTGTTCACAGTGTCTTCCTCCGAGGCTTGCAGAAATGTGACACTGATGACGACGTGGCCATGTGCTTTATCAAGCACGAAGCAGAATTTAATAAGTACATCCAGTACCTCGTGGGGAGGGTACAGGCTGAATCGATAGTTGTCAGCAAAGCTGTCCAGGAGTTCTACAAGGTAAAACAGTAGCCAAATTTCCTGCTGAACATGTATCCTAGAACCCACTGCATCAAGAAGTGTAGTTGTTAATCACCAGTGTGATCCTGAAAAAGATTATTAAGTATTTTTGTGGGAAATCATTGCTAAATATAGTTATTTTGTATTCACTGTCTAGATTTTCTGGTCAGTACAATCAGTATAGGAATATATTTACATATGCTAATGCATTTATGATTATTATAAAGATTATACAGACATGAGTGTGGCTGTGATTATATAATTGTAATTAAGGGACGTTTTAAGGGCCACTACATTATTAGACCAAGTGAGCTCACATAAAATTTTAGTGTAGATAGGGAAATCCTCTTTCTCCTCTCCAGCTGCTCAGGATTGAAGTTCACTCATGAAAAGCACACACACAACACTCCACATCCATGAGCACATGGATGTTTGTGGATCCCTGGAGCAGCAGCACGGCTCCTCTGTCCATCTGATGCCCCTGCCCAGATCCTGCGCACTTTTATCCCCTCCATGAGCCTCCTTCTCACCAGCTGGTCCAGCCTGATGCTCACTAGAAAAACAAATGCACGTGTTCACACTCACCCCACATTCACAGATCAATGGAAAGGGTAGACACCCAGCTCAGTGGCTGACGTCCTCACACATGGACTCCTCTTGACAAATTCAACATTTCAGACTTCTTGCAGTCTAAAATAATAACTGGCTGGTAAAGGATCAGGGAGCATTACAGATGTCCAAAATATGGGATGTAAGGTCTAGGAGAGCTATCCAGTTTTGGCCGAGTTAGTCTATGAACCAGCATCATCTAAGAGTAATCCTTTTTATTGTTCCTTATAACAACCTTTCCTCATTCTTCTATGTATTTTCTCAGAGATACACAGACGAAATTTTAATGAATGAAGATCCTTCACAGCCACTTATCCCACCACTGCAGCACTACCTGGAAAAACCCATAAACAGGATCCAGCAGTATCAGACTATAATCAAGGTGAAGCGCTTTCGTTATACACTTATATCTGATAGGTTTAAGTTCTGCTTTGTGCAGGTTGTGTAGAAAAAGACTTTCTGTTTATTTCATATTTCTTGCCTTCCTTCTGATGCAACGACAATTGAAAGCTGCTTGAGTAAGACAGTAACCATCACCAGTGATGTTGCTCTCTAAATAGTTTTGTAAATGTAAATGCAGGTAGAAGTTCACAGTCTCCAACCACATAAAGTTCAGCAAACTTCATGTGAGTGATCTTTAAATATATGCATATACATATATAAAAATATATGTTAATATACATATATATTAATACATATGTATATATATCCACGACAAGTATGAATTTGCTTCACATTCAGCAACAGGTATGTTTCAAAAATAAGCAGGTTCCAATGTGTAAGATACTGACTTACCACTTTCTTTTCTTGTGTTTTTTACTGACATTATAGTAAGACAAAATTTTTTGTTTTCTGAAAAGATTTGCCCTATTTTACCATCCTGAAATGCTTCATCTTTCAAGCTCTTATCCGTCCTACTGTCTCAGGCTCTAGCCCAGACCACAAAAAAACATTTCAAAGTAGCATTTTAAATAGTATTTTTCTATGGGAATTAGCACTAGGATATCCAGGAAGAATACAGCCATGCCAAAATATGTCTGTATTCTAGTGTTACCTAAGTGAGCAGTTTGAATAGTTTGAAGAACATTAACTTTTTAATTTTGAACACATCTACACACATACATGAAAATGTTTAAGGGTCTCTTGGAAGAGAGAGCAAGCGTGGGCACTTCCCATGCCCTCATTGCTAAGAGAGAGGAACAGGAGCAAATATAAGAACTTGATAACTGTCATTTTGTATCTTTTTCCAACCTCTCTTTTTATTAATCTAATATTGACTCTTAGTTTAGCACTGCCATATGAATTGCTTGCCTCATGGTGTCATCAGGGTAAGCACAAGAGAAATGCAATGGATACATTTAGGATTGCTTTGGAGGTTTTTTGCTTTTCAATCACTGCAACATATCTGGTATTTGCTTCAACTTTGTCTTTGTTTAATATCAATTGATGTAAGGAAAAGCCAGATTGGTTACTTATTAAGGCTGCAGAATGGGTAAGAAGGAAGAGGATTTCGTAGCTAAGCAGCACGTGGTGAAAGAATGGGATAAAAGTTGCTCAGATGAAAGAGCTGGAACAGATATTGAGAAAGTCTTTGGCTATCAAGGAAACGTATTACTTTTTTTTTCTGACTGCCCAGTAACATTTGCTTCATTCGTCTACAGGAATTAATCCGAAACAAAGCAAGAAATAGCCAAAACTGCACTTTGCTGGAGCAGGCTTATGCCATCGTGTCTGCACTCACCCGAAGAGCAGAAAACAACCTCCATGTCTCACTCATTGAGAATTATCCGGGGACCTTGGAAAGCCTTGGTGAACCCATCCGACAGGTAACTGGAATTTCTCAGTCGGTGTTAGCGCTATGAGTGCCTTCTGTAGTTTCTAAATATCCTTAGGTCCTACAAGAAGCCCCTTTAGAAATCATATCTGAAAGAGTATTTGCTTATTGCCGTTCTTACCATTCAGACACATGGGTCTCCTGGCTTGATTAAGATTTGAAGCAGCAGAGCATAGACACTTACGGAGTAATTCACGCATAATGTAGTTATTTGCCTTTCCAACCCACTCATCAAACAGGAATAGATTTGTTCTGGGCCCCCACGTGATTTTAAAGCATTTTAAGTTTTCCTCCTCCTCTCTTATTATTGGCAAGTTATATGGGCCAACTCCTGAAATTACTGGCACCAGTGGTTTTTTTCTGTTGATTCCTTAAATGTTAGAAGCTCACTGAGCCTCTTCAGCCTACATGTTTTCAAATTTACATAGATCTTCTGAAGAGCCTAGTTTGCTGGGATGGCGTACAAGGTAGCATAATATACGTTGCATACGCTCTGTGTAAAATCATCAGATCAATTTATGGATGTTCTCCCACAGCTGTTCATATATCTCCAGAAGACGTGCGTGCTTCTCCAGGTCTCTCTCATGGAACAGAGGTGTGGTTTAGGAGCACAGAGGAAAGGCGACCAAGCTATTGGGACACTAGTCTAGGACTTTCCACACCCTTACTCAAATTCCTGTTTCTTTGCGGACTTACTGTGTCACATTGGGCAAATCTTTTACTCTGCCTGCTTGTATCCTGTGTCTTGTGTGGGAATCATGGTGTATTGCTGAGGGGAGTTGTACGGCTAAATTACAGTCATAGTGAGATGCTCTGGTGGGGATTCATCTACCCACATTTAGACATCCGAAAAAGAGTCCAATCACACCCCAGGAGTGCTTACTTCTCTCCAATGATGCCGGGGGAACACATGTTACTAACCAAGCTGTGTATGTCTGAAGGTATCTGAAATGAATGTCCTGCTCTGGTGAAGGAGACCAAGTGAGCATTTAAAGTGTCCGTAAAACACACAAAATACAATTTTCCATTGGCATTTCCACTTCCAAGAGCGTGCCTCCCTGACAAGAGCTCTGTATTTTTCTGGCAACAAAGCATACCATTCGAAGGACCATGTAATGACAACTGCTGTGTGCACCCCTGTTGGTGCTGTCAGCCTGATGCATCACCTTCAGCATTAGAAACAATCTGCTGTGCTGTAATAAAACAGAGATAAAACAGGTGACGATGTTACAGTAACCACTTGTTATCTGTTCACTGAAAAATGATGGTGAGACATCATTGTGGTAATTTTTCCAGGTTTATCACTATGTACTCTTCCTTCTTTTTCCTATCAGGGACACTTCATTGTGTGGGAAGGAGCTCCAGGAGCTAGAATGGCGTGGAAAGGACACAAAAGACATGTCTTCCTCTTCAAAAATTATATTGTGATCTGCAAACCAAAGCGAGACACAAAGACAGACACCTACAGTTACATCTTCAAGAACATCATGAAGGTCTGATCATTATATCCTCACCTCCAACATTTCTCTGTCATTGAGAACTTCACGTTTATACGCAGCTTCTGGTCATCGAAATCGGACATTTCACTTATCCTTTTGAGCTATTCTGAAAGTTTTTGAAGTAGAATCTAGTATTTGTTGGTTTTGGCAGTCTGTAGTGTTGGTATTAAATTGGGGGAAATACCTCCAGGAGTGGTTATGTCCTTTCCTGACACCAATTCCTGTTTAGAAACGAAAAATTCAGAGGATTTGACCTGTTCATCTTCAGACATTCAGGGCCCAGGTTAGAACTGCAAGAAATTGCAGGAAGAGTTTTCCCAAAGCATTAAATGTTCAACTCCAGTAAAAACCAAACAAACAAAAAAACCCATGGAGTTCTTGGCCAAGCCAGGGCTTTCTGAAAGTCCTTATCACCCTCCACATTGACAGGCAGACTTTATTGTCCAAGAAAGAAAAAAAATGTTTTGTCTGGAGAGCGCCTGCTCTGTAATTTCTTTTCATGTAGTCCCTAACTGTGCTGTTCCCTGGCTGCACTGTAGGGTTGGTGTGTCCCACCCTGGGATACCCTTTAATGCTGGATGTTATTTTCCTGAAATGTGATAATTACTCCCAGGAAAAGGTCTGTTTGGTAACCAGAAAGTCAAGTATACTGGTGAAAGGATTGCAAAGTGTCCCTGACTGCTGTTCAGCCAAAGCCATGTTGCATTGCTCATGCAATCTGAAAAATCTTTAAAAGTGGTGTAAATTACCCCTTTTGCTGTTGGAGCATCTAATATAGCTTTAATGGGAATGGCACAACTCACGACCACTGAAGAGGGTACACACTGGCAGCAGGAGACTTGCTGGTGTTTAAAGTTGTTTCCATTTCAAACCTTGACTGGAGATGGTTCTGGTCCCCAAAAGCTAATTCCAAATCTGAACTGTCCTAAACTCTGGGGCTTAGGTTGTGGGAAAGTTTCTGGCTGAAATTCAGCCTTAAGAACACAGGTTGTGTGTTGACTTTCTTGTCCTTCCGTCACGCAGCTGAACAACATAGATGTGAACGACCTTGTGGAAGGGGATGACCGGGCATTTGAGATCTGGCATGAACGAGAAGACTTGGTCCGCAAGTACCTCCTTCAGGCACGCACAGTGAATATCAAGAACTCCTGGGTGAAGGAGATCTGTGGCATACAGCAGCGGATCAGCGAGCCTGTCTGGAGTGAGTATGGCCTGAGATAACCCAAATCTCACATTTTTTTCTTGGGTGGTCTCTGGATTCAGGGAGGAGATTAGCAAAAGAGGGAGAGAAATAATTTAGGGTCATCTTCCATCTCTTAAACTGAACTAGGGTTGGAGCTTTTCCATTAATCACATCACAGACTGCTGTAAATCACAATTCACATGACTTGACAGCAAGCAGTAAGCTTTAACTGGAATGGTTACAGCAGTGTTGGGTCCTACACCTGTGCTGGGGAAGGCACTTTTATCAGGATGGGACAGTGGTGTTTAACTCTCTCCATCAAGGGAATCAAGACTGTATATCGCTGAAGTGATTAAGTTTACATGTCAGAGGTCCCACAGGACCCATATAGGTTTTTAGGCAATAGCAAAGCAGATGAGTAACTTTCTAATTACTCTTCAATGTCTGTAACCTAAGCGTGGAAAACAGGTTGATGAGCTGAGAAAAGATGGCTGTCCCTGGCTGTTTCGGCTGATGTGGAGAATCAGGTGGAGAATCAGAGTCAGAGACTGAAGTGGTTGCTCAGTTCCCTGTCTTCATATTCACCCATTTTTGCCAATAAGCAGAGGATGTTGTTTTCCAGCAAAATAGCCCAGAAAATGTGCATCACTGGAGAAGGGAAACGCATTATTGAAACTTTGTAGAGTAGGCACTAGAGAGGCGTTTGATCTGGCAGGGATTGCAGAAGGGCAGATGACCACAGAATTTGGTGACAAAGGCCCTGGCCCACTGCATGAAGAGTATCGTACTCCAGTGGGAAAAGTAGTCTTGGGACCTGACCCAGAGTCTTACTCATACCAGTAAAAAGCCCCCCCGTGACTTTGTTGGGTACCAAATCCTCCACTCGACTTCTGGCTCACGTTGCTGTGTCTGGGCACATGGATTTCCTTTGGATTTTTGTCTTTCAGGCTGCTTTGTCCGCGCTGTCATTTGAGATTCCACCAATTTTCTATCCACAAAATTTATCAGCAGGGTTATTAGATCTTTATTGTCCAGGTATAAGCTAGAAATGGTGTCCTTTACAGTGTAAGGAAATTTGGCATCTTAAAATGCCAGAACAGAGTTGGTTTTAGTGTACACACGCTGAAAACAAGTCTGGACATTTTATTTTTGTGCTTTTAGTGAGGTGTTCTAATGAGGAAGACTATCAGAATGATTTTGCATAGTTTTATATGGTAGTAATAATTTAAAATAAAAATGCCTTAACAAAGCATAGATTTTATTGTACGGACACCAGCAGAATACTAATTTGGATGTCAGGGGTGCATTAGAATTGGGGAATTATCTTAACTGTGACAGCTGCGCGGTGTCTGAATAAGGGATGTGCTTATTATAACCATGACCGGCCTAAAATACTTCCAGATCAGCAACAAATCCCATTCTTTTTTATGGCCCATCTTTATAGCCAACAGCAGACATTTGACAAACTGAATTTAGTCTCAGATGGGCAGGGACAACATGTCACCTGGAAAGTCATTAGCTGCTAAAATTTCCTGTTCAGCTTTCCATCCTGAACCTCACAGATTTGCAAAAATTATACCTATCCTTATATTTGCAGCAGCCATCCTATGGACAGAGCCCCCTCCTCCTCCAGACTAACGTGCTTATTGTGGTGTTTCAGTACCTCCAGACTTTGAGGAAGAGCTGGCCGACTGTACAGCTGAGCTGGGAGAGACAGTCAAGCTGGCTTGCAAAGTCACGGGAGCTCCCAAGCCATCTGTCAGCTGGTACAAAGGTAGGAGCAGCGAGTCATTAAACACATCCTGCAAATTTGTTCTCCCTCTGTATTGCTTTGTGCTAATTAGCAGGTAATCTAAAAGCTGACCCCCTAGAGATGTCCAAGTCTAATCTTAAAGTTAGCGACTGAACAACCCAAGCAACGTAGATCTTACTGTGAGCTAATATACCCTGCTTTTTAAGGTTTGCCTTTTCATCCATATAAATCCACATCTTGTGGCAGTTAGACAGCTTCTAGGAAATGAACAACTTGTTTGAAGTAGCTCAGATGTTTCCCTGTCGTAGCACAGACCACCGTGTGGGCGCACTCTTTTCCCCAGCGTTACTGTACTGCAGAAGAAACAGCTTTGCTGTAAGTTCATGCCTTGTAAAGATCGGTTCTGCACGTTCACAGTCACTTTGGAGGTGTTCCTTTGGCTAGCAAATCAGAGATATAACTGCACAGCACGTGCTCTGCGAGAATTTCACTTTTAAATGAGGATTCATGATGTATGAGGTCCCTCAACGTTATTTGCCCAGAGGATGTTTTGTAGAGAGCTGGACGAAGATGAAGAGCTCCTTCCTCAACTACCAACATCAGCTGCCATAAAGCAAATACAGCTCTCAGCCCTCTCTAGCCGAAAAGCTGGATGAAATTCCCAAGGAGAAAACATAATTGATAATACTAAGCTATTTTAAGAAAAATTTCCCTTTGTCTTTAAGATGGAAAGCCCGTGGAGGTGGATCCCCATCACATTATAATAGAAGATCCTGACGGTTCCTGCACATTGATCTTGGACAACCTAACTGGTGTTGACTCGGGACAGTACATGTGCTTTGCTTCCAGTCCTGCTGGAAATGCCAGTACCTTGGGAAAGATCCTTGTTCAAGGTAAAAGTTCTGCACAGATGCATTGTTTTAAAGGAGTCTGGAATATTAAGACATTCCAGAAGTTCTGTATAACATCTCCTGGATAATACTTCAAAAATTTATTTGATGTACAGGTGTAGTCAACTATTCTTAGGTCAAAAAATTTGGTCTTCAGTGTCTCGTGTGCAGACATCCTGAGAATTATCTGGTAAGGGACACATCCTTCGTATCTGGTCATACTTCTAGCTCCATTTATCCTTGTTTTGCAGTGCCACCACGGTTTGTGAACAAGGTTAGAAATGCTTATTTTGTTGAGGGTGAAGATGCTCAGTTTACCTGTACTATTGAAGGAGCACCTAGGCCTCAAATCAGGTCAGTTCTGCAAGTCAGACTGGAACAAATCCTGTTTTCCCATTTTTGCATGGTCAGAAGAGTCTCCTGCCCTTTGTTTCAAGGTTATGACCCTTCTGTCTCTGTGTCTTCCACCTTAAACCCATTCCAGTGCTGTCTTTTCTTGGTCCCCACATTCCTGAGATTCTCAGCAATTTATTCTAGCTAGCATCTGAAAAGAAATACCTACAAATTTTACCTGCTGTAGGACTGCATCAGATCTAATTCCCTGACGTTTTATCATTTCTTTAACCTCCCTGCCTTACACTTGAATGTACTTTGTCAGCAACCAGGCTGGGGTATTCAGACAAAAAGCTCAGCACAGCTTTGCACGATTAGAAGCCCTTTTCCCTGCATTGGCTGATGACATTTCTTGAGAAGCATCTCATAAATCTGTGCAGCTCAGTACCCACGTGTGATCTACCTACATGTAGACCTATCTTCCAGGATCCAAACTTTTGTCTAATGACTAACTCTTGAGTTGTTTGCCCACTGCTCTGATAGATGGACCAGTGAGCTGGGGTTTTCTTTGATACTGCATATTTTTTTGTGGCTTATACTCAGTGTTTTCCGCATGCAGGTGGTACAAAGATGGTGTAATGTTGAAGGACACAAGTAAATACCAGACTTTCAGTGAACCAAGGAGTGGCGTAATAGTCCTGGTGGTCAAGAACCCTTCCAATGAAGATATGGGACACTATGAATGTGAGGTAAGTTGAGAGGGATGTAAAAATCTGCCGTCTGACATGACATAGGTAGGAGAATTCATTTTACTGGGAGAGATGCATTGCATGAGATTAGCGGCTGAGTAGTTGCTGCTGCTTACCATATGGAAAAAAAGCCTACACAAGTCAGGTTCTCCTCAACTAGATCTGGATTGCGGACATCCAAAAGCTTCAGAATATTCTGATCAGAGAGTTTGGTTTTGCAAATAAGAAGAGAGTGATCTTGTTTTGGAGCTTAAATCCATACCTCTAGAAGTACCTCTGACAAAGTTTAAGGCCATTCTGACATGACTTTTGTTTCTGGACTGTCTTTAAATTAGAACAGATTCATGCTACTACAAAGAAACCATCCAAAGCCAGAAGAAAGAAATTGAGTGTAAATAGAAGCGGAAACCACTGAAATTCCTGTTTATTTAGCAAGCGTGCATGGAAGTATCTAATAAATTAAAATAAATGTGCTGTAAAATATCTTCTAAAATTAGTCATAGTCCATGCATTCATTGTCATAAAGTAGTAATAAGCACTTAGGGCTCAGCAATAATAAATAAAAAAATAAAAATAAAAATTTAGGAAATGAGCATAGGTCAAGTAAGCAGCTCAGCTCACAGCAACTTCACGGTTATTCCACAGAAATATTTAGGAAGTTTCATATGATTTAAAGACTCCTAGAATTTTTGCAAAATCACATTGCCTTGCATTTACCATTAGCTATAAGATCCCAAGATCCAGTATTCCATTGGCTGAGTGAGACTCAGTGGATTAATGGATAATAAACAAAAAAACCTCCTCTTTAATTACCAGTTAAATGGCATATGGCAGGAATCTGGGCCTGTTGGTAGAGACACATCTGCCTCATCTGCCTCAGGACCAAGTGACAGGCTGCAGAGCAAACTGCAAATAACTGCAAGTTACTTCATGTGTTATAAATTGTCTGTGCGACTCACTTGTGGTAAAGCATTGTCACAAACTCCACTGAGCAGCAATGTGTTCGTACAAACTCTAGCTTGGGTTTAGCGTCACTTCTTCACCCATTTCTGTTGCCGTGTAACTGCAATGAATTTATAATGTAGTACAGGAAGTACAGGAAGGTTTTATTATACAAAAATGTCTTGCATTTCATTTGGTACTGCATGATTCTCTCTAGCTGGTGAACAGATTAGGGTCTGCAAAAAGTGGAGCAGAACTTTACCATCACAGCGCTGCAGCCCTGACCCAGGAGAGGAGAGGAGACCAAGCCATTACCATAGAAGGTATGACCATGAGCAGCTCTGTAAGTATGGCAGCGAATTACTTTAAAACCATCTCATTGAGGATCAAATATATTTGCCATCTTATCCATGTTGATTGTTGGTGTACACGTATCTGTATGTCTACCGAGATGTGCATGGGTATACTGCAGCTCAGCTCTATACCCATCACCATCTGTTGATTTCCAAACCTGGTAAATCAACTGCATCATATAATGCTCATAAATGCATTATATGAAAAAGGAGGAGCAAATGAAGGGTATGTCACACCACCACTAGTGCAAGAAAAAAGGTTTCTAGTCCTGTTGGAATACTCAAAAAACGTGTGTCAGTCTGGCAGATCGTGAGTTACGTACTGGTGAAAAAAAAAAAAACCCAGGGGCCAGTGCGTAAAGCTGCAGGCTTGTTGTGATTGCTGCTGAAATAGCACTGAAGACCACCTGGAGTGACTGAGAAAGCAGAACTGACAGCTCTACATCCTGAGCAGTATTAATTCACCCATTATCTAGGACTGTTCAGGTATCACATAGTCACAGAGTCTATTCCTTTTGTTTCTGCATGTTTCACCTGAATTGGTAGGGTGATATGGACCGAGTTACCATCTTATTGAAGGCATTCCCACCAGCAGTGTTTTGGACAGGCTTACTGTAAACCCATCACAACTGAGTTTAAATTAGTGGCTATATCTGCGTAAGGAACATTTCCTGGAATAGGAAACTGGTTCTTTGTACATCTTAGCAGTGTCCTTGGCTGGCTGAGCATGGGCCAGTGCTGCCTCTCTCCAATATCTCCCAGCAGCAGTTCAGGAGATAATACAGCCAAGGGACCATCAATAATATGTGACTTACTGTTCTGGAGGGTAAGAGAGAGGACTAGGATAGGCACAGACCGTTCCATGCCACTGAACCTCGGTGTCAGAGAGCTGTCCCAGATATAGTTAGTGGAGACACGGCCAACAAAAGCCAGAGGTTTGCCAAGAGCTGTAAGACCTTCTTTCCTTATCTTCAGCATTTTCACATTGTCTTGTAGTAATAACAGGGGTTCAAATGACAGTTTATTGTCAACATCTGCTAAAAGCCATCAAATACAAAGGCATTCTGACTCAAGAAGCTGCTGTGCAGCAAACAACTGGAGTCTGGAAAAAATATTCAGAGAAAATGGCACTCCACTCATATTATCTTTTTTTTTTATCATTTTCCATAGACCTCTGCTCTTGGCCCTGTCTGAGACAGGGTTCTGGTCTGGAAGGACCTTTGGGCCAGCCTTCTGTAGACAGTAATGTTGTATTATTACATTAAGAGGATTCAGACACAACAGGCTGTGATTAGTATCCTGATTTCTGTACTCGCTCATCCTGGTTTTATGCTTGCATTCCTCATAGTCCTTTCCCAGAGTACCATCAAATCACTCAAAAGCATTACAAGGAGAATAGTGTCAGCAGTATAACAACGCTAGAATTGTTTCAGCAGGATAAACCTTGAAGCACTTGAATGTTTTTTCCTTTCTATGCCCTAAGGAGAGAAAAATAAGTTGTATGCAGAATGTAGAGGAACATAAACAAATCACTGTTAGGGTGGCATATCTTGATGAAGTTCCCTTGTACCAAGGCAAATGATATTATAAAAACAAACAAGGGCTGTAAAACAGCAGTAGGAGCATTGTTCAGCTCTTGGGGTTGCAAACATACACATTCAGCCCCAAATTACTCATGTGCTGTTATTCCCGCAGTCACGAATAAAAAATTTCGTGAGCTTGGTTGAAGAAATATAATTGGAGTTTGCCTGGAAGCTTCAGAAATGTTATGAGTTTTTGATCCGTGATGCTCAATTGCTTGAACTTGGTAATAGGGAAGGAAATAGATCCCTGAGTCATCTCCAGGGAGGAACAGAGGGAGAGCTGCCTCAGGCCAGTGGAGCAAAGAGCAGGCTCATCCATGGAGCAAGAGGATTGTTCTGAGCAGAATCGCATCAGGGATGCATTTGGCATAATGCACTTGACCGAGGAGGGAATTCGGTGCTTTCTTGAGACGCAAAAACCGGCCTTCATCTACCTATGGAAAAATCAGGTTCATCTGGCAAGGAACTGGAGGACGGATGGATCTCATGAGGGCTTTCTTTTTCCATCCTCACAATCCTTTCTATTTGTGAGAATGGGATTATTTGTAACTTCACCAAGAGGACAACATTTCTGCTGTGTGGTACTATTAAAACAGAAAATAGCTGCTGTGTCTGTTTCCTAGCTCACCTGCACAGTGGGTCTGAGTTTTACCTGATTTATCGTTGGTTCTGTGAAATGACTATTGCCAGAGTCTCCTGAGGCACCCAAGGGGCTTTAGTTGCAACTATTTTAGTTTTTATCCTCCTGCCTTTTTGTACTGTTTGTTATACTGAGCCAAACCCTCCTGTCACAATTTGGGATACCATTAGTACAGTGGTTTACAAGCCCTGACCTGCAGTCAGTGATGGTCCAACACCATGGGTCTCGAACCCAAACTTCTTGTCATTAGCTTTAAATTCAGACTACGGGGATTTGCTGATCCATTGGAAGGACCAAATCTCCAAAGGATGGAAACCACTGGACTAAGGGGTCCCTTTGTGAGCACCCACAGCTGGGGCTGCAAGCCTGAAACGCTGAGTTCCGCCTCCAGCTTCACCTGGTTCCTGCACTGAAGTCAATGAAGAGTTGCTTTCAAAATTCTTTTTCTGTGACTATTGGAAGAATTTTAGACACTTTTTTTTTTTAAAAAAAAAAAGTGTAACTGAAAGAAGATCCTTCTCTTTGACTTCAAGTTGACTGCTTTGCACCTTGCTGCTTAACCTCCCCGTGGCAGATCTGGGCTAATGTGCTCTGGGCTGATGTCTTACCCATCGCAATCCATTCATCCCAGACTCACTAATTTGTTAATCTTTTCAAGAAAAATAAAGCCTGGTGTTTTTCAAAGGTGTTGCATTCTCACCTGGGCAGACAGGTCCAGGACATATAATGAGATAGTTGGTAGTAGGGGAAGGAGTCAGCTACACAAGCGGAGATAAGCAAAGCCATAAAGAAAAACGATGGGTGCAGTTACAGCCAGGCAAGAGGAATCTCTTCATAGTCTCACGCAGAGTTTTGTGCAAGTTAATTCATTGCCTTGTTTGGTAATACCCATCTTGGAGGGAAAAGCTAAAAATTGAGGCTCTCAGATGGAAGATTGCTTTAAAACATGTTAGAACTCCTAGAGTTGCCCTTTTACTGAAGAAATAGGGCATAGGAGTTTGTCGCCCTGACCGTTTTAAAGTTACCCGGTTGGGGTGATGTTTAGGATATTTATCTTGTCATTATTATTCCGTTGTCATTGTCGATTAGTCTCATTTTTGGGCTGGCCCCCTCATTTTCAGTGCAAATTTGAGAGAGCACAATCTGCCTTTACAACCACCTCAGTCGCCACAGGAGTGGCGCCTTTTTGTTTAGAAAGAGTGCAAAACACTTGCTTTTCATTTGCACAATTTAGGAAACCGCGTTGTGCCCATGAATTGCTCATTTTAAGATTGACTTTTGCAGTTCATGTCAGATTTGTGCATCCCCTGTCGCTGGTGGTCTCCCAGGCGCAGCAGCGGAGGGGGGGAAAGCAGAGCAGGGCTCCCGTGGTTTATGCCAGAAGTGATTCCGGTGCAGGAAAAATAGGTTTATGCCTCTGTAAGTGGAGAAAGCAGACAAAGTTTGTAATAAAGGCCATAAACCAGCTTTCATCCATTCAGAGCAACAAGAACTGACTTACCCTAAGTGTTTCATCAATTGTAAGTCCATGATTTAACGTATTAACCAAAGAGGAGTCTAGTCCTATAGAAGCACTGGCTGATCCTAATGCTTCCAGCTTTTAACCTGCTTATCAGGGGCTCCTGCTTTGCAAAGCTGTGTTCCTAAAATGCTATTGAACAAGTTGAAATGATAAATCCGGTGCTAAAATGGATGCAGAATATTTTCCTCTCGGGGGGAAAAAAAAAAAAGAAAAAAAAAAAAAGAAACCCAAATTCTCTCATCCTACTTTCATGTGGTTCTATCCTTCATATCGGGTTGCTGGAATCCTCCCTCACACCTTGGATGGCACATATAAAATCAATCTGTCCTGCATTAAACTGCAAGTCATGAGGACCCATTTACTATATGCCATTTACAGCTTTCTCATCCCAGGCCTGCTGGACTTTCAAATACATATAAAAATATAGAAATATTGCGGTCAATGCCATTTGGGAGGACTGCAAGAACAGGCAATAACAGAGTAAACATGAAAGAGACTTCCTCTTACAGACATGGGGAGATTTCATTAAATACATATTTAATCGTCATTTAATACAATTGCTGTTAAAGTAATTATATAAACGACCAATGTTTAGGTGTATAATGAAATTAATTCCTATTTACTTCAGAACTGATACTCTTGCTGCTTGTGGATTAATCTCACGATATTATTCAATGAGGTTTTTTAAGTTATGTAAAACTTGCACAATATCGATTTAAGGGTTTAAAAATTCCATGAAAATTTCTAATCTGGGTGCAGTAAATTGTTCGAGCACTCAGTTCACCTTCCATCATGGTATAATTAAAAAAAGATTTTGAATTATTTAAAAAACATTAACTAAGGCTAGGTAAACTGCTGTACTGTAATTACATTCGGGGATAAACATTTGAAAAGATTTTTGCCCTTTGCTTCCCCAGTAAACTATAATTTCCAAACAGATTTTGTTTAAACCCACCTGCAGTAACTCCTTTGACTCTATTGGAAATTATTCCAGATTTTTACATGCATAAAAGAGATGAGGCTCTGCCAAAAAACCATAGAGCTCTAGGTCAGATATTAACATAAACCTTTCACAAAATTCTTTTTCATTATGGTGGGAATTGTCATTTTACCTGGCGGCAGAAGAGAGCCCTTGGAAGTCAAGTGGAAGGAAAATTAGGTTAAACTATTCCATCTAATATTGTAAATGTATTTTTAATTTTCAGTCAGTGCAGTTCTGAGACACTATTGAAAACATCAGCACTAATCATAAGTTATTTAACAAATAATATAGACACTACAAGTTCCCTGGGCAAAAACTGTTGGTGATTTTATAGATATATTTTTAAGTTGCAGTTCATTTTCAATCGTACCAACTGAAAATTACCAGAGCTTATTTATTATAGGCTGGCTGGAAGATTGCAAACCAATTGCTGGACAAATTACTTTGAGATTAAATTAAGGGTTTTTTTAGAAACTTTACCAGTTTATTAAATGAAAAGTGGGGCTTGCTGTTTTTTCTAGATCTCAAATAGATTCAGCAGTTCAGAGTGTGTTCAAAATAGTCTGGTTCAGTGTCTTAATTTTATTCCAGCAGATAGGGTGGGAACCTGCTGAAAAACGTCTATTAGTTCTTCAAATGGTGTCTTTCTTATTTTTAAAAACGTGAATTTTAAGACATATTTGCAAAATTGCTAAATCATTACTTTTCTTTTGATCTTGGTATGCATCAACAGCTTCTAGTTTGTAATGGGTCAAGGGGCAGGAAAAATTGTAAATTATAGCAAAAAAGAGATGGAGGAGAGAGAGGTGTAGTTCAGGGCTCCCCTGAGTTTCCTAGGGTTGGGTTTTTTTGGATGCTGATTTTCTGTACTGATGATAATGATTTTAGTTTTCATTGTTATCAGCTTGGATTTTGCATCTAGTCCACAAAAGCTTGGAAACTGTTCAGTGTTTGGGGAAACACTTTTTCTAGCAAGTGAAAACACAGCTTAAAGAATTTCAGCTCTCCAGGATTTTCCTAATCAAGGCATTTTCAGGTTTCTCACATCATCACTACCTTATTATAGAAAAAAATAAAATAATATAAAAAAAAAAGGACCTTGTTTTCTAGCTTTGACCTGCCAAATCAAAATGTCAGAATCTCATGGTAGAATAAACAGATTTTATAATACTGTTCTCCACAAAATATTTCATTTCAAAGCCAAATCTTTCACTGTTCAGAGACCACTCTGAATTCTCATCCTTGGTCAGAAACACTAAAGATGATGCTGGAAATAACCACAGAAAGCATGGATGGGATGGTACAGTTATTTTTTTTCACTCCAGTTTATTTTAATTAACTGAGCAAAGTTAATTTAATCATTTCAGCTTTTGCCGTTCTTTAACCCCATGCTGTTCATACTGTTTTCTTTGTAGTCACTGAACAAGAGACTAAAGTGCCCAAGAAAACCATCATCATGTAAGTGCTGATTATTTTTTTTTTTGTAACATTTGTGTTTTGCCTTGCTGCCAATGCATGATCCAATAACAAGCTTGTGTTTATTGGCCATGCAAGAGTGTTCATTCCCATCCCACCAGACCTCATGGTATTCTGTAGTATGAGAAGTGCCCACCTCAAAAAAAAGTCTCATTATCCCTTTTAAAAAACAGCAGCACTGGTGTTAGACACAGCCTGGGTCAGTTTTTTGATATTACATGTGAAAAAATTTTCCACTGAATACTGTTGGAGTTGCACAAGAGTTCATGAAGGTAGAGTCTGACTCTCAATGTTGAAAAGAAACCAGCTTTGAGAACTGCCTGCTTGATAAAACGTACAAATTTAACAAACATCTCGTAGCTTACCATGATTTCTTCTGGCTTTCTGCATTAAATTCTTCAGGAAAGCTTTTTATGATGAAGCAGAGGGAAGATGCACGTTCTTATCCCCTTCTGTCTCTGTATTTCTAATATGAATTTTTGTTCTGATAATGACGTGGTCTTTTTGGATACTTTGGGTTTATATACGGGTGCCAACAACATACAAAGATTAATTTAATCAAAAAGTGGTATTTTCTCAGTTATATGTAGACCAGAAGATCATCAGCCATTAAAAACTGAATGTATCTTCTTGCTTTTAAGTATCACAAACAAATACATAATAAAACTGTTTCATGTGCTAGAAGGGGGACATTGTCCTTCTGTGGTAGGCCTTCAAAGCACCTCCAAGCTATTCAGATCATGTCCTAACGGTAGTAGGTGACTATACAATGGATATCTGGGGACAATGCATTCCCTCAAGAGTTGTTCTACTGCTAAAATCAGTCCTCAACTTGGACATGATGCTAAAGTTGACTTCTTTTACTTTTGTTAGATGGTGAGGAGGATGTGTGAAATGACAACGAAAATACAGTTAAGAGTTGCTTACCTTTTATCTCTTTTATTGTTTTCTATGATGACTATTTCTTATGATCCATGCCCTAAGCCCATTTGGAGGCAGTGGCTTAGAAGAAGACGTCCCCCCTCTTAGCAGCTTCCACCTCGAATAGGCGAAGAGCAGACAGGAGAGACAGGAAGGGATTCTGCCTTTGCCCCTCTCTCTTGCACATCAGTTCACTTAACATCTCCAGTCATTAGACTTTTTTACCCTGCAAAGACCAGAAAATGAAGCTGTTTCTGCCTATGCCATCTCAAGGACCAGGGTTCAGATACCAGTGGGGTAGCTAAACAGAAAAATGCTTTTTATATCATATTCAAAAACATCCCGAGACAGTCCTGAGCGGGAAGGAATCACTCAGAGCCAGACCGTGTCTCAAGCTTAGTAAATCCCATCTTTCTACATCTCTGTGCCTGTAAATCACCTGGAGGGATGCTTTCATTTTCCATCCCTCCTTAGTCAGCTAATTGTCCTCCTTATACCTTTATGATTCCAAATCACAAGCAGCAGCATTAATATTGGTTGATTGAATAATATTAAACTAATATTACCATCTGTTAAGCTGATTTCTAAATTTCTGACACACAAATTCCATAGAGTGTTGCTTTGGACAGCTCAAGAAGTGATTCCTAAATTAAGGGCTGCAGCCCCAAAGGAGGCTTATGAGTGGGATCTCAGAACAACAGAATTCCCCCTCCTTTTGCTAGTTGATGTGGTCATGAACTCATTAGAATGGACCTCAACTGGAATTGGGATAGTGATGAGGTAAAGTTTGGGAACAAGCCTCTAAAGGCTCATTCCAGCTCTCCTTAATGCGTAGTGAGCTGAGGAACAGAAGCAGCTTTGAAACTACTAGCAGAAAATAACAGATAATTTAGAGATGGGATTGAACAATGTCTATATACGCAGGTCCCAGACCCCAAAAAAACCATTTTAACTTTGCAATGTAGAGCAAAGTGTAGCACAAGCACACATGGACTCATTCTCATCTTCATCTAAAGTGATTTAGTTTTGTGTAATTCTGAAAGGCACCATGGCCATTATAAAGGCACTGCATAAACCTTAAAGCTCTATAGCAAAACTATAGAAAACTTGGGGCAAAGAGTAAAGCAGTGGAAATGAGCACTAGATCTCTTCTACTCCTACTTCACCCAGAGAGGGTGCTCTGGAAGAAAAGAAATCTCACTGTGTCTGATCCAGTCCTGGACTTCCCGGCATCATCAAAGGGAGGGATTGATGGTGGAAAGAAATCTGATCTCCATAGGAGAAGGCAATGCTAGCCTCCAAAGATGAGACCAATAGATGAGAAAGGCTACAAGATAAGTAAGAGGATTAGCCTTCCATGATTGTCAGACAAACTCAACAGGAGAAACAGGCTCTCCTTTCACAGGGGCTCCTTCCATCCTTCTCTGTATCTCAGTGCAAGAGACAGAGCAGAGATGGCTGGAGAGCAGAGCTGGTGACTTTCAGCCCTATGTAGCTGTGACTAGAGGCTGGTGAAGAGAAAGACAGAAATGAAAAAGCTATTGTCTTGATTCATAACAATTCCTTCCCTCTTCGGCTGTCTTTACCCTTCAGTTAGTTCTTTTTTTATCCCATTGCTTGGAGGCAGGACAGAATCTCAACACAGACACAAAATCAGCTTTTCCCGTTAACTCCACTGAACCAGCTACCTCCCCTGTAGAGCATCAGCTTCCTTGTGCTTGCAAAGACAGCGCTGTCTTTACTTTCAATTTTTTCCATGTAAGAAATGCCACTGAAAAATCTGCAGGAAAAATTCCATGTTACACATACAAATTTAAGAGCATTCAAGTCTGGGTTTAGGTGTTCCTGTCCACAGATTTTAAATCTATTTGATCCAATTTCATCTGTAGCTCATTGAAAGTCAAAGTTTGTCCTGGGATGGGAGCAGAAGATTGTTTAGACTTAAGCTGCGTATCTATACAGGAATGCTGAGAAGTTCCAACTGCTTTGGATACATCAAAAAATCTAAAGTAAGGCCAGCAGAAATACACTGGGAAATTATAATCGTGCATCCCAGATTGATCGGTACTCCTGTGCCGATTGGTGGTAGCAGGATCAGGCTGTGTCTGCAATAACGGTATTATGAAGAGTAAAAATCGGTACATTTTGGCATAGGTGACTTCTGCAGGAAATGTTCTAACTTCGTTTTCCTGGTTGCCAAAAGCCCAAT
This sequence comes from Stercorarius parasiticus, assembly GCA_013396915.1. Taxonomy (NCBI): domain Eukaryota; kingdom Metazoa; phylum Chordata; class Aves; order Charadriiformes; family Stercorariidae; genus Stercorarius; species Stercorarius parasiticus. The sequence goes on from VWZL01000641.1 coordinate 661,924, forward strand.
GCCCTTTTAATGTAACTCTTCTGCATGTGAAAAAGCAGATCTCTGGTCTCAAAAGAGTCTTTGATCGGCAAAATAGAGATAAGATACTTTATTTAAAAAGAAGAAATTGCTGACCCTATTGTAATAAAGGGCATTTTGCCATTGAGTTTGATGAAGCCAGGACTTGAGCCAAAGACACTCAGAAAAAGGTTAAACTCCTTGAGTGTTTAAAATCTTTGGGTGAAAATGTTCTGTGGGTCCAAAGCACCATAGCAAGGGGTCAACAAAAGGGCATCAAACATAGCAGCATCCAGAAGAACACTTCTCATCTGGACATACTCGTTGTGTATGTCCACGCACCCAAGGAGGTTAATGAAGCTGGGATCCACCTGGGGGAAGGGGCACTGAGGTTTTCCCTGGGTCAGAAAGTGAGTGGAGATGGGCATGTGGGTGTGTGCGTTGCGTGTGTACCCCTTCCAAAATGACACGCTTTACCAAAAGCTGGAGTGCTCACAAAACTAACCCCACTGTAGCGCCTTGACAGTCAATGGCATGTGCTGATGGAGTGTGGCTCCCCAAAAAGTCTCGTCTTCCTGCCAACTCCATGTCAACCCTTTCTGTCATCAGAGAGGAAACGATAACCACTGTGGTGAAGAGCCCAAGACAAAGGGGAAGGGTTTCTCCTGCACGTTCTTCTTCAGGTCATTCGCCTTCCCGCTCCCCAAGAGCGGAGCCAACTCCAGAGTCAGTTTATGTTTCAAAGATCAGGCAGCCCGTCCACAGGTATGAGCAGGAGGCAGCATCGAGGTCTGCTGTTCCCATGCTTTTTGTCACAGAACCAGAGGACAGGCAAGGAGCAGCAGCTAGAGACGTCGTCATAGAGACCAAGGTGGAAGAGAAAAAGCCCAAGTGGGTTGAAGTGGAAGAAATAATTGAATTTAAGGTGAAAAAATCACCAAAACCTACAAGGAAAAGAGGATCTTCCCCAGTAAAACAGGAAAAAGATGACTCCGGGGTCTTAACATTCACTTTTCCCAGCCCAAGGCCTAGGCGTTCCCCAGAAGATGATCCAAACACAAACAACTCCAACAATAAATTGGTGGAACAGTCAAAATCTATGCCTAATGACAGTCTCTCTGAAGCTGATATCCAGCCCTTGGTGTATGCAACCGAGCAGGAAGGACCTCAAGTCAGCACCGAAGACAGAAGCTCCCCATGTGGGTCCGAACAACTAGGAAATAATTCATTTATGGATTATGGAACTGAAGGAAAGAGTTTTCCACAGGAAACAAGCGCTCACTATGGGTCAGAAGTCTCCTCCCCGCTGCTTGCCTGTGGGGGCGAGCCTTTGATCTTCAGTTTTGAGACAGCTGCTGCAGACCAGCAGGAACTTCTGTTCTCACCAGCGAGTCCAGAGGTTACAGAAGCGGCAGATGAATTAGACATATCTTGGCCTCTTGAAGAGGGGGTACCTGAAGTAATACAGGATGACCTTCCAGAAGAGGATAATGTCATTATAGTTGATGAACCAGAGGAACTACAGACAGATGACATTAGCACCCGGGACCGCAAAATCTTAACCCACAATGGCAAACTATTAACTTTGGAGGATCTTGAAGATTATGTTCCTGAAGAAGGTGAGACCTATGGGTGTGATGGTCAAAACCCCAGGGCAGACAAACCCTGTGAGATCTCCGTACTCCAGACAGAGATCAACGAGCCAATGATTGGGAAGCCCGTGCTGCTGAACCTGGGGAGACCTGTGGTTTCCAACCCCACGCAAAGATTTTTCAGCCAGTTTGAGGAGCACGTTCCTGGGGCCATGTTCATGTCAGCATCTAGAGTAACCAGTGTACAGTCTTTAGGCTCCTCAAACATCTCTTTCCATGTGAGTGACACCTGCATGGCCATGACACCTGGAGTGCATGCAGCAGCAACAGCTTCCCCTGGTCCTTCCTTCACAGTGAAACCATCTTTCTGCACCGAAGTCCAGCTCTCAGCAGACAACGGACAGTCAAGCTTTAAAACTGAAGTTTCCACCAGAACCCTCAGCTACGGGACTGTTGGCGAGCCTGTTACCTTGCACATCAGCACAGAAGACCTCTCCCAAAGCTGAGGAGATACAAGCATAATTTTCAACACAAAAGAAAGCAGCATTTTAGAAAAAAAAAAAAAAACTAATCAAAATTGTTGTAGGTGAGGGGAATTGGTGGCAAAGATTACAAGGTAACATGTACAAGAGAATATCTTCGAGGAAAATATATTTAAAAATATTTAAATACGATATGTCAAGCTTTTCCAGTCTTAAAGGGAACATGTCTGTCAGAACAGTTTGTAATTTTAAAAGCTTTGATTGAGGTGAACATATATCATTCCATAGTGGAGAGGTGATGGTAGGTTTAGGTAAAGCCTGATTCTCCTGCCTATGACAGAACTATAAATGAATAAGTACGGTTTTGTCCATGAACTTAAAATTTATTTCAAGTGCCGATTTGTAAATTATGGTGTGGCAAGAAGGTGAAACTACCTAAGCTTTTCAGCATCCTTCAGCAGCCCGGGGTAGGAGGACTGGTTCCAGCTCAAGCAATCTCCTGGCCCTGTGTGCGCCCGAAGGTTGTGAAGCTCCACACTGCTTTGAGTCTGCTGTATACTTGTGACACCAATTAGCTCTATCAAAATTTCCTCATAAACCTTTCAACATGCACGGTCTGGTTACATTATCTTAAACTTCTGCCACAGAACGAAACGTATAGAAAATATTGCATTTATGAGGGCTGCTCAGACCCTTTGGTTGAAATCCTGATTTGACTAAAGTCAATGGTGAAAGACCCACTGACTTGAGGAAGCGAGGATTTCATTGTTCTCTTCTGCTTTAAGTAAAAAAAGACCATCTTTTTAAAATGACTACTATTTTCAAGTCCATTTCCTAGTTGGCTAAAGATGTAGGTCTCATTATATTGCATTCTAGTGTAGTGGATTTATAAACCATATCTTTAAAAAGATAGATTTACCTAACATGCACCAAAAGATTAAAGTGCTGCACAAAATGATTTCTGCATCTATAATAAAATGCTAACATGCATAAAGAACCATAAATGTGGTCTTTGTCAATAAATATTGCTGGAAGAATAAGAATATTTTGTCTCCTGTACACGCCAGTGGTGAAACATTACTTTTAACAGATTGATGGATGATGTCTCCTGTATGTGGTAAGAGGAATTCACTGCTGAGCTATGGTGAAGTAGCAGGAGCACAAAGACAGATATACAAAATAAAAAAGAAAGAAAAGAAATATTTACCATAAATGTATTGGGCTGCTTGGAAGCACTGCCAGTTGCAATTGCATCATATTACTGTAACCGTGTTCGTGGAGCTGTCTTGTAGAGATATTGCCTTCTGTTGAGTTTCTCTGGAGCTTGGCAGCTCAGTGGAAGCGCTGATTTCCCAGGGAAGGCTAAGATACCCTGGGCATGGTCCATTCCTGTTGCACAGACCTTCCCCGAGTTGCTCAACGCTGGAAAGAAATGAGCTCACAGGCCCAAATATTGTTCCCAGTTGAAACAGCTGGAGTTTGTCATTGATCTCGGTAGGACCAGGCACTGGCCCTCTCTATCGTAGACAGAGATGTGGGGTGAAAAGTCCCGACACCTTGTCCCAGCTGAGTTGTGTAGCGCTGTCGCTGTAGAAAACGTTTTTGTTTAGAGGGGGCAGGGAAACCAGAAACGCTACATTTCTAACTAGCATGAAGCGAGAGGATTGAGTGAGATTTTGCCTTGGAAACGTTCATGTGTGATGTTGCCTGAGTGTTTCCCAGCTAGGTAAAATTGTGAAGCTTGTTCTGGAGTCCTCTGGGCAATATTCCCGCTAAGAGGGATTGAGTTCACAAAAGGTGCTTGTAGAAAAGAATACATTATTTTTTTTCCTTCTGTGGCTGCACCTTGATCGTGTACTGACTACAATGAACATATTGATTTCACAGGCTTTTACTTTCAATATCCACACAGGGTGTTATGTGTAATATCCTGTGCACTACCCTCATGATATAGGATGCTTTTCCAGTGATTACATGTGGTGAAAGAAATCAAGCCTCTTTTATGTTACTCTCCCATTTTTTTATAACATCTCCTTGGTTTATACTGTTTGTTTTATAATTATGCAATACGAGGGATATATATTAGTGCTTTTTTCATATATTGCACTGTACTTTGGAAAGTAACAAACATACAACAAAGAAATACTTTCAAAACTGAAAATATTTCTTTTTTTATTGGGCCTGATTCTGATCTCAGTTATTCCGATATCTTTCTAGAATAATTCCACAGAAAGAGGTGGATTTGATTCAGATTTACAAAGATACTGCTGAGAAAAGAATTTGCCCTACGATAGTCCTCAAAAATATAATATTAATGAAAAATTAATAAAGATGTGTAAAGGATCGTGGAGGTTTGCTCCTGTTGCTCAGGTTGCAGCTGCAGGATGCAGCTGAAAGGCTGCAGTTCAGATGGTCATAGAAGAAATAATTATACTTTGATTCATTAGCGCAAAGCAATTAACATCTGTTTACATTTTCTTCTGAAATTTAAGCAAAAGAGAATAATTTGAAAGGAATTTTTAAAATCTTACGCAGGACTCTGTTCAAAAAGTGAAAGGTTTATGAAAAGTGCATTACATATACTTTCAAAATATTCTCCTAGAGGTTAAAAATAATGCTTGTAAGTGATTAAACTATGTAGATAACTAATGTGATGTGTGGGGGTTTATTTCTTGTAGATGAAAACATACAGCTGTATTAAAAATTTTAATACAAAGAATGTTTTACTAAAATTCCTGCAGGTGATGGGTATTAATAAAGTGGAAACTTCAGTTTGCTTGAGATACAAAAAGAAAAAAAAAAACACCAAAAATAACCCAAATAAAAAAAATCAAATGCAAGATATGCTGTTAGATGCTGAGTTTATATCAATAAATGTCTTGCATCTGCTGTCACTGAACTCAGTGGGTTTCTGTGTTCTTCTGTGTTCACGGCACTCAATAGTCCATCAGCTCAGACACTTTTCCCATCAACTTCAGCAGGAGCTGGTTGCAACCCAAGAATACGGTTGGGTTCAGCTTCCATAAAAGCTCAGCTTCTTATGGACACTTTCAGAAGTGTCAAAGTGAAAGAACCTGGTTTTAGTCAATAATTTTGAACGATGCTCCTTCTCTTGGGTCCTTCTCTCAGGATGAGCTGAAACTTCAAAATACCTGTCAATCTTGTGGTCCTGGTTATCGGATGAAGGACACATGGGGTGGAAATGTTCACGGCTGAGACTTTAGAATTGGGAAACAGGCTGTTCATCACAGTTGTGTCCTCACTGCGGCGTTATTTTGACATACCTCAGCTAATATTGAAGTGCCTCATAATGTGTAACATCCCTAAACCGGATGGAAATAGGGAGGAAAGTGGTGGTATTAGCAGCAAGGGGGAGAACTATGGTTATGTATGAACTATATATATGTATAACCTGTGAATATATTTTCTCATTGAGAGATACTAAGTGTGTTTCATGCCTTTTTAAGCAGTGTGGTTGTTGGCAGCTGCCCAGCTCATAGGACAGGACTAGTCGGTGGCAATCCCAACAGGAACACCAGGGAATCAAAATATTTTTGTAGGGAAATATTTAAAGATTTTCCACCCAGCCCAGTGCTGCTGAACACTGATGGGCAGTCTGGGGCATCCTGTGAGCAAAACTTCTTTTTTCCGTCAACAAACCCAGAACTGAAATATTTCACAACCACTACGCTCATGGGGAGGAGGTTGAAAACAAAAATCAAGTGAGATGTCTTCAAAGGGGGCTGATACAAATGTAGCCTTCAACTCTACTTGCTGGGATCTCTCCTGGGAATTTACTTCCCTAAGGCCAGGAAAGGACCAGAATAAAAACATCTACAGGACATGCTCCTGTGTCAATGACAGTAGGTCAGAGCTGTTTGTGTGCAAGAGCTCGTATTTTTTCTTGAACCACATGATGGCTTGAGTTTGCACTCTTGCTTGGCAAGCCATCACGTCATGAACATGATGAATTGTCTTAATTTGGTGTTCGTTTTATCTGTATTTATGGTTACTTGAGGCTCTTCAAGTGTTGTGGAAGGTGTATTGGGCGGGGGATTGGATGAGACAAGCTCCTGAGGTCCCATCCTAGCCTAGCTTCTTTTACCAGCGCTGGCTGGGGACGAGACCATGGTTATTACCTCCTGAGTGGCTGTTCTGCAAAAAGGTATGCTTGGAAATACGTTTTTATGTGTGGAAAGCTTTTGTCTTCCCTCTGCCTTCAAGACCACGAGTTTCTTGAGGCAGGAGTTATATCTTCCTCTGTATAATGCTTCCCTATACACAACCACTGTGCGTTACTGTACAGACCAAGTGGCCTTGCTTCTAGAGTATCTTTTAAAGGCGTAGTCCAATATGAATTTAAAAGTCTAGCAAAACCATTTAAATATTGCAAAGTTGGACAAATACATCATTCTGCAAGTAGCAGCTTTTCTGCCACCCTCTCAGACTTACAGGCTCATCAAGGAGAGTAGCCTTCCCTTCTTTCCCTTGCCTTTCTCCAGAGTCACCAGTGAGGCTGGTACCTCCTCACTCCTCCTCTTTCACCGTGAGAATAATGTCCTCCTTGCACGTAGGGTCGGTATCAGTGCAGTGGGTCACTGTTGGGTTCGTTTCATTCATCTTAATAAAGGCATTTTTGACAGACCAGCCAAGGTAGGGTTGAGTTGAGAAAAGGATCCTTCATTCTGCTGTCTGGAGAGAGGATGGGTGTGTGTGAAGTGTGGCACAGTGTCCTCAACCTGGTGAGACATGTCTTTCTGAAGCGTATTGTGAAAACCTTCTTATTTTAAGTCTTAGCTATGTTCCCTCTTGCTGGAATAAGCATTTCTGCATCATCTCTCTCCTCTAGAAGGGGAAAATTATACGATTGCAATTATTTCCATGGGTTGGATGCTGCTGCTATTTTCTTTTTACCCTGAAGAGAGAAAAGCTGTTCTTCTTGTCTGTAGGAATGACTTCCCCGCAGTCAGAGATGGAGAATTCTGTCCAGGCTTCACTTCAGCGTGCTGATAAGGAGATCAAGACAGCTCTAAAAAAACTCGTGGACTCAGCATCACTGCTGGTGACTCTTCCCCCGGGCATGCGAGGAGGAGCCGGTGGCCTTGGCCTTCCTGGGTCTGTTCCTTCAGACCACTCAGAAACAGCAGCCAGGCCCTCTGTGCTAGTTCATGAAGCCAGTACCCAAACCCAGACTGCTGCAGGTCATGGTAGGTTTGGCATGAATCTATAAAATGTCCTGTGGGTTCAAGAGAGACAAAAATATTGAACACGCCAATAATGATATATTTTCCTTCATTTTTCTCTCATTTTGAGCAGTTGCAGATTAAGAGAGGACGTTCAGACCCAAAAAAATGTAGGACTGTGGGTTGGGGTTAAGTTGGACACCACTTTGGGGCAGATCTTTCTGGAAACAGAAGGTGTTTGAAAACTGTGTCTGAAGTAGAGTTTGGTTCACCACCAAAATGGAGGGACTGGGGATTTTTCCACCTTTGGTCTTTTGACCATGGACTTGCTTCACGTTTCTGGGGGGAGAAGGTGGAATGGGATTCCTCCTTTACGGTTGTAGAAGTCATTTTGGTTTTGATTTAGTGGGGTGGGTAAGGGAGGTTGCTTTTCTTTTATTGTTTACCATAAACAAGCTGGAAATGTGTTTAACACCCCTGTATCAACTGACGGAGTCTTTCTAGGATGTTGGGCACATCGGGTTCACCTGCATTTCACTGGTCCTGGAGCCTTGATGGACTCCTTAACGGTTTCTGTGTGACTTAATGCAATTATGTGTGTGGCTGTGTCTTGACAGGAGGCAAGTTTTTCATCTTTGCATTGGTGTTTTGTTTTGTTTTGTTTTTAAAAAAATGGATAAAAGGTTACCCTTCCTCTCTTCCTTCTGCTTCTGCCATAACACCTTGTCTAACCTGTCTCTGTGTCAAGTCTGAGCAACTATCCTCCATCAGTGTCAACTTAAAAGGATAATGTCAAGCAGCCTTGAGCTCTCAAACTTCGGATGCTGTTAAAAAAAAAAAAAATTCTTACATAAAACATAACAAGGATAGAAGCGTTTCATGGAATCAGAGCCAAAATAACTGCATTAAAAAAAAATGACAGGGCTTTAAAACTTTTTTTTTCTTTCTAGTAGTAAATCATCTATGAAAATAATCCTCCTGTGAAGCGGGATGACTCAAAAATCATAAGTAAAATGTCAGGTAGCAGATTATTTCCTTAGTCACAACTACAGAGGTAATAGAATAGTGAATGAGATGGTTTTGCAGTCCTTTCATCTGAGAGAACTAAACGTGTCATTAATATGGGGAATTATTTTAATAAGATGGAGACTTGACAACTGTCCTTATTATCACATGCTTTGAACAAAAAGAAGGCAAGTATTTTGATAGTGCTGGCAACAGGAAAGCACAATCCCACCCACCTGGGATCTCTGACCCTGCCAGTGATGCCTTGAATAACCACGTTTTCCATCCCAATAGAGCTGTTTCATGTGATTTCTAGAAAATGTTGCTTTTTTCCAAAACCAGCTGACACGGAACGTCCCTAGAATGCTCCTCAAAAAGGCCCTTCCCTCTGGGGAGAAGACTCCACTTGATTTAACCTTTTCTCCTCAGGCGAAAAAGGACACGATGCACTTTATCCTATGGGATAATTCTAATGGTTAATATCAAAAGACAATCAGGTACTTTTGGAATGGCAGATCAAACCAGGTTTTGAAGATATATCTGATGAAAAAAGTTAATAATGAAAGGAGAGCAATACCTGAACTGCCATCAGGCTGCACCATCATTTTATTTCCTTGTTCCAATAAGCCTGAGATGTCAAACCTTGTTCTGGTGTAACTTAGAGTTGTACGAGGAAATTTTCAAAGAACCCGTTGGAGGTGTACCAATGCTGATGTTATAACATCACCAGGTCCTCCATATTAGCATGCCTCCGCATTATCTCCATACTAGTTGTACCCCAGCCAGGGCCTGCCTTGGCCACCGGTTTTAGAGTGACGTCAGCTGACTCATTTCACTGATGCTGTCTGTGATTGCACCAGGGAGTCAAGAACTGTTCTCATAATGCAAAGTTTAATTGAAACATTTCTGTGTACAAAGCTAACACTGAGCATCCTTGGAAGGTATTTAGAAGAGGTGTTGATGTGGTGCTTAGGGACGTAGTTTTGTGGTGGACTTGACAGTGTTAGATTAATGGTTGGACTCAATGATCTTAAGGGTCTTTTCCAACCCAAATGATTCTATAATTTCATCATGGAACTCAAACACAAAGTATCTCCTATAAAGGATGCACTGAACTCACGCTATACGTCCAGTCATCCTGTTTCTTCTTGTCCCTACTGTCTGTCTTATTTGTGTCTGCATGTGTTTCCCTACAGAAAAGTTAGTTTTGCCCAGTCAGCAAAGTGCCGCCATTCAGCCTCTCTGATGTTACTCAAACCCTTTGCTTCATGTCGTCTTCTCAAAAGGGCCAAATTCTCCTCTTAGCTTCAGTGATTGTACCCAGCTGAGGTCAGATGGACTCAGTTCTGACACAAGGCAGACTAGAGATGGCTCCAAAGGTTTGTTCTGGGTTGCAGGTGTGCCATCACAGGGGACGTGTCTAACTTGCCCTATTTCTGCTGCCAGGCGAAGCGCAAAGACAGATTCCAGCTGAAGAACCAAGTGTGCCAAAGCCCAGCCCTGGTCCTCCCTGTGACAACACGGCTGCCGGAGATGAAAGCACTCAGGAGCGCACCATTCCTATTACCGGGTAAATACCCACCCCAAAACACAGATTTCTGAATGCGGCAGACTGTTGCAAGAAGAGCAAGTCCTCCACGGTGGAGGAAGCAGGTGGTGATTTGAACTAATTGTTGTAGGTTTGTTATTACTTTTAGAATCCTGATCACACATGCATTGTGCAAGAAGCATAGAAAAGGTCAGAGAGAAATTAATTCCCACAAAACAAAATTCTTCTTGTATTAATTTTAAGTAAATAATGATTTGTCTGGTGGTTAAATACACAGATCGATGGCAGGTGAAATCCTGTATCTCTGTAGTTGTACGTGACTGTGTAATGATCTTTTCTCTTGGCCTTCGTGAAAGAACATCACCAGCTGCGGGGGCAGGCGACTGGTACAGAAGAGAAGGAGATGTGGTCTGGGACCTACACAGTGAAGTTTATATTGAGACCACAGAAAGAACCTGTGTGTATAAAACTGAGCAGAAGACCCCAACAAGTAAGGAAGAGTCTTGTTTCCCTCTCCCACATCCCATGAATGTCATTGTCTTTTCTTTTGGTAATAGCTCTTGATGACTGTTTTTTTAAAACATTTCTATTTCTTGAGTTGTAACTGTTTACTAAGCAAAAAGTTAACAGGGAAGCATGAAGATATGAAGCCTAAAAGTAATGCCAGCATGAAGAATTTTTGTGTGTGTGTGATTGCTGTGATATCTTTTGATTTGACACTAAGCTAATGTCACACGCTCAATGGCCAGTCCTGTAAATCCCATTCGAGTAACTCAACCTACATCAGCACACCCTGAACAAAGCTGTGGTACCGTGCATGCAGCAAACCCTTGTGTCTCACCAGGTCCTCCCTACATGCAAGTGACAATAGAGGATGTGCAGGTGAATGCTGGGGAGCGTGCCAAATTTCAGGCAGTCATTGAAGGAACCCCTCCACCTACTGTTTTGTGGTTTAAGGTAAGTGCAGGCGCTTCTCTGGCTGAGAATGAGGGCTACAGAAAGGACTGGAGAGCTGTATTTCCATGTGGAATTCATTCTGTTCTTTCACCTCACATTGATTCTGGATCATATCTATATGATAGATATAGATCTTAGTCTTTGTTGACTTATAGTCTTATAGATTTTATAGTCTTTGTTGAACGAGTTGCACTTCTCACTGGAACCACCAACCATGCATCTCACCTTCTGTTGTTTCCAGTGCCCAGGGAGGGCAACCAAGATGGTTTTGGGGACCAAGATGGGCAGGAGGGGAGATTGCTGTCCTGTCTGAGAGCCATCAAGATGTGTGCTGTAGTTTTGGGGTCAGGGATGGGATTGAGTGGATTACTCTAATTCTCAATGTGACTTCCAGGCTCTGTATCTTTTCCATAGCTAATTGGTAAAATGAGTGTGACTAAGGACAATGACTATCCCATGGAAAGACAGAGAAATCATCTATTATTCCTCAGAATATTGTCATGGCCCTGAAATAAGCCACCGTTTTTCTATGATGGTTGTCTGTAACTCTCTGTCCAACAAACTGTTTTGTACACAAAAGATTTATTCCCTTTTTTTCTATCTTCTGTGTGGAAAGTGCAAGAATAAGCTACTCAGACAAGTAAAATAACCTTGAAAAACAAGCCAAAATGCAAAGAACCCCCTCCCACACACACAATAACACTCAGACAGGCACGCACCTGAACACATAGAAAAGAATAAAAGAAGACAAGAATATATGATACACCCTGTTAATATTCTCCCAATCTCTGACGTTTATCCCGAGTTATCCCGAGCTAGCTGAACTTTTATGTATTTACTAACCCACAGTAAAGCTCTCCACATGCTTATCTGGTCTCCTCTTGCACCCATGCAAATGTCTTGCACGTACAGTGCCCTTTGACAAGGAGTTCAACCCAATGATAGTGCGCTGCCTGCAGTGCCACCTCTTTTGGGCTGTTCGGTACGGATTTGTGAGGAATTAACCAGAAGTTAATCCCTGCCCACTCATGCAGCTATTCATAATTCTGTACAGCTGTATCGTGTCCTATCGAGCCCCCCTTCCAGGCCGCAGAGCCCCAACTTGCTCTCTCAATCCTCATCTGGAAGCTGTTACAGATAGAACATTGCTGCAACCGTACCACGCACTAGGCAAACCGAGGATTTCTAAGATGATGCTTTCAGTCTTGTTCTTCATTTCTTCTCCAATAATCTTTAACATCTGGTACTTTTTGACCACCGCCAAGCACTGAGCTGGTGCTGCCATGGAGTGATCTACTGTAACTCAAAGTTTTGCTCCAGTGTAATAAGGAAGATCTCAGAGCCCGATATTTCATGTAGGGCCATAGGGTTACATCACTTTACATTTATCTGTGTTATATACATTTATCTGACATTTTACTGCCCAGTTGGGTGGTCTTATAAGGTCCTTTTGCAAATCTTCATAATCTACTCTTTGTGTCACACATGCTCCCTCCTGTACCCCTCTTTTCATAGCATTTATGAATATATTAAGCAGCAGAAGTGCCAGCACAAGCTGGAGACTGAGCAGAAGCAAAACAGCTGATCCTTGTGCTCCCTGGGCTAGTTGCCCAGGCACGGCAAGCTGGGAGAACCAAAGAATAAACCACATAGCCCTGGTGATCCCTCCCAAGCCTGTATTCCTACCAAGGTGTTATGAAACAAAAATGTTACTGGGTAACATGGAAGCAGAGAAACAGTTTACCCAGGGGGGACTTCTTCAGCCAGCAGTTTGTTGGTGAGATTTTCTTGCCTAAAAGGTCTACGTTGTAGCTCTGCTCCTGTATCTCATTTCTCGAAGAGGAGAAACATCCGTTTCCAACTTGTTTTTCCCAGGGCCAAAATATCATTTCATTCTTTCAGGGCACGTCATTGCTGACAGACAGCAACAGGCTTCATCAAGGGAACGAAGGAACAACGTATTTCTTAGTGGTGGACAACGCTGTCTCGGAAGATGGTGGTGTTTATACCTGTGTTGCCAAAAATGCAGGAGGGGAGGTGTTGTGTAAAGCAGAGCTTATCGTACGTGAAGGTAAGGTAATTCTTTCAGGTGCAGAAGTTGCTTCCATACCCATTGGTACTCATATGCTCTGTATTCCTGCGTAGAATTTGTATTTTAGCAGTACGGCAGGATCCAATATGAGGGCAAATGGTCTAATGACCTACATATAGACACACACACACACACACACATATATATATACACAAATTAGATTTTTTTCCTCTGCTTCAGACTACGTAATGAACTGACACAATGGGCCACAGAAATAAGTAGGGCCATGTCTCTGGTGGTGGTCTGCTCTTTAATCTGGCTCTTTTGATTTATGGCAGGTGGAGATGCAGCCCCAAAGTTTATGTTGGCAGGTTCCGTAAATTCTGTGCAGAAGTTTAGAGGACACCTGTAATTTTTCCTGCCTTAAATTGTCCTGCAATAACTTTGCATGTTATTAGCAAGGCATCGTTGGCTGAATCTTAACGCTTATATTTTCCTTCATTTCCAAAGCTAAGAAAGACCAAGCAGAAAAGAAAGTGGCCACCAGGAGAAAGCTCCATTCTCTTTATGAGGTTAAGCAGGAGATTGGAAGGTAAATGAATTTTCCAAGTTTATATTATTACTAATGGAGAATACCTAATTGCCCACCTGAGCTGCTCAGCATGTGGAACCAGACGCAGAGGTGGATCCAGCTGTGGAAAAGCCTGAAAAGGTGAAAGTACTGGCAGAGGTGGGAGGTCTCCCCATTATGGGGGTGCTGGAAACGATTTCTTGAGGATTCTGACAGAGGATGGGAGAGTCCAGATAGCCCATAGCTCCAGGTAGCTCCAACCAGAAAAAATACCAGCCATAGGTATGGCTCCTCGAAAATTTTACCATCACAAGCCCAGAGTGACGTACGTCCAAGCCCCGTGCCTGTCCAAGGGATCCAAGAGCATCAACCTTTGTTAGCACAAGGCTCTATCACCTGAAACAGCTTTTCCCTTGATGCGAACTTGTTCCTTAGTTTTAGAGACAACCAGGAGAGGGCAATAGCACCCCACATACGGGAAAATCAGCTTTTTCTGTTGAAGAATTTCAGCCCTGAGCAGTAGGGAGCTGTCAAAGGCTGGGATGTGGAAAGGTCTATGCCTGCTGTGCAGAAGGCTTTGAACCAAGTCTGAGCAGGGTTGTCCTTTGATTTTACACAGGGGCTGCTTCAGTTTTGTGAAACGAGTTGTACATAAAGGGAACAGAGTGTCTTGTGCTGCCAAATTCATACCTCTACGAAGCAAAACAAAGGCTCGAGCGCACCAAGAGAGGGCTATTCTTGCCTCTCTGTCCCACGACAGAATTACCAGGCTCCTGGATCAGTTTGAAACGCGGAAAACGCTGATTTTGATTCTGGAGTTGTATCCTTTTCTGTGCTGCTTCTCTGAGGAGGCTGGGAAATACTGGGCAGAGCTCATTTATTGAATAACTAAGCAATTAAACATTGTAAAGTTTTGCTTGAGATAAGAGGACACGTGCAATCTTTCTCTGCGCTGCAGGATAGGATGCTCTGTGAGCTCCTCACTGAAGTACGGTGTTTCTGCTGTTTTGGGAAAAATCGTAACATTTGTATATACAAGTTGTGAATGAGTTGTTAAGCACCAAATCTCTTTTCTGAAATGTCTGGAAGTGTTCCATGGGCTCCAGTCTGGGTGAGCAGCAGGAAGATGCAGTGCAGATCAGAAAAGCCCATAACCAACAGGCAGATTTTAGCACAAGTGATACCATGCTCCTGCACGTAGGGAGCACGTAGGTTTAGAGCAACGCAATTCTATTACAATTCTGCAATAGAGGTTTTAATGAATTATATGCACATCACATTTGCCAGAGATCACCTCATGAATTCTGCTGGACAGAGGTAGTTACAAAGTAAAACTAAGCATTTAGCTGTAGCTCTGTGTTGCCTTAATGCCGTTGTCAGATGCTCCAGCGAAGAGCTCCTCGACCGTTTATTCAAGAAGAGTGTCGTCACTGAAGCAGAGGTAATCTTTCTTTCTCATCTCAAATCCAGAGTTGGTGGGTACCTTCCAACTGCATTTTCCTTTTTATGTGAGGAATGTCTTTGAACCAGTGATCATCTATCAAAACAGAATCAGCCTTTAATTGTGTTCCCATCGGCTTTCATTACTATGTTGAGTTTCTTTGTGAAATAACTAGAAATAGCCGGTGGTTTTGACCACCTGCATTTCATTCAGCCTAATACAGATGATATTTCCTCTATTATCACCTTTTCTTTGCTATCTGTCACTTGGAGCCTCCTGTATCTTCACATGCTTAATAACGCTTTATTCCCTTTCAACTGCACTTCTATCCACTCCCTTTCAGTCTCCAAACCAAGGGCTGAAATTCCAGTTTCTAAGGGGTTTTTTTGAGATCCTTGGTGCTCAAAGTTCAAAATGTTTCACATCTCCCATCTAGTAGCCAGATGTCCCGTATTTATTGGTAAAATTGATTTTTTTTTTAGAAATATTTAGAGGGAAATACAGAATGGTTTGGTTTGGAAGGGACTTCAGAGATCAGATGTCAGCTAAGACTGTAAAATATCAAAGGTAGAGGACTTGCAAAGCTGAAGCTAGCTGTAAATCTTGGCTCCTTGTTCAGTCAAAGTCAGGTCGGATCTACACATGGTCAAGAAAACAGGTTTGCAACATAGTTTTAAAACGTATTTGTGTTTTAAATGTGTTTGCCTGATCTACACCAAGGCAGAGATGAGTCTGAGTTGGACAAATCAGACGGTGGATGAGGTTCTTCAAACTTGGGAATTTCTGTATCTCTTTTTTGCATGTTTGTAGAGTTGTTATTTTTAAGTGAGGGCTTTTTCATAGACAGAGGCTCCAGCAGGGCACACAGAAGGCACAGCTTCATTCCACAGGGTTATGTTTGCTTCACATCCTATTTCAACTGAGACTAATATTAGAAGTTTATTCTAGTTTTAAAAGTATTTCTAGTTCAATCTCTCCTTTTCATATATTAAAAATGTTGGCAGAATCAGAGACCCTCCTATTTACCATTAATATTTAATAATTGTTTAATAATTGATTTAATTTTTAGGTCAAATTGTATATCAAGCAAATTTTGGAAGGAATCAAATATCTTCATGACAACAACGTCCTTCATTTGGACATTAAGGTAATGCGCAATGGCAGGTCCAGCTTATCATAGTCTCTTGTCGGTCAGGGAATGGGTATTCTCTATTTGAATTATTTTTACTTACAACTGAAAATATTGCCTGCTTTCAAGAAAAGCTCCTCCTTTTTTATTTTATTTCATTTACTAGCCGCTGAATATCCTCATGGTTTATCCTGAAAGGGAAGACCTTAAGCTCTGCGACTTTGGATTTGCTCAGAAGATCACGCCCTTTGAGCCTCAGTTCAGCAAATACGGGTCTCCAGAGTTCGTTGCCCCAGAAATTGTTTCTCAGTCACCAGTGTCAAAAGCAACCGATATCTGGTAACCTGTGCCCTTTCTAAAAAGCTTTTGCCCTAGCCAGCCTGAATTTCCATTTATCATTAATAAGCAAATGGACTAGTAATAATAATACAGGAAACTGAAAGTGAACACTGAGAATTCAAAACCCATCAGGGCTCTTAAAAGCTCCTTCTGTCTATTTTGTTCAACCATAATTGATCTCTGACAGCTAATTAATGCAAAGGAGCATCTTAGCAAAGATGATCTTTCTTAGAGGCAGCAGCTAGGGAGGATGATCCTAAGCGGCTTTCTAGAACAGGCAAACAAGCTCAAAAAGAGTATTTTGAGTCTCCTCCTCTATCTATGCTTTAAAAATGGAGGATTATTTGAGAACAATTTTTAAAAATGCTGAAAGGAAAAAAATTGAAGAGTGAAAGCAGTAGCTTTTGGGATTTATTTTCCTCGGAAAGGTGAGGAGAAGAAGGTGATCTTACTTGGGTAAGGGTGTCTAGTGGCAGGAACAGGGGCTGTGTGCTTGAGAAGGAGAGAGAAATAGCAACAAACACCTGACATGTGTTCCCTCTCTTCTCAGGGCTGTTGGAGTCATCACATATTTAAGGTAAATAAATCTTCTTGAAAAGATTCATTCAATATCCCTCTGTCTGTCAGAGCCCTTCAGTACCTTCAAGTGAGGGATTTGAGCGCAGCATTGAGTCCTTCTATAACAAGGACAATTTCTGTTGTGTTTTTCTCCTTTACTCACTCTTTCCTGGTTGCCCAGGGCTTTGGTCATTGTCCCTGCTTGAAGACCTGACAGCTGCTCTCCTTGACGTTAGCGATGAGAGCGGTGGATGAGGTTCACTCTTCTCCTTGCCTCTTTTAGCCAACACCCTACTGTAGCTGTGCGAAATCAAACCCTCAATTCCTTATCTGTGAAACAGGGATAAATAATTCGGTTAAGTGCCATGTAATGCTGGGGTGAAAGATGCTCTGTTGGTGGACGCACTGCTCACAAGCATTGCGAGTCCCATGCATGGAGTCCCTCAAGCGTTTTAAAGCCTCATGTAGGCATTTGTGCTTCTGTCATTTGAACAGCAAATAAAAGTCTAAAGTCTGTCTCCTTTTATTTTATGGTGTTCAACAAATAAGCCTGACGTGCAAGTCTCCATTTGCGGGGGAGAACGACAGAGGAACCCTTCTAAATATCCAGAACGGGGAAATTTCATGGACCATTCCTGATTTTGTTCACTTGAGTGAAGATGCAAAGGACTTTATAAAAGGGATCCTACAGCAGCACCCCAAGTGAGTGCTCCTTAGTGCTTCCTACAGCCAGCGCACAAAGATGTTGGTGTCTCAGCAGGCAGATCTCAGCTCATCGGAGCTGCGGTTGTTTTGAATAGTAGAAAGCTGATGTGGTGTGTTATGCTCTAATTCTTTTTTATTATTCCCCATTACCCAAAGAACAAGTTGGTAATTTGCCAAATTGGCCTGTTTCTGGTATGGTGATGTCCTTACTCCCCGACCCCTCCAGGCAGATGAGTTTCTGAAATGACCCAGAGACGTGGGAAGAGCAAAGACTGGTATAGAGAGAGTTATGCGAGAATTAAATAATATTAACCACATTCATTAAGCAATTTCAAGTACAAAAGGTGGCTTGAAGGCATGTTTGCAGGTGCTTGTTTTTGAATTTCATTTCTATTCTTTCTGCCTGCTGCCAAAGCTGTTTTTGCTCTGGCCACCTAAAGAGTCAAAGTCACTCTTAAAGCTGCTCTCGATGCCCTTGCATAGGCTCCCTGCGGAGTGCCATGGGGTCTTCCTGAGGATCTGCAGGGAGTCCCAGATTGAAAAAGGAGGATCATTTCACCTCAAGGGGAGGAAACCTTGGCTTGAAAGCCTCTGTCTGTCTGTTTCGCTTCTCATCTCTAAAACAGCAGCCTAAGGACATACACAAAAGTGTATGCCTGTGTCCACGGGAAACAGGCACCTTCAGGAAGATCTTGTGGTTGCTGCTGGAAGTGACACGCTACTAAAATGGTGATTTTTTTTTTTTTTCTCTTATCAGAGCCAGGCCTAGTGCTTTGGAGTGTCTTTCCCACAAGTGGTTCATGGTAAGTTTGTCCTGGTTCTTTATTACAGTCATTAAAAATATTGAGGTTGGAGGAGACCTTTGGAGGGGCAACTCCTAAAGCTGCTTGATATTATTTGCTGGTTTATTTTTTCTCTTGGTCTCCTACTTTCTGTCCTTCAGAGAAGCTCAGGAATGGCTCTCCAGAAAGAGGAGACACATTGGTGTTTACATGCCAAGATAACTTTCCTTTCAAAAGATAAAGACTACTACTGACATGAGCAGATATAACATGTCTGTATAGAAAGGAAACTGTGGCTTTGCAGGCCAAAGTTATGGTTTATATTCCAATGCCTCAAACTGCAAAGGAGAAGAGATAAAAAATTAACACACAAAAAAAAATAAAAGGAATTTAAAGTCATGCGTTGAACAGGCCTTGCTTTTATCATTGAAAAGCTGAGATTGTCTACAATTTAGCCATGAGGGGATTGTATCATTTGATCCAGTGTAACTTTCCTAAATTAAATAATTCTCGAAGGAGAGAATCCTAAAAAACTACTTCTTAGGAAATGAAGTCAGGATTTTTTAATCAATTATTTTCCTCTTGTTCCACCTGGCAGCATAATCTCCCCCTCGAAGCAGCTCATTTCATTAATACCAAGCAGCTCAAATTCATTGTGGCTCGGAGCAAGTGGCAGGTGAGTTGGCCTTAATCTATGTTGGTTCCTTTTAGTTCTATATATTTTTAATTACATTTGCATCTTTTTAAGTCTATTGGGCTAGGACAGCAGGCACAGCAGAGATCTCAGCATGGCTGAATAGGGAATAAGCCCAGGAGAGAGTGGTCAACGGATGTGGAAGAAATAAATTATCTCGGCTTCTACTGCCTGGAAATCATCTGGTCTAATGCAGGTGCCTGTAAGACACATGGTTGTGTCTAAGTCAGGTGCCCTCAGCTGCCTTTGCAGTTGGAACTGAATTATAGACAGGTCCCAAGAAGATTCCTCTTTTCCTGAAATTCTCTAAAATAATCAGACTGATTGCCCTTCGGGGATGCCCATTTCTCTCTGTTGGCTGTAAGGGGAGGCCAGCTGCTCAGCTTCAACTGAGATGTCTCACATGGCAGAAGTTAGAGCAGATGAATCCTCCTCCTACAATAGCCAAAAAGTCACTGTAGGTTGTAGTGCAGCCAATGGATTTAAGGCCACTTACTCCAGTTAGTCTCTCATCTGATGCGTTCCATTAAAAAATCCTTTTTCATCTACTTTGAGTGGCCAGATCATCTTTGAAAATCTCAAGTGCGGTCTTGCTTCCCCATTTGCAACAGCAAGTGTGTCCCCTGAAGTCAATACACTTTCACCTCTGTGAATGAGAGAAGAGTAAGACTTGGAGACCAAATAAGACCTAGATTTGACGACCTGTACACAAGGGTGGCAATGTGTTATTAAATTAGTATGTGTGGTATTTAAGAATTCAGGATTTCATTTTGCTATGCTTGCTTTACCATACTCCCACCATGTTTCCATCTGAGTGTGCTATATTTTGTTTTGCCTTCAGCGGTCTCTGATGTGCTATAAATCCATACTGGTAATGCGGTCTATCCCAGAAATCCTAGAAAGGACTCATGACAACACATCCCTGGCCATTTCCCGACATCTCATTGAAGAAAGTACTTCATCCAGTACCAGCGGCTCCTCTTCAGACAATGAGAACTCGCATTTCCCCAAGAAGAGACACTTTGGCTCCACACCCGAACTGCACTTGTCCATATTTGATGCACCAAGCCATCAGGAGCCTCCAAAACATGCAACTGAAGAGAAGCACTCCAAAATCTCAGTCCCTCCAGTAAAACCCATGAGGAGGAAGTATGCTTCGATGAAATCTGAGGTGGGGGATAAATCGCCCACAGAGAACAAAGAGCTCACAGCAAGTATCTTGAAGGAGAAAGAGGAGGGACTCCATCCCAGACTTCAGGATGAAAGAGCAGAGCAGTCCCAAAGAAGCAGTGCTACTGAGCCTTCATCGGTGAGGACTTCCACAGAAAGCACACCGCATCTAGGTCAGAAAGAAAAACCAGACATATTTTTATGTGATAAGGACAGAATCAAAAAGGCTGGGGATGGGACAGAAAAGCCATCTGTCTGTGTTCCTAGACAGAGTGTCATTAAAAGCACTTTCTACAGCCAAGCAGCTGAGCTACCTGCAAGGGGGCCTTCTTCACCGGGCAAGGAGTTCAGAAGACACCTGGACAGAGCCAGAAGGACTTTCCGGAAAGCTGGATATTCGAAGGTGCCCCTCAGCGGTCTCCGTGAACCCCTTCTAGAGCAGTTTGAACTGGAAGAAGAAGAAGGAAAGTCTGACGATGGAGATGATCGAAGGGAAAGTCTGTTTGGTTCCTTGACCAAATCAGCTTCATTTGACACTGCAAGGAAACCACCACATCCTGCCATTGCTGGTGCTAGCCGAAGCCGTTCCCTGGATGACTACAGGTTGAGAGCCTCAAGATCAGTGAGGGAACAAGATATTTTGGAAGAAGACTATGATATAACGTCACAGGAAAGTTGCCCTGAAGGCAGTGGCCACTGCGACATTTCTGCAGGCCCTGGCAAGGAATGTTCTGTAGACACTTCAAAGCAAGAGGACTTCAGGAGAGCCAGCAAGGATTGCTCAGAAGAGCAGCCCTCTCCTTCCACACAGTGTGAGGGTAATGGATGCCCATCTGTTTCTGTGCAACAGCTAGAGAGACTTCCAGTGTCACCTCATGGGAGCGAAAATAAGAAACATTTACTGAAGAAGTCAAAAGCTACTTACTTTGAGGAGGAAGTTGAAGATTTGGAAGGCAAAAGCCCCATTCTAACTGCCCAGTGCTCAGATGTAACTGCATCATCAGCTCAAAAATGTGAAAGCGTGGAGGCTAAGTCTTCTCCTGGCAGTGCCTCTGACACTGTTTTTCAGGAGGGGAAAGAGCCCATTTCAACTCTCACACAGCTGGAGACCACCTCCAAGTCAGCCCCGACAAGTATGGGAGGTGTGTATCTGCCCCAGGATTCCACTCACAGAACTGACATCCATCCGGATCTAAAAGGCGGAAGCTTGCTTATCAAAAGGACAGCCCCAGTTCCACCTTGGAAAGACAAAAGGCAGAAACATTCCCATGAAAAGACTTCTGCTCGTAGTGTTGCTGAATCTGACCTCATGGAGCACAAAAGCTCTGCTGTTTTAACAGGCCCACAGACAGAAACCGATTCACTTCCAGTATGTAAAGACAAAAGTCAGGGAATTCCTGGTAAAAATGTTCCAGCAGCTACAGCCTTGGTGGACAAATGGCCAGGTACCCCAACTGCTCTGCACACAGCTGATGAAGTTGATCATCAGAAGCTGAAGACCTATAAAGAGGTGAGATCTGCTCTCCTGGAGGATGAAGGACCAGGTATTACAGGAATCATTCCACCGTCAGCCCATGATGGTGAAAGCCAAACGCACAAGAGGGCTCTTGTTCACGTAGACACAGCATCAGCCGTCCTGAAGGGAGAGCATCTCGTTGTTCCAAAAGTCACGCCACAAAAATCAATGCCAACTTCGGTCTCTGATGGAGCATGGCAGGCTGAAACAGAATGGCCAGCTCATAGCAAGGAGAGGCCTGCTGCTCTGAGGAGTGAAAACTTAGCTGTCGCAGAGCTTGTTCCCAGTTTGGCCCATGAGGATGAAATCAAGGGAGCAGAACCCCAGAAGGTTTCTAAAGGCAGTGGAATGGTCCCTGATGTTCTGGAGAGCAGACATCCAGCTAGAACCTTGTCCTCCCCAGATACTGGCCTCCCTTCAGCCTCCCATGAAAAGCAAAAACATCCAAAGGCATCACTTGGCAGTGAGGTGAAATCTGTTGTGACAGCAAGTGGAAGCCGAGCAGCTGGACAGACTATGCCTGCTCCTTTCCTCAAGGCTGGACAACAGGTGTGTAAGCAACACCAGGTGGCCTATCCCAGTGGCAGAGCTTCTGCTGCTCTGGAGGGCGAACCTCCAGATGACTTAACTGCTTCACAACCAAAAGTCGCTCCAGCTTCAGTCCATGAGCTAGAATACGAGGAATATCCAAAGGTTTATGGTGAAGGTAGAGGTGTTGCCTTAGAAAGTGGAAGCTGTGATGCTGGAAAAACTGTCACAACATCGTTTCGCAGGGATCAAAGTCAGGAGCTCTCACATCACAGGTCTTCTTTTTACAGTGATGAGGAGTCTGCTGCATTGGAGGGCTTAGTGGATGAGATGGTTTCTCTCTCTGAAGAGATGAATGTTTGGGCAGAGTCAGTTTCTGGTGAGGACGAATGCAGAAAGCACATCTCTCCTCCCACAGAGATGTTCTACAAAGGCCCAGGTAGCCAAGCACCCAGGGACACCTCCTTCCCTCCTGTACAAGGAGGTAAAAGAGGAGAAGTCTCTGACCTGGAAAACCTTGCAAAACCCCATCTTGCCATGAGTGAGGAGTCAGTAGTACTGGAAGGGCAGGGAACACAAAAGGTTCCTCGTGAATGTGAGCATCTAGAGGAATTAGCATTTGAGAGCCCCACTTCTAGCCAAGTGAGCGCTTCCTCAACAGAGAGCTTGGACACTGGAAAAAGACCCAGTCAAGTGTCAGTGAGCAAGGACATTGGTAAACACCCAGAAGTTTCTTTAGTGAAAATCAAAGATCTGTCGGATGAAACACCCAGCCTTGGCAGTGGAACTCCAAAATTTGACATATCGGAGGTAGAGCCTGCCTATTTGAATTTCTCTGACTTGTATGACATTGTCTATTTCCCATTCGAGTTTCTGAACTATAAGAAGCCTTCGCCTAAACCAATTGGTAGAAGGTTTATACCTTTTGGTGAAAGGGCAAGGTCACCTCCTGCAGGACATTTGCATAAGGATAAAAGACTGTGCATCAGAGAAGAGTCAGAGGACAAGAACAGGAAGAACCGTTTGGAAATATCTGAGGATCCAAAGACCATGGGGAAAGGGTCGGAGAGTCATAAGGAAATGTATGGCCCCCAAAAGGACTCAAGTGGTAAGCAGAAAAGCTCCTTCTACAACAAGTCAGGACTCTTTAAACCGTATGCCAGGTCTCATTCAGTGGAGCAATCAGTGGAGCAGAGTCTGAAGAAGAAAGTAAAAGCCTCTGTTGCCCATATTTCAAGAATCCTAAAAGGAAAGACATCTCCTGAGCCAGAAGCAGAGGAAGGTAAATAACTCTGTGCCTTCATAGAATTGCTGCTATAACTGAGCTCTGCTAAATTTGCCTTTTCCTTTTTCCCCAGCATGTCCAAAGCCACGGTCAGACAGTCATTGCAAAACTGCGAGTGGCAGGTTATGAAATGAGCTGTCTTCACTGCTAGCTCCCTGTTACTGGATCACTTCCGTACGGAGTCAGCTGGGTTAATCTGCTGATGGAAGTGGCTTAAATTCCCCTCTCTGAGTTTGCACAAAAGCAGATCAGGGCTGGATGATGCTTTCCTTGCACCACTTTCTTCTGCTTCACCCCACATTTAAGCTAGGCCAGAAGAAAACTCTTGCTGTGACATGATCTCTCTCTCCCCTGAGCTGTTCTGCTGCCGTAGCTGTACCAGCAGGTTTGGGCAAGGTAGATGTTATCATCTGACCATGGCAAATCTTTAAAGCTAAAGTGACCGGGAGAAGTTGGTGAAGTCAACCTAAATCAGTGACACTGGACAACAGGATGTGTCCTTTTCTTCTCTGCCATCCCTAGATATGCCCTGTTCTTCCAGGACATCATTTTGCCTGTAATAGCTGTCATAGCCTTCCTTGTTGACTGAAGGCTCGTTAATAAGGAAACCTGTGACTGCTGAGCTATTTATGTGCAAACGGCAGAACCGTCTGCTGTAAATGGATGCCACGGGGAGAAGGATGGCCTTGAATGACTTCTCATCCTTTCTTCGAAACAGAGTTTGGTGAGCTGGGAAGTGAGGCAGTAGAAAAAGAGCTGTTAACAGGGGCTGAAGGATCTCTGAAGAGGAAATCAGGACTCCCTTCATTCAAGTTATCAAGCCTCATGCCCAAGGAGAAAGGTATTGCTATTGCTTAAGTCATCAGTTAGTTTTATCATGAAGTATCACTAACGAATATAGCAGTGCTGATTGAAGGTGGTTTCTAAGGATGGATCTGTAATGGTTGTCTTGAGATGACCTGGACCAACCCATGCAACATGAACCAGCCTCCTCTGTTTACTTCATAACTACTGGCCTTGCTAAAACTGTCTTGTCTTGGCATTGAATGGCAAATTGGAGCCATTCTAGGAAGCCACAGCAGATGAAGAAAATCTATTTGTAAGCTAGAAAGAAGAAAAAATGGAGTATCCAAGGGTGGGATGGCAGAAGCAGGGAACTGTGAATTCCCATGCTCCAGTCCTATGTGTGTGTAAGGGACAGACACGCTGCTGTGCGAGGCAGAGCTGTGAAATGAAAAATGGTGGGGCAGCCCCAAATGGCACGGCAGCAAAGCTGAACTCACTTTTGCCCAGGCAAGTTTCCCCTTGACTCCAGCAGGAGCATTTTCTGAGGCCAGGTTAATGCCCCAGCACTCAGCAGAGCCAAGCACTGGGAAAGGCGGGTGTGTGAGGCTGGCAGCTCCTGGGCACTGCGGAGGAAAAGCCCTGGAGAAACACAGAAGAAAACCTGAGCTCCGCCCTTCCCATGGAGACAGCAGCAGATTTGACGCTCTGTGGTGTTTTTTTCTCCTTCCATATCCACCTTTTATCTCTTCTTGTGTTGTCTTAATACGATCCACTCATCCCCGAAATACCATCATTTAATTTTGACCCCATATTTAAGCTAGGCCAGAAGAAAACTCTTGCTGTGACATGATCTCTCTCTCCCCTGAGCTGTTCTGCTGCCGTAGCTGTACCAGCAGGTTTGGGCAAGGTAGATGTTCCAAGATCCATCTGAATTATTGTGTGTGAACAGTCACACTGTCTCCATGAGGCTGAATGGGGCTCCTCCACCTGTGTGCCCAGTGCCCAGGGAATTTTCCAACCAGTGGTCAAAGGAATGCCAGAGCATCAACCAGAAATGCTCTTGAACCAATTAAAAATGCTTTCCGATGTCCTGCGTGCACTTATTTTCTACATAGGCCTCCTGGCCACTCCGCATTGCTGGTTTTCCTCTTCTTTGCAGCACCTTCGTTCGTTGAGGAGCTCATCGATCAAGCTGCTGCTGTTGGACAGTGCGTGACGCTGTCGTGCCGGACGGCGCCTCACTCCTCCCTGCACATCAACTGGTTCAGAGGTGACGTCGGCATCCTTCTAGGGAGTCCCCAGCCTCTGGGACAGGGGTGCAGGGAGGGTTTTGGACACCTTGGTGTAAATTTTGCAGGGTACTTATCTCTCCTACCTTCTGCTTTTCAGATGGGATAGCTGTCCAGAGCAGCAGCCGGATCCTCATCTCAGCCACGCTCAAAAACTTCCAGCTGCTAACTATTCTCTCTGTTAGCGCTGATGATTTTGGTATTTACACCTGTGTGGCCACAAACTCCCTGGGCTCAGCATCCACCTCCTGCATCATAAGAAAAGCAGGTAAGAGAAGAAGTAGCTACGGAAGTAGGTATTACAAGTACTTCTACCCAAAAACATGACCTGTAAATAGCTGTGAGGTGGTATTTCTGCAGATAGGTTCAGAGGACAATCTCTCTCTTGCCTGCCACAGCCCTTGCTGTCTGATAACGTGGCACATTTTGGAGGGTTCATTCCTTCTTCTTCACTCTTCAGTCTCTCTGCTGGATTTAGAGCCACTCCAGTAACCGTGTGGTTCTAGAACCAGACTTCAAAATCTTGAGTTTAAATTAGACATGGTTAAGTTGCTGTTCCACTAGGTGTGTGTGTAAATATACACATATATATAAATTAAAACATATACATTTATGTATATATATATAAAAAGAATATGTGTGACTGAGAAATGCTGGGTGCAGAGGTACGTATCACAGCACTGCTATTGCCAACAGTCACTGGGTTTTGTGCCTCCTCTCGGCAGAGGTTCCTCCCAGCCCTCCACCCCCTGACATCGTGGAGGTCTACGAGGATGGAGTGCAGGTGGTCTGGAAACCGGTGGAAACCAACATACCCATCCGTTACACTGTCCAGTGCAAGAGCGAAGGTAATGCAGAGTGCTGCCCTTACACTTTACAGGGAACATCTTGATTTGTGTGATTTCTCCACCAGCTGGATATTTTCTTTTTATTCAGAAGCAGCCTCATTTTAGCTCTCGTTTAAAGATAGGAATGAAATTCATGGTGCCGTCATTTAGCCATCTAAAGTTCGATGTTTTGCCGGCTAAATCAGGCTGGAATATGCATGCTCATGCAAAGGCTTTGCTAAAGTGTGAATCAAACCAAGTTGCATGGAAGCTGTGACCAAAAAAGTGAACAGCTACAGAAGAATATGCACGGCTGGTGCCAGGTACACAGGCCTGAGTAATCCTTTGACAACCTTAGACACTAATAATGCCCAGCAACAACGACCAGCAGAAAATATCATCCTACCCTCAGGCTCTCTGTACAGTCCGTGGAGGAAAATGGTCTATCGAAAAGGCAATTCATCCTCTGCCAAACAGCCATGCTTTCTATTTCCATCGATTGTGCAGGAAGCTTAGGGCGAACAGCCAGGACAAGATGCCAAAAGTTTGGCAAAACTGCATCTTCCCTTTGATGGTCCCTTCCAAGGCTTGGTGCAGAGCCTGATGAAGTCAGGGGATGTTTTCTCGTTTAATTCCACGAACTTTGAATCAAATCCCCAAGCCTGTTCTGCCTCTCTTGGGACTGTTTTTGCTGTTATTGTTATGAACACTACCCTTGACAGTAATCTCTACTGCAGTCACACATACACAGCCCTTTGGATTCAGCTGCTCCCTGTTCCTTCTTTTAATTCTCCAAACACACGCGTGTTTCTGGATTAGCATGAGCATGGGCAGCAGCTTTCTGTCTTTTCACTCTGGAGCTGATGTCAGCCACTTTTCCTCCAACACAGCTTGCTTTATTGTTATTGCTTTTGACACAACTGTAGGCGAGACTTTGGGGAGGATACAAATGTGAGTTGTTCCAATTAGGAAGAAAAACAGGAAACAGCATCTACTATCTTCCATTGCGTTCCGTGCATTTGGCAGGAACATGCAAAGTCCTGCTTTCCTGAACACAGGAGAATTAAGATATGCAGAAAAAAAGGTCCTTGTTTTATCCATTATTTCACAGTAGGCTTTTGCATGCGGCTTCTGTAGACACTTTTCTCTGTTTCTGAGCCGCATCTGCTCCTTCTTACACATACTCACCCCTAATCCAACCAGTACCCTGCAAAGTCATTGATGCCTTCATTTTGGGTGGTGAATTATTGCTTGTCCTATGGTTTGAAGATTTCTACAGATGTTTATTTGAATGAAAGGATGGGTTTAATCTCAGGCAGTCTCAATTTGAGTTCAGCCTTGAGCACAGCAGCAATGTCAAAGTATGGGGCACAGCACCATCTGCAATGAACGATCATTAAATGTTTGCTGGTGATTTTCTATTTCCCACCTTAGTCCCATGAATAATGACTCCAGGACAAACCTAAAACTTCAGTTCCCTGAGAAATCACTCGAGTTTCACAAAAGCTGAGTGAACCTGGCCCCAGCTCACTGGGTTTGGTAGGAGGGTGTTAGTGGATAGTTCTGCTCCGAAATCCTGCACCTCATGCTTTCAATTGGACTCAAGATAGGGCCAAAGGGGAAAAGAAAAAGTGATTTTTCTAAGCTTTTGTTTGAAGTTCTTGATGTGTATTTGCATTAGAGCTTGGTGGTGTGAATTACATAAACAGAAACTATACAAGAAACTTTGACCATTCCTCTGAAACAATCTCACCACAGCTTGGACTGATTAGATGTAAACCAGCTGAATTTGGAAGAGAGGAGTTTGGCACATGCACAGAAGTTGTCCACAGCAAGTCAGTTTTTCCTTCACTGCAAGAGATTCCACTGTTTTTCCATATTCCCAGCACATGAGCAAAGTTGATGGGGAAAAAAACCCACAAAACCAAACCACAAAAAAACCAATCCCCCCCTGCCCCCGCAAACCAAAAAAAAAAACCCCAAATCTTGGTGTGACCATCTTAAATGACTCCTAATCTCTTTTCTCTCTTTCCTTGGCCAAGATGGGGAGTGGACGACTCTTGCTGCTGACATCGCTGACTGCTGCTACTATGCCAAAAATCTTTCCAGAGGGTTTACCTACTGCTTCAGGATAGCCTCCACCACTAAAGCGGGAATGGGCCCGTACAGCGACCCATCTGCCAAAGTGAAAATCACCAGGAAGGATCAAACGGGTAAGATCGAGTGCCGAGAAAGCATGGTGTTTTTCCCACATCAAAACAATTCCACCCTTTTGGATGTGGGTCCAGAAGTCAAGGGCAAGTGAATCAAGAGCAATTCCACCTGGCTTGGGGTGGTTTAGCTCTTCCTTCTCTTTGTCTCTCTTACTTAGAAGTAAATTATTTTCTAATTCTGGGCACAGGGGAATATGTGTAAATATATACAACATAAATATTAAAATAATAACAATATGTAAATATAAATAATATGTAAATATATATAAAAATACAATAATAATATAAAAATCCGGGAATTGTAGAGTACCCACTAAAGACCCACTCAGTTTTTGATGTGAGATGAGAAGGAAACAGGTCTGTGACAATGAATGTCTTACTGGTGGCACTGATCTATTGGTATGGATCTGCCACTGGTGAAAGCCCTGGACCTGCTCTTTGGTAAGGACTCAGTCCTAAGTTCAGTAGTTAATTTTTGTGTTCTGCTGTTTGCTACTGGGAATTATTGCCCTGCCGTGGTGCATTTTTCAGCTGAGCTTCAACAAGGCCAAGTGCCAGGTCCTGCACTTGAGCCACAACAACCCCATGCATCGCTACAGGCTTGGGGAAGTGTGGCTGGAGAGCTGCCTGGCAGAAAAGGACCTGGGGGTTCTAATTGACAAGCAGCTGAATGTGAGCCAGCAGTGTGCCCAGGTGGCCAAGAAAGCCAATGGCATCCTGGCTTGTATTAGAAATAGTGTGACCAGAAGAAGGAGGGAGGTGATTGTTCCCCTGTACTCAGCACTGGTGAGGCCACACCTTGAGTATTGTGTCCAGTTTTGGGCACCTCAATACGAGAGAGATATCGAGGTGCTGGAGTGAGTGCAGAGGGGGGCAACGAAGCTGGTGAAGGGCCTGGAGAATAAATCTTATGAGGAGTGGTTGAAGGAGCTGGGACTGTTTAGTTTGAGGAAGAGGAGGCTGAGGGGAGACCTCATCAGTCTCTACAACTACTTGAAAGGACATTGTAGAGAGGTTGGTGCTGGTCACTTCTCACAGGTAATTAGCGATAGAACAAGAGGGAATGGCTTGAAGCTGCAACAGGGTAGGTTTAGACTGGACATTAGGAAAAAATTCTTCACAGAAAGAGTGGTCAGACACTGGAACAGGCTGCCCAGGGAGGTGGTGGAGTCACCATCCCTGAATGTGTTTAAGAGTCATTTAGGTGTGGTGTTGGGGGATATGGTGTAGGGGAGAGCTTTGTAGAGTGGGGTTGATGGTTGGACTCGATGATCCCAAGGGTCTTTTCCAACCTAGATGATTCTACGATTCTATGTATTTGGTCTCTGAAGTAGAGAAAGCTCGATTTATTATTTTTTTCACCTGTTTGAATACTTCGTTCTATACAGATGTTTTTAAAATTAAGAAATCCATAACCCCACAGCAAATATATCCTTGCAGCAAAGGAAGTATCCTTTCTGCCAAGAAGTGGAAGGATGGTCTAAGTGGAATTTCCTCCCAGTGGAAAGGATTATTCTGTAAAAATCAGTTCACAAGAGATATTTTTAAAATCAGTTCACAAGAGATATTTTTAACTCACCCTAAATCCCCTGCTTTCCCTTGGCTCAGGATGTGTTACCATATCTCAATGTGCCCGGCATTTCCAAGCAGAAGCTTTAATGTGTCAAGAGATGCTTTAATATTTCAGGGAGTGCTCGGACATAACCATATGCCAGAACCAGAGCAACAAGTTTCAGCTGCTGCCCTGAAATATCCAACTAAAAGAAGTTTCTAATTCTTTGTCAGTCTCTTACCGTGCCCTGATGACTTGCTGTGTGAGAAGATGAGAACCAGTGGCTAAGATGTTTGATATCATAGCACACAACATACAATCCATCACCTATAGTCTGGAGTGGTCACAGCAGGGAATTACTGGGTGAACAGCCCAGAATCTGCTGCATTCGAATAGCATTGGGTGCCATTGGGTAGACTTGTCTGGAGAAAGCTCTGCCATCACCTTTGTCGTTGTTCACAGATAGCGGAGGGTGGCTTAGAGAGGCTCCAGTTTCCAGACAGAGGTGTTTTCCCGTGTAATCCCTGTCCCTTTTTTTCTGCAGAGCTTCGTGCTGCAATGCAGCACTTCCCATCAGCTGCTACTGAAGAAGAGAGCGAAATAATCGCACCATCCGAGCCTTTCCCAACCTATCAGACCTACGCCTTCCAAACAGAGATCAAAAGGTAATGAATCCAACTGAGCACTCAACCAGATGGAGGGAAACGCCGCCTCTGGCTGGAGTTTAGAAAAGTCATTTTTATAAATGCGCTGCTCACCTAGTGTCATGGTGTTTTGTTGAAAATAACTCCACAGCGATACCTCTAAACCTGAGATCGTTGGCTGAGCTATCTTCACCTTGCTTTGGTAGGATTCAAGTGTGGATTTTCTGGGACAGCAAAAGGGTCTGTGCTGGGCACCAGGATATCATGAAGTGAGCCCAGGGCTAACACAGGCTCCTCTCTTTGCTGCAGCTACCAGTTTCAGACAGGGGGTTGGGATTCAACTCAACTTTCTCTAGTTGATCTCTAGAAGATAGGCACCAACTGCTGATCCCAACAGAAGGAGGCAGCTGCCTGCAGGGGTTAGTTCTCCTGCTTGAGACACAATGAGCCACCTTCTCTCTCCACAGGAGTTAAGTTCTCACTCCTGCAATTTAAAGTGACTGTACAATTTAGAGACACAGGAGGATGTACAAACTGTGACAATAGGTACGGTAACTCCCCGTCAGGCATGGATGAAAAACACAGCATGGGATCCCGGTAGTTTTAAAGAACAGAAGCTCCTGGCTCTTCCAGGAGTAGCAGAGAAGTTTAACTTGCCTTTGTGTTCCTTTGTACCAGGGGGCGTTTCAGCATCGTCCGACAGTGCAGGGAAAAAGTGAGCGGCAAGACTTTAGCTGCTAAAATTATCCCTTACTGGCAAGAGGACAAGCAGACTGTGCTCCTCGAGTACCAAGTCCTGAGGAAACTTCATCACACAAACATAGCTCAGCTGAAGGGAGCCTACGTCAGCCCACGGCACTTAGTGTTGATCCAGGAGATGTGCGTGGGGCCGGAGCTGCTCCACTCTTTGGCATTACGGTAATAACAAGTGGAGGGAAGGGTTTTCCAGTCAGGGCTGGTGGAGGGAGCAAAAGACCTATTGCTTTTCCCTGACAAACTGGATCATCTCTTTCCATCTGTTCCAGTGTGTTGTCATTGCACACAGGATTTGTGATGCCTTTGTTCTGCAGCTTCTTGTGACATAAAAAAATTACTTAAGTTCCCTAAAAGGTTGGGGTAGGGGACAATTCAGGGCCACCCAGTTGAGATGTTGAATGCAATTTACAACAGTTGATATGAAACCCCCTCTCCCATAACAAGGAGATTATTGTGGCTCGGGAAGCCTCATTTCTCCTCCATGTTGTTTCTCACAATGGCAGAAAATGGATCTGCTGAATTAAGCAGAGGGAATGGCAGGCATCAAATCTGTATTTTGATTTCTGCACAACCACTTGCAGCTCTACAACGTCCTGAACCTCTTGCAGCTGCAAACCTGACTCATGGTCTGGACCAGCCTCTCCATGTACAGTAGATTTGCTAAATGAGTAGAGTTGTTTCTTCTTGACTCTCAAGGCCCTCATGGGATTAGACGTCCAGGGAAGGATGATAGTGGGTGTAGATAGGGCATGCAGATAGGACACCTCTGGTTTCTATCCCCTTTCTTCTACCAGGACATCGTACTCAGAAGTGGAGGTCCGAGATTACCTGTGGCAGATCCTCAGTGCCATTGAGTATCTCCACGCACACAGCATCCTGCACTTGGATCTCAGATCTGAAAACATGGTCATCACCGAGCCCAACTTGCTGAAACTCCTGGATTTTGGCAATGCACAGTTCTACACACAAGACAAGGTTATTACCATGGACAAGTGCACGGACTATGTTGAAACCATGGGTAAGTAGAGTTCAGTCACCGCGACCTTGGCTTGGTATGGAATCTGTGGTAAACAGAAAGAGAGAGTCATCGATCAAAGCAGCAGTTGGGCCCAGCAAGCAAAGTCTCCCAGGCCCTGCCTTCCAGTAACAGTGTGAGTTTGCAGGAACAGCTAGTGGTGACAGCAATCCCACTTGCTGACCGCAGAGGACAATGCCAGAGAGGTCACAGCCGACACTGCTCTGGCTGGCATCCATGTGTTCAGAGCAGTATTACTGCTATTTGGCCTGATGCTTTTTCTTCTTTGCTCTTGGGAAGGTACCAAAACATAAAAGTACCCACTGGTTTTGTGCTGGTCTCTGCATTGGAGGGGAGCCTGGCTCACGCCAGTTTGCTTTTCTAGCTCCAGAACTGCTGACAGAGCAAGGAGCCCTCCCACAGACTGATATCTGGTCCATCGGAATCACAGCCTTCATCATGTAAGTCAGTCTGTCTTTCCCTGCCCTATGAGCAGCTTTAAAAGTGCAATTTCATAGTCATCAACCAGGGGAGACGCGTTGACTCAGAGAGCTGACCTCAGTTGTGCCCCTCTCGATGTTTAACTCCAGCTGGCAACTAGGACCACGCAGCCACTCGCTCACTTCTCCCCCTCGCCAAGTGGGATGGGGAGAAGAATCAGAAAAATAAGGAAAACTCATGAGTTGAGATAAAGGCAGTTTAATAAGTAGAGCAAAAGCTGCGCACACAAGAAAAGCAAAACAGGGAATTCATTCCCTGCTTCCCCTCAGCAGGCAGGCATTCCGCCATCTCCAGGAATCACACGTAATAGTTGCTTGGGAAGATGAAATGCCATCACTCTGAACGTCCCCCCCTTCCTTCTTCTTCCCCCAGCTTTATACACTGAGAATGACATCATATGGCATGGAATATCCCTGTGGTCAGTTGGGGTCAGCTGTCACAGCTGTTTGTTGTTCCCCCTTCTCGTTCCCAACTTCTTGTTCCCCCCAGCCTAACTCACTGGCGGGGCGGTGTGAGGAGCAGAAAAGGCCCTGAGAGCTTAGAAACAACCAAAAACATTACTGTGTTAACATTATTCTCATCCTAAACCCAAAACATGGCACAACATCAGCTGCTAGTAAGAAAGTCAACTCTATCCCAACCGAAACCAGCACAGCCCCCTCTTCTTGGCAGGGCCACAGAAGTCTGTGTGATGGAGAGTACAGAGCTGGCTGCACCACACTCTGCCCAGTCCCACCAATGTCTCCGAGTATAGCAAGGCTGTTTTACAATACAGCAGCTGCTGGTGTTTCTCACTCAGCCTTGCCTGAGAAGCCCCAACTTTAACAAGAAAATTCAAATTACACCAAGTGGAAAAGCAGCCAAAATCATGAAATCCACAGAAGAACAGTGGCCTTTGGGATTTTGTTTTCCTATATGATGTTTCCGTGCACTGTCATCACCCTCCTCTCACTGCTGGGTGGGAATTCCTGAGAGAAGCAGCATCTTGAGCGATGCCTTTCATTCTGCTCAATTCTCTTCTTTTGGGGCAGGTTGAGTGCCAACTACCCCGTCAGCTCCGACATACCCTGTGAGTTTCTGAGGACGGCCAGGAAGGGGAAAGTGAAGCTCACGAGGTGCTATGCGGGTCTCTCCGGGGGAGCAGTGTCGTTTCTCCAGAGCACGCTGTGTGCAAATCCTTGGTAAGATGGTGTCTGCTCTCCCAACAGCACAGTTGGTGTAGATTCTGGCTATTGTCCCTTCTCTCCATTTGCAAGGAGCCTCCTCACCCAACATGGATCCCCAGCTGACCTTCTCACCTTTGTCTGTCTGTCCTAGGGGAAGGCCATCAGCCTCAGAGTGCCTTCAGAGCCCATGGCTCCAGGAGACAGGTTTGGACAACAGGCAACAGGCTCTGGTTACCTTCCCTACCACCAAACTGAGGAATTTCCTCACCGAACGGGAAAAGAAAAGGGGCCTACTGTGCTCCAAGTATGGCCTCATGATTGCACAGTGACATGGATGTAATGACAGATGTGAATTGTCTCCCTCTCCCCTTCTGAACTTAGTGTTTGGTACCAAAGAGTCCTGCCAAGTTGCTGTGCATCAGCTGAGCTGGGGTAACTGCTCTGAGCAAAAAAATGAGCACTTTAATCCATATTACGTGCATTGCCACAAGGTAAGAAGAGAAATACAGACCTAACATGGCTCAGCTGACTAACGGTAACTTGACAGTACGTGTGTCACTTGGCTGCACGCTTCCTGGAATAAACAGGAGAGATTGGCATAGCCATTTCTGCATGGAACTAGCTACCAGCCCCAAGCAGCTTTGCAAATCCTTCCCTGAGGTCCGAAGGACTCCACGCATGCAAATGCTGGGCGCTGACTTCTGCCCCTGGCCCAGGACGTGATGACCAGACATGCTTTCAGATGGTACGGCACTGCTCATCCCACAGTGACCAACACAGCAAGGTCTGAGTGACTAGTGGGTTTCCCACCTGCCTCCAATCCAAAAGAATTCAGTGACCAGTTATGATGGGAAAATAGGGAATCGTGAAGCACTTTTTTAGGAAGGGCTGATGTTAGACAGCCATGTATCTTCAGGCTGTGGGTTTAGAGGTCCAACTAGATAAAGACCTGAGCAAACTGCTCTGAGCTGATAGCTGACCTTGCTTTGAGCAGAAGGTTGGTCTACAGACCTCCTGAGGGCCCCTCCCAGCCTGATTTATCCTGTGATCCCATGTCCTTGCCAAGTGCCAGACACAAGGCTGGAGTGGTGGGACTCTGCTAGCATCCATCAGCAGCCAGGCTCAGCATGTCGCTTACCTGGCCAAGTTCTCCACCATCTCCACGAGGCTGGAGGAGAGTTCTTCTAGCTGAGGACCAACAAGAGGCTTGCAAAGGGAGGAGGCATGTGTTACCTGTGTGACAGTAGTACCACAGAGCTTTTCATACTCTGTGAGGAAACTCACTCCTGCACAAGTGACAAGGAACAAGAAGAGCCAGTATCCATCAAAGCAGCCTTGTAGCTTGACCCTGTGGTACAAGGTGTGTACAGGGAGGGCAGCAGCAACGGGGCTTTCTGGTAACTGATTAATTGCACACCTTCCTCATCCTACTGCAAGAGACCACAGCTTGCTTGTCTTTGAGAAGGGTTGATGGCCCAAGTTGACCCTCCGTATGCCACTCCTCTTGAGCGGCCCATCTCCTGCTTTCTTAGAGCCCAGCCCGCTGCTTGGTGAGCTGTGTGGCTCCATGGAAGGTCACCGTCTCTCCATGGGCACCTGCACTGTCGTGTCTGCAGAGCTGACCAAGCTCCTCAAAGGTTTCAGGGTTTGAAAACATCACAAAACTTGTTTTTTGGGGCACGTATTTGAACTCTCCCATTAGACCTAAATGACAGACTTACCTATCACAAAAGATCTTACAATAACCCTTCACCTGTTTGACTGTATCTGCATCAATTATATTAAAAATGTGTTAATTACAAACATACAGAAATAACTCTTGAAGAAACCAAGCTGCGACTTGGTGTATGGGCATCTCTGGGAAAGATGTTCCCTAGGGCCAGGAGGCCGGCACATGGAGAGTTTAGTTGTACGGCTTTCCTCACAAGCGGGGCTAAAATGGGCTTGTGCAGAAAGCCTTTTCTGAGCCCATCCAAGACTGTCAGGAGGTGGTGTGAGGGGCTCGTTGTATCCTTACTTTGCTCCCCATCAAAAATGTTCCCCCACCCTGCCTGGCTTCACTGCCTTTGGATCGGTGCATCCTGCCTGTCACGGAGTATTTCAGCATATGCCGTGACCTTCTGGGAATAACTTGGCCACTATTTGCTGCCAATAATAAAGGCAGCAAACGCAATAGTGACCATGATGTTGTTATATGCAGATGTTGTACCTCTAAGAGACTTTGCCCCTTTGAAGCCAGGCTGCTCCTCTCTGGGAAGTGCATCTACCAGGAGACGTGGCAGCAGCGTCACTGCCAGATCCTGCACGTTTTAATTCTTCAGAACAATCCTCAACTTTCATGTTCCTCTTTCTCCTTCAAAATCTGCTTTCCTTTGCAATGGATGGTGTTAGCTGTGTCATTGCTTTTTACTTATAACCTCAGCGTTCCTTTGAGTTTCTCTGAAGTGAATGATGTATCTATTGGTGCCATTGAGTTTCTTCAGTTTTCCTTACAAGCAGCGGTAAGCGGAGGCTTTCTCAGAGCTGTATCTGGCTGCGTTTAGAGGAACAAGGATGGGAAATCGGTTTCTAATACATCACAGTTTAATATTAGAGGTGATGCTATTGAACCAGGGGTGGTCTTTCCCAACACGTTTAACCCAAATTGTTCCAAACCTAAAGCATGCAGCATCACGACTCCTTCCCTCGCACGACGTGCAGAGCAGGAATTGTAACTGAGAGCAGAGAAGCTTTCACTGTGCTGCCGAGCATAGACACCGATTCAATAGGCTGTAAAGCTTTGAATGTCAACATAATATTGTCTTCACTATGCAAAATCAAGGTTTTAGGGCCAGATTCCATGCTCAGTTCTCTTGGGGGATGGATAGAGGAGCCACACGAGACAGACACTGCAATGAGCTCTGCCCCCCAAATGAATTTTTCAAGACCCTGGATTCCTTCTAATTTAGCTTCTTTTACAAACCCAATAAGGTTTCTGTTGGCACAGGTTAGTTCTTTACTCTTGGGATGGAAAGCTGAGTGCCAGGGGACAACCCATCTAAGCATAAAACTTAATTGCAGATTAACTCATTTGGAGCTTTCACACTCTTCCCTATATGACTCAAATGAAGTGATTTTTCTTTTATTCTATTTTTGCTTCTCACAACTGCATGCACTGGAGCATGTCTGAAGTCTTTTCTAGACTCAGTACTGTTTGGTTAAATAAACCACTCTGACAAGAAAGTAAAGCCAAATTTTTCTGCCAAATCCTTGTAATTGTCATTCTTTTTACTTACATTTTTCCTAAGCCCAGTCCACGTTTCTGCATCACCCATCCCTCACCCCTCAACTCTGACCTGGTGTCCCTACAAGTGATAACCCCAAATATACCCTGTTACATGAGCAGTGAACGACCTGCAGGCAAATCACCCCCACAAAAAAAATCCTCTTGCTCTGGAGTGAGGACATCACTTGACCATGATTCACTGTGGCTTTGACCTGCCCAAGGCATTCCTGGGCGTGGTTTGGAGCTTGCAAAGATCAAACCATTGGCCAAAACGTGGGAAGAGCTCCAGCTTAATTCCACCACTGGAAGGTCTGGGCTAATGCCCAGTCTGTCAATATGGGGTACTTTACCCCCGAATGCAGTTACAACATAACCCTGTCCTTTGCAGAAAAAAGTAGAATCTGGCTTTGATGTTTGGACGTACATGAAAATGTTTGAGTTTCATTCCTCCATCGTGTATAAAGTCCAAGGTTAGTATCAGCATTAAAATCAATCCACTGTCCTCCACAAAGGTAAAGCTGTGATGGGGCTTCTGTAAGGACTGATGCTGTCAGAGCCTTAATTATTGCAGGGGGAAAAAAAAAAACAACAGAGCAGAGCTTGTAGAGCAAAGTTTTATCCTGCTTTAGAGCCAGTGGATAAAACGAAGATCATAGAATCATAGAATGGTTCAGGTCAGAAGGGACCTTAAAGATCACCTTGTTCCAACCCCAGGGACACCTCCCACTAGACCAGGTTGCTCAAAGCCCCATCCAGCCTGGCCTTGAACACCTCCAGGGATGGGGCAGCCACAACTTCTCTGGGCAACCTGGGCCAGGGTCTCACCACCCTCACAGTAAAGAATTTCTTCCCAATATCTAATCTAAATCTCTCCTCTTTCAGTTTAAAACCATTAACCCTCATCCTATCACTACACTCGCTGATCCAGAGTCCCTCCCCAGCTTTCCTGGAGCCCCTTTAGGGACTGGAAGGGGCTCTAAGGTCTCCCCGGAGCCTTCTCTTCTCCAGGCTGAACAACCACAACTCTCTCAGCCTGTCCTCACAGCAGAGGGGCTCCAGCCCTCTGATCATCTTTGTGGCTCTCCACTGGACCCATTCCAAAAAGGTCTATGTCCTTCTTGTGCTGAGGACTCCAGAGCTGCACGCAGTACTCCAGGTGGGGCCTCACCAGCGCAGAGTAGAGGGGTAGAATCACCTCCCTCAACCTGCTGGCCATACTTCTTTTGATGTAGCCCAGGATGCAGTTGGTTTCTGTGCTGCAAGCGTGCATTGCTGGCTCATGTTGAGCTTCTTGTCTACCAGCATCTCCAAGTCCTTCTCCTCAGGGCTGCTCTCAATCCATTCTCTGCCCAACCTGGATTTGTACCTGGGATTGATGTGACCCAGGTGCAGGACCTTGCACTTGGCCTGGTTGAACTTCATGAGGTTCACACGGGCCCACCTCTCAAGCCTGTCCAGGTCCCTCTGGATGGCATCCCTTCCCTCCTGTCCCTGTGTTCCCTTTAATCTTTACCCATAAGCTCTCCATTGGGTCTTCGTCCATCCCCAGGTGGAGCTCCATGCACTCCAGCTGTTAATTGATACAGAGGGGAACACCCCCTCCTTGTCTCCCCAGCCTGTCCTTCCTGAAGAGTCTGCATCCCTCCATTCCAACGCTCCAATCGTCTGTGATGCCAATAAGATCATAGCCCAGAGGCGTGTGCATATCTCTAACTCCTCTTTCTTGTTTCCCATGCTACAAGCATTTGCGTAAAGGCACTTCAGGTGGGTGCCCTGACTCACTGGCTGGAGTGACTGCATTTCCTTCATGCTGCTCTTCAGGTGGTCCTCCTTTGAGGTGTTTTATCTGTGACTCCCTGGTTCCTATTGCCTCAGGAGCCCCTGGCTCATCCCCATAAGACTTTGAGTGTGCTGCAGCATACCCAGCACACCTCAGAGCAACAGGTTGAGGGCCTTCACTAGTGACGCATCCCTCAGACCTGGGAGCATCATCCCTTGGCTTGTCACAAGCAAGCTGGGTAATATCCCTCTCCCCCAACAAGCCTAGGTTAAAGCTCGGTCAACGAGCCCCGAGCTCAAGAGCTAGCTCATGAGTAAACACCCTCTTCCCCCTTTCAGAAAGACGAACCCCATCCGATGCCAACAAGCCTGGTGCCACGTAGGCCATCCCATTGTTGAAAAACCCAAAATTGTGGTGGTGACACCAACCACGGAGCCATGTATTGACAGACTGCACACGTCTGTTTCTTTCAGAGTTACTGCCTGTAACTGGGAGAACAGAAGAAAAGATAACCTGCACCCCAAATTCCCTTATTAACCTTCCCAAGGCCCTGAAGTCTCTTTTGATTGCTCTTGGGTTATGCGTTGCCACTTCATCTCCACCCATGTGAAAGAGCAACAGCAGGTAGTAGTCCAAGGGCCAAACCAGTCTGGGAAGTTTCCTAGTGATATCCCTGACCCAGGCCCCAGGAAGGCAGCATACTTACCTAAGAAGAAGGTCTGCCCGGCAGCATATTGGACCTTCTGTTCCCCTCAGAAGGGAGTCACCTACTAACGTTCGTGGGCTTATAAGGTCACAGTGGCTGTAGCCCATATGGGACTGAGGTTGTTTTCTCATGCCCCACTTGGGTTTTCTAGTCCCTTCCCATCATGCCATCCCATTCCTTATAGCTTCCTTGGGCCTCTGCAGAAGATGCGGTCTAAATCTGGACGGGGGGGGGGTGGCACTTTCCAACAGGCATCTTCTGGGAACACCAGCAGCCTGTGGCACTTGAGGAGAGTGTCAAGGACCATCAAGATCCTGATCAAGTATGAACCGGGAGCCGGGAGCTCACCCCCCATATCGGCTACATCCTGGACAGATGTGCCCTCACATGAGGACAGACCTGTTACTGGCCACCATTGTGTAGAGTCCAAAGCTTCTAAGCTTGTGTGATGATTTGGGTTGAAACAGGGAGCTGCGGAGTATCCTGACTCAGCTGGACGTACCCACGCTCCAGCTGTGTTACAGTTAGCGGGATGAATCCAGACACACACACACACACAGAGAAATTATTTTTTTATCCCCAGAATAAACAAAACACAGGGCTTGAACGCACAACCTCCTGCAGCCCTGGAAAGGCAGATGCCTCACATAGAGACAGCAAAATGGTACCATAGGTTATTACTGATGTTTGCAACTCTCTTCTCCTCCCACTGACGTGGTAAACGAGATGATTGGCAAGATTTCTCCTTTTCTTAAATGTGAACAGGGAATAAGCTGTCGGTGTGTCCTTAACGCAATACATCCCCCACCTCTGCTCCCTTTGGGGAGCTCACAGGAGTATGTTTTAATCAGATAGAAGGGGACTATAGACCCCCAAGGAAATCCTTATGTCTGTGGAGAGGCTATTTGTTGTTCTTTGATCTTTCAGGTGTTTACCGCAAGCTGATGCCATCCTGCTAATGATAACTTCATGCGGAAAATCATAGAATCATAGAATGGTTTGGGTTGGAAGGGACTTTAAAGATCATTTTGTAAGTAAATGTGTCATCAAGGAGCTGATAATGAAATAACACAGTCCCAGTGCTGGAGCGTGGCCGGGCTCCCCCCCAGGCTCCCTGGCCACTTCACCTATTTGCCAGCTCATCTGGCTTGACCTTCACTTGCACACCCGCTCACACACTTGTGCCAGCTGCCGGCACCACGGACACATGGACTCTCCGACTCATGGTCTTGAATTTAAGGAAAGGAATTTAATAAAACAATAGGACAGACTGTGCTGATCAGGCACAGGTTGTGAGCAGCCAAGTGTATGGACCAGCTGCCTATTTGCACACAACCAGAACTTTTTATTGCCTTACACCTATATTTTTGCCCCCGAATCACCTAAATCCCTCCTTTTCCCCACCTTTGGTTCCTCCCCTAAACATCCCACCATAAATCCCGTGCAATCCCAAAATGCTCTTTCCCTGCATGCCACAAGATGTCCCCCCTCCCTTGACAGCAATCCCCCTTAGTCCACATGGTGATCAGAAGAGCTGCTCCTGATGGCAAATCTTGATGGGTCTTGTGCCAGGACCGTGGGGCTGATGGCTCTCCTGGGAGAGCCCTGGGAGGGACCTGGATGAAATACTTGTTCCTTGGAAGTCTTTAATTTGGGTTCCCACCTGACATTATGCCCCTGTGCTCCCCTGGGTTGTACAGATGGACTTTTGATGGGCTGATGGACCCAGGATGGGGCTAGGAGTAGCCTAGCAGGGTACTATTTGTCTCTTTGTGCTCCTTTATGGGTGTGCAGACAAGCTTTTATCACGTAACGCAACACCACAATAATCAGAGATGCAGAGCAGTGATACACGTGAAGGAGTAAAGAGAAAAGCCATGATAACAATTATGCAAACGGGATCATACCAGTGTTGGCACCGCACAGATCTGATAACCATGGGATCACGCAATTTATGTCACAGAACCAGAACAAACAACGCGACAAGGACTTCCCAAATTAAAAGCGTAGGCGGTATCTGAACCGAACATCGCGAACAGGCTGCATCGTCCCGAATCCCCAGCGGCTGATGTCTATTGCTGGGATCTCCTCTTCTCTGTTGACCAGCTCCAGGTCATAGTGACTTAGCATCAAGAACACAAACAGTTTAATCTCAGCAGTAGCAAAGAACCGCCCAGGACAGATGGACACTCCTGCCCCCCAGGGCATGTTGAAGTACTTCAGCCTTTTCCCATTTTTGTAGAAATCCTTCTTGGTGCCGTCTGGGTTCACAAAGCGGTCATACCTAAATTCGTGAGGCTCAGGGTGGATTTCTGGGTTCATCTGCACGGAGATGTGTGGGAAGAGAGCCAGCCTGTCTCCTTTGCGTAGGGTGTACTCTGTCCCACTGCTCATCTTCAGGCTGGTGTCTTGGAGGACAGCTCTGACCAGTATTGGGGCTGCAACCAGTCTCAGGGTCTCCTCTACAGCACTATCCAGAAAAGGAGTCTGGTTTAACATGTCCCTAGTGATGTTAATCGGTTGGCTCCCCGGCTTCACTTCTTGGCCATTCTCCCTTGCGACTTTATCCACCTCTTCCTTTACAGCCTTCATAGCTTCTGGATGTTTCATTAGATAAAAGAGGAGCCAGAAGGCAGTTGGGCCTGTATTGCCTTGGGATGCCCAGAGGAGCATAAACATGAACCGATCCCGCATGTACTCGGGGACACCATTTTCTGCCAGAAGATGGTTTTGATCACTTATCCACCCACTGATATTGTCCTTCTGCCAGCTCTTCTTCACAGACAGTATGCTCCAGAAGAGCCTCTTAAGCCGTTCAGCTTCTATTTTGTCCTTGGGGGGCAACACAGCATACGCCAGGCGAGGGAAGA
This sequence comes from Stercorarius parasiticus, assembly GCA_013396915.1. NCBI lineage: Eukaryota > Metazoa > Chordata > Aves > Charadriiformes > Stercorariidae > Stercorarius > Stercorarius parasiticus. Next base: position 704,809 of record VWZL01000641.1, read on the forward strand.
GACGGTCATACTTCCGAAACTCATGGAACACCTGGTTGGAGTGGATGCGATCTTGCTCATTAGCTTCCTCCTTATTATCTGCCCCTTGGTGTGGCTCCGTGCCATACAGAGCCAGGTATCCAGCTCTGAAGACGATGTTGTAGCAGTAGTGGAAGAGGCTATCCTCTTGCCAGACTCGCTTCTCCTCTCCTGAGCTCAGATCGAAAAGCATCAGCTTATGAAAGTTCTCCATGGTGGCCTGTGTCATGACAGTGAGTCCGTCTCCCATCAGATGCTTTGTGCTCGATGCATGAATTATGCTATGGTTGGCTTCGATGGGCTTGTAGCCAAAAACCTGCAGGACCAGTTTAGATGCAAAAGTCCTAAAGTCTAGTTTAGATCGTGATTCCTTCACAATGGCTCCAAAGCAGAAGGGGTCCATCACGAAGGTGAAGTAATGGCCTCCAATCAGCACCGTGAAAATATCCCCGTGTTTTCTCTGCATCCTTTTCAGAAACTCTGAACTGTCCTTTCTGAAATCCAGCAGGTAACCCACCCAGGGAATAGCACCTTTGTCCAGAGGGGGCTCATTGGGTCTCCGTCTCCGAAACGCACCCAGGAGGTAGAGCCCACCGAGCAGTGATGCTATCAAGGTACAGAGGAGAGTCACCCAGAGTGCCATGAGAGCTCTGCACCCGTCCCGGAGCTTGGACTGGAGATAGCTTAGGGCAGGAGGGTGCTTTTTATTCCCATCCAACAGCTGATATGCAGATGTGCAGCTGACAACCTCTGTCCCCATTGGCAGCGTTTGCCTTCCCCCCCCACCCCGCCCCGAGCGCTCCTGTGTGTACTTCTCCTTTGCTGAATGGACAGAGATTTTTAAGGTGGAAGGTGTGTTATAATCAAGTTGGAGTTACTGGGCTGCTGTGTAAGGTGGATGGGTTTCAGCATGTCCTCTGCAGCAGCTTAAGCAAATTTTCCCTTTTCTAGGCTGCATGGAGCCCAGTTTTTGAAAAAGGGGGTTGAGAGCATTTCACTCGGTGATTTCTGTCTTTAACACCAGGCTATGGACGCATGCTGCAGGCTGAAAATCTGACAGAAGTGGATGTGTGAAATGCTACTGAAAATGAGCTCAGGACCCAGGGGAGGGGGTTACAGCTGTGCTAATTTGGTCTCAAAAGCCAAGAGAAGGAAAAGTATCCAAGGTATTTTGATGTTCTCCAATGCCCAGTGCCCCATAGGTGTTTTGCCAATGCAGAGTGCAAGCACTGCTAACCTGTATGAGGGCAAAGCAAAGCAGGTCTGGTTTTCTCAAGGGTGATGAAGGCTTGAATCAATTCCATTTGCTTTGCAGCAGGTGAGTCCAACATCTGTGTGTGGCCAAGACCTCCTCCTGGCTGGAGAGCAGCAGTGCACAGAAGGAAGCGCTGTCATGCCCAGAAGGACGACAGCACTTTCTTCTTGTGCATGTGCACACCCGATGCTCGGCGGTTGCAAATCAGTTGTGTCCCCTCCAGCCTGTGGAGAACTCCCTGCCCTCTGCCCTCCTGCTCCCACTCCTGGGGCTGGCATTTTTCCCCATTTTTCCCTTCTGTTTCTTGATCTCTCCTGCTCCCCACTCTCTGGATGGGGTTTGAGGATCGCGCCAGGGACCCCGTGCCCCATCCGGCACCGTGCCTCTGGGTGCTGTCACCCTGATCTACGCACCCAGTGACCGCTGACCCTGCCCCAGCCACTGGCGCTCGGACCTTGCAGCACCCTCACGTAAGATAGAGAGTGACATATGGCAAGAGATTTAAGAAAAAGTATTTAATAAGGCCAGAGGACAGACTGCCAAGATCAGGCACGGGACACACTGCTTACACACAACCAGCCCCTTTTATACCCCCCCGTCCCTATTTTCCCACCCTTGTTCCTCCCCAGTCCACCCTGATACTCCCTCCCCGCTATTTCGTCAACATTTGCCCTTCCCCTGAGCATCCCGTCCTAAGTTTTGCACGGTCCCACGAGCCCTCCTCTGTACGGGATCACAAGCTTCATCTTAGCTTTTGCTTCCCAGCTGCTCTCTCCTTCCACATTCCCTCCCAGTGACCTGACCCGTGGAGCGAAGGCCACATCGTAGCATCAGCTAAACATTTATTCCAGCTTTTTTTTTTTATTAAGGAAAGATCCCAGCCTTACCATTTTGGAAACATGCTGTAGCAACATTGACAAGAAAAATAACAGCAGTGAAAACAAATCCACCTTTCTAGACCAACTCAAAGCCCTTCTTGGTCCAGTAACCTTATCTAGCAATAAAATTAAGGTGATAAGTGTTTTCTCTTAAATTGTTAATTTTATTTGTACAATTCTAGGAAACTCCCGTGCTCAACAGCTGGAAAGTGCCCATTTACGGTTCAAGGAGTATTTGAGGTGAATAGTACCTTTAAATAAAGGTCAGCAAACTAATAACCTTGAACTTTAAAGCCGCACTGGGTAACAAGGATTGGCTAACAGCTATCTGTGCCCTTCTGTCCAGGGCCATGTTCCCACTGTGGTGTTGCAAAGCCAATATCTTATTAAGGACAGTATCCATGGATCTTTTTTATGTTGTCAAAATCAACCTTCGGGAAGGCAAATGCCTCCACCACCATTCTGCTGAGCCCTCTTTTTTTCTCTTTCTCACTGGTTGTTATGGGTTTGAAGTTTGTTGCTCATCAAACTGATCTCAAATCAGCTGATGATCGAACTGATCTCTAACCAAGGATCTGTCCCTCGGTAAGACACAATTTCCTCCTCAGCACACCCGAGTGTGGCACAGCTGATCGTAATGGAGAAAGCCAGCATTGGTCAGACAACCCAGTCCGAATTCCTCCCGTTGTCTCTCCTGGTAAACAAAGGGATGAATCTGGTTGAACACGTCTACCCGGCAGATGGGAAAAGCTAGGAGAAGCAAAGCCACTCCACAAGCTGGGCTTCTGGCCACCTGTGTCTGGTTTGATGGATGAGCATGGCAAATCAATTCCCTGGCTCACACCACGAGCTGGAGGGATAATGGGATTGCTCTCCTCCATCAGATCCTTTGGGATCTATGGGGGACAAGTTTTGCACAAGTTTCAACTTGCACTTTCAAGGGCACAACATTTAGATAAGCTGCTCTGTCATCCACTAATCCTCACGTACTCCAGACAGGAGCTGGGCTTCTTCCACGGGTATAAACTCAGGGCAATCCTTTTATAATAATTCCATTTGTAACAGAAACAAATCCCATGGGTACTTTTTCAGTCCCAACACAGAAAATCCTCATCTTGGTGCTGGCACTAGAATGAAATATCTGGTTATGCAGTGCTGTGGGCTCACACCAACTCCACTGCATGGCCAGGATCAGCATAGAAAGCATACATGTAAGGTAAAGAATGTAAATATTTATCATGCATTTGTGATACTCAACATTTCTATATCAGCTGTGTATCTGCTGCAAGACTGGCTTGTCTCTGAGGGCTGGATGTCAAAGAAAGCGCTTCTCCTGAAAATAGCCTGAGGGATCTTCCGTAAATATAACCTGAATCGTTTTTTCACAAAAGCATAGAGCAAGGGGTTGAGACAGCAATGGACAAAGGACAAACTCTCCGTGACGTGCATGGCATAGTCCAATCGCCTGCTGCTTTCACAGCTCCTGATCACACTGACATCTTGCAGGGAGTGAAGGATGAGGACAATGTTGTACGGGGACCACAGGACAAAGAAGACGCCCACCAGAGTAAAGACTAAGCAGAGTGCTCTCCTTGAGCCAGGCGTCTGAGATGTGATGAGGACACACGCTATGCGGGAATAGCAGAACACCATGAAGAGGAAGGGAAAAAGGAAACCCAGGATGTTTTGAATGACCCGAAAGACAACTTTCCAAAATAAGTGTTTCTGGCCATAATCATGGGTGCACATGATGGTTTTGTTGTGGATTTGCCTTGTGCTGGTAAAGAGGCCATCAGGAATGGAGAGAAGTATGGAAAGGACCCATACCACCACCAAGACAAGGATGGACTTCTTCCGTGCCAGGGAGCTGCGAGGAGAGCAAGCGTGAACTATCTGCAGATACATGTCCAGACTCATGCAGCTCACAAAAAAGATACCACTGTAGAAATTTATAGTGTACATGGCATTTAAGACTGGGCACAATATGTCCCAGGTTACCCCCTGAGAAATGTACAGAGCCCAAAAAGGAAGAGTTAGTAGCAAGAAGAAGTCTGAAACCACCAGGTTCAGCAGATATACCTCCGTCATTTTCTTTTTCTTCTTGATGTACAGAACGAGGACAATAAACAGGAGGACATTCCCGGCCAATCCGACCAGGAAGACCACAGTGTAAAAAGATGGCAAGAATACTCTGCCAAAGGAGAGTACCTCTTCTTTTGTGCAGAGGCCATACTGCATATAATCCTCCTCATCCAAGTACTCATACGGGTAGTCACTCGAATTGGCAACATCCAGCAAGGTGGTAGCGGTTGTTGTTGCCACCTTTGAAGTTGCATTTGACAAGTGGCTGCCTAGGAACAAAAGACAAGGGAAGGGGATCAAAATGTTGTTCCAGTTCACTCAAGAAAGACAAACATCACATCACGGAAGGTTTTCCTCTAGTTCACAGATTTAAATTTCTGCTACCTTCTGATAATTATTTTGTGTCCTGTGCTCCTTGGCCTTTGCCTATGGCATGGGGACAGCTGTCTACACATAGACATACAAAAAAATAATTCTGGTTTCCTTACTCCGACAAGTTAAAACTTGAAAGTAAATGAGCGTGACATAACTCGTCACTTCCTCCTGACACCACTGCAAGCCTTTGAGGAAGTTTCTGCTCTAAATTATGGGAGATCCATCACCACACCTCACTGTCAGCTGCTTTAGAGTCACCCGGGTCGCTACTGAGAAAGTGGCAGCTCAACTCACAGAGAAGCAGAACCTGCCACCAGCACCTTTATGTTGGTGGGGCTGCTCCCAGAGGTGAAATGCTGAACATCTCACTGCTCCTGGTAGGATACTGACTCCTCTCCGTGCCAACTCTAGCACACCAAGCCATGGATTCTTGTAAAAGGATTAGTAAGTGGAAAATATAGAACCATAGAATCAGAATCATAGAATGGTTTGGGTTGGAAGGGATGTTAAAGATCACCTAGTTCCGATCCCCCTGCCATGGGCAGGGATACATTCCACTAGATCAGGTTGCTCAAAGCCTTATCCAACGTAAGGACATGTAGGCACCAGAATGAACTCCTGACTCAAGGTTAGAGGTAAAGGTAGGGATTTAGCTGGAAGGATGTTGCTAGAGTTGATCCTGCATGAGATGAGGCGTTGGATGAAAGCCCGCTGACCGAGGAGGGCGAGGGCCGTGTGGTCGGCCGCTCCCCAGAACTGCAGGCTGGCGTCAGTGTTTAAACAGCTGCAGCACAGATTTCAGGAAATGGTGACTGATTTGGAGAGCTTTCTATTTTTGGACTTTGATTTTCAGAAAAAATCCACACACAAGAACACTACAAAGGTTTCATTTTCCAAAAGCCACCCAAACTGGGTAATGGCTGTCTCTGAAGAGCCCATCTCCCACAGGGGGCGTGGGATTTGCCTGAGACACCTCCCACGAGTACCATGAAGGTTATTGTGGGTTTTAAAAATCAAGACTAGTCTCCAGGTTCTGACAGCAAACCACGAACACCCCAGGACAGGGGAGCCCCTCCACCCCAAGTAGGTTAAGCAAAGCACCCCAGGCTTGGAGTGGGGTGCTGAGGATGCCTGTGGGTGTGCAGCCATAAGGAGTGAAGCTGTGGACATACCTGTTGTGGTCTCATGTCCAAAATTGTTTAAATACCCATTCCAGGCAATTGCAGGCTTCTGAAAACAAAAGAAAATTTTGATTGGGCTGGATTGAAATTCTTGCCATCTCGCAGTTCTTTCGTGAGTCCGTAGAGCACTTCAGACAGAGCAGCCATGGAGAGTAGACATCTGCCATAGAAGAGTGCTGGAAAAAGCCTTTTCTAGGAATGAGCTTGGGTTTAGGTTTTTTCTGTTTCTTATTTTAAAGGAAATTCATCCTTAGCCATATACAGTTCTGACTGTATGCCTTCAGATGCTGTACAATGCTGCCCACCCAGCAACACCCAGCCAGACCCCTAAACACCTTCCCCCACACACAGACCTCTGCACCCACATCAGGACAAGCCATCCCCAAAATTTCCATTTCTGGGTCTCTTCCACAGCCCACCGAGGTGCTTTTTCTCCCTCTGCTGCATCTTCCCCCCTCCGTATTACGCTGGCACTGGCATTCACATCCCCATCCCGTAGCTCATAGCGGAGAACTGATGAATGCAATGTGGGCTGAGCTCACAAATTAATCGCAAACTCGCCGGAGCACCAGCGCGGACAAGCTGGCTAACTTTCAAGAAGAAAAGAGAACCTCTCCAGGTTTCTCATGCAGCTTTGTCCACAAGCAAGAAGCAGAAAATGCACTTACAGAAGCTTCTTCTCCCCTGTGGGCAGCTCCCATCCTGCCAGATGTTTGAATCAGGGTTTTAGAAACCTCTTTTACTTGTGTAAGAGGATGGGCAGGAAATGTGAGCTCAGTGTGACCTCCCTGGTTTTGTTTTCCCTTTCCTGGTGTTGATCACTGGGTGACAGCACTGGAGGAATCATCTCAGCACTGTGTCCAAGAATGTGCCCCTCTACAACATCTGCAACTGGTGACTGCACCCAGAATTGGGCTTTGACACTTGAGACACCTATTAGGAACCCAGTGCCTCCTGCCACTGGGACCCAGCACCCCTCTTTCAGAAATACAGCCTGCTCTTGTACAGCTCAAATCAGGCACCATGCTAGGGACGGCCAGAGCTGCTGGGACCAAGGCCCCATGCCAGCACAAGGTGAAGACCACTGGCGGATGCCATACACCCCAGCATGCACAGGCTGGGTGGTGAGACCACCCACAAAATAATCTGAAGGAGGTTTTTCTGGGATGTGCCAGACCAGGGTGACCCAGACAAGCACACAGACCAGCTACTTGCTTAAACATAACCAGTTCCTTTTGCCCTTCTTCTCTCCATTTTCCATGCATGTTTTCTCCCCATCCATCTTGATCCTTCCCTCTTCTCCACGCCATCTCCTCCCAAACAAGTCCCTAATTTCTTTTTCCCTGTTGATTCTGGATTTGCTGCATCCCAACCCCAGATGTGGCAACAAGCTCCCTTTTCTTATTTTGTTTTTTAACAATCAGTGGAAACACCTGTCATTGCCTGACAGATGGATATTAAGATGTTGTCAGCCCTGCCCATCTCCAAGCTTCCCCGGCAGGATTGGACCTGCTTGGTCTCTGCACTGAGAGGCTCCCGGGGCTGAGACACCAGTGTAGAAATCTGCATTTTTTCCAGAAAATCTGAATAAGCCACGTGCTACTTGGATGCTGCAGGATCCTCATCCCCTGCAAGAGCAGAAACGGCTATCGGCAGGCACACAGCTGGGGCCACTGAGGGCTGGCAGCTCCATGGGGACAATCACATGTCTTTGCAGGCAGCAGCAAAGCCTGCAAGTCGTATCAGAATAAGGAGCTTATTGCCGTGGTCGAATGTGCAAAGAGAGACGGACCACAGCAGAGAGGTGAGATGCTCCTGGCACTGCCACAGGGATGTTTTGGGGACAGCTTCATGGCACAACCCTTTGTTCACCTGTCAAAGGCATCTCTGATAAAGTGGTTTATTGGAGAGGTTTTAGATCACCACTGTCGATGAGTGGTCCTTCCAGCTCGTTTCCCTCATCTCAGCCACCAAATGGGACCATGGGGAACACCCTGACCATGCCAAGGCCATCCCGTGTACCAACTCTGGTGCGCTTTATAAACTCCAAACTGCCCTGGTAAAAAGGAGAGAATAGAGCAGCAGCAAGGGTCACAGCTCCGCACCCAACCTTCCCCGTGGCAGGTGAATCCACAGAAATAAATGTTATTTTTACCCATTTCCATGCTCACTACCATCAGCTGGTGTACACACGTGCTTGCATTTAAAAGATATCCTATAATAAATATATACAGGCAACATACACATTAGGAAATAGCAAGAAGCCACTTGCAAAGCTGAGGCACCAGACACGCACGCAGAGATGCTACAGGTGACAGCAGTTTCACTAGCCCAGCAATTAAAATGAAATAAGTTTTTTGTTTTTAATTGAGTTTCTCCCTGGAAGCACATATCGCATAGAGCTGCGGGGAAATAAATGTGCCTCTGAGAGTCACCGGAGAAAGTAGCTTTCACTGTAATTTATTACAAGATTTTAACTCAATTTGGGAGCTGGTAATTGCATATTTTTTTTTCTTTCAGACTGTGCAGAATCCTAATGGCTTTGCCAATTAAAGTAACCAGATTACCAGTAATGGGAAGCACATTTAGAGAGAGACACAGCGGTACTAACAAATGGTTATCTAAGCCACTTTCTTTTATAATGCTGAAAATGACGCACGTCAGCCGCAGAGTGGCCCTGCAGGAGCAGCAGCTCTGCTTCCCCCCATGCTTAGAAATAGGGAGTCACGAACCCTGCACAAGAGCACTGCAAAACCAGGCAGGGCTTTTGGAAGAAAGGATTTTTTTTTTTCGCTGTTTTGCTCTGCCCCCGGGTTAAGGGGATGGTTTTAGGTATCTTTAGGACCCCAGAGGATTTTTTCCTTCTGCTCCAGAGCCCAGTTCGCTTTAAGTCAGAAGCAATTTCCAGGTTGTCTTTGGGGTTGAAAATTCACTGCCTGGCATTCAGCAGGGGAAAAGCAAACCCTGCTTGAAAGCTGAAAAAATAGTCAATGGGATAATTCATTGTCAGGAAAAACACAATCCGACCGAGGCAAATGCAGTGCTCCGACTTTGCCCTCTGCTAAAGAGTTTCCACCTGATGCCAAAGCGTGTTTTTACACCTACATGAGGAGGTTCTGAAGTGAAACACTGCCAAGCTGCACGCTGCTTTTCCACCCCGCGAACGGCGGCCACAAACCCAACTTTTTGGGGGTGAAACTAGGCTTCGCGCAGGGCCGCCTCCAGCCCCCCGTTTCCGGATTCCGTCCCCACCCCACAGCGCCCCCTAACGGCGGGGCGGACCACGCCTCNCAATAAGAGGCGGGGGGCGGGGCCAGGCGCGGCAGACGCCGGCCGGTATCGGGATCAGTGAGCGGCAGCGGTGCTTCGGTGAGGGCCGGGGGGATCCGGGAGCTGGGAACCGGGGTCTGGGATCCAAGAGAGACCCTGGGGGAGGAAGAGGAGGCGGCCGGGACAGACCAAGGCGCAGAGACCCAGCGGCCCAGCGTAGGTTGGAGGCGTCAGGGCCTGGTGTAGGGCAGAAGCCCGGTGTGGGGTGCAGGGCCCCGGTGCGGATGTGGGCGGGGGGGAAGCAGGATGTGGGGGCCCGCGACCGCCCCCTCGCCCTGGGGTCCGTCACTTCCCCACCCGTGTCGGAGCTGAAGGTCGCTGGATGAATGGGTTCTCTTCTCAGTAGCCTTTTCCCGTGCAGGGCTCACTGCTGGCCGTCTCCACCTCTCACGAGTGACAGGGTGCCCTCGCGTTTCCTTCTCCCAATGTCAGGCGAAAATATAACTTATATCTAGCAAATAAGGGTAATTGCAGCAGGCGCAGAGGGACCAAATCCTCTGGCCCACAGAGGAAATGGTTGGCGCGTTGAGTTTGAAAAAAGCAAGTCAGGCTGCTGAAATGGATATGCACGAAATGCTGCATAACCAGGGAATTTGGCTACAGGTGAAACACGCCTTTTGGATGTGTTCACTGGCCCGTGCTTAAATTAAATTCCTGTTGCCATGTTTCCAGAGCTTGGAGAGCTTCCCTGTGGGGCCGAGATGTGTTTTGTATCCGAGTGTATTGATGGCAAAGCTGGAACAAAACCGGTGGAGGTTTTTTCCTAGCAGAGGCCTTTGTGATGTTGCTGAGCTAATTGTGCTTGCAGAAAGAGGCACTGGCTGAAGAATGACGCTCATGGTGGGCACCAGAGAAGGAACAGGTCTCGGTGTGACCTGTGATGGGGACATCAGGACGAGCTGGCAGGTTTTGGCAGTTGGGTGGGTGATGATGAGGGTAAAGCCCTTCTTGTTGCTGCTTTTTTATAACTTGGAGGCAGGTGAGAAATCCCCTGTGGTGCTACAGAAGCTCTGCTCCTCTTCCCGACGTGTCCCCACATGAGTCTGTGCCTCTCGAGGGCTTTGAGGCTCGCTCCGGCTCTACGGCAGCTGCTGTTTTACTCTCTGTGCTGTCCAGTGGGAGTTTGGAGCTCCGCTGCAGTAGTGAGTGAGGCTGGATCAGCCCGAGGAGGTGCCAGGCAGGGCTGACCTTCTGAAGTGGCTCGCGATTTCCACCCAGAGTGCTTCGGGAGCCGCTGCTGGCAGGGAGAGAAAGGGGAGGAATGAACTTCTCTGAGGTCAGAGCAGCTGTTAAGGAATAGCCGGAGAAAGCCAAGCGGAGCAGTGGAGGGTGGAAGGCCAAAAAGGCAAGGCTAGTTCTCATGCTTGTACCTCACTACGTGGACATTCGTGACTGGCGGAATTTGCAAGAGGTTTTCTTTTTCTAAAAGTTCTCTTAACCTGGTGTTTCTAAAACCTGAAGAGAGACTCTTTGTCTTCGCAGCCACCATGTCATCCGGTCAGGAATCTGTTTTCTCCGAGTATGAGACTGACACCAGCCAGACATCAAAACTGTTAAGAAAATTTAAAGAGACACCATTTGTACCCATCGGTAAGTTTTAAAGATAAAGAAAGGTGGTTACATAGTTCGTTCTCTTCATGGGCAATCAATATGGTAAACACCATCACAGCTCACCGTTTTCCTGTGAACAGGAAATTATTTTGAAATTACTTCCTCATGTAGGCTTTCGGAGCAGTGACAGCGGTATTCCTGCCTGGAAACAATAAGTGAGGCCTGTTATCTTAAATAGAAAACTCAGAACATACAATTACAAGGAAAAAAAGCCCAAATAACCCTGAAAGACTTTTAGGTGAGCTTAAAAGCCATGTTGAGATGATCCTGTTAGGTGGTAAGGAGTGTGTTTTGCAGCTGTTCTGGAGTTACTGGAAATACATGATTACTACAAAGTGACTTTAAAGCTAACAAAATACAAACCAGAGTACCTAAAATAGAGCCCGACTGCTAAACATTTCACCCTTCTCTGCTGCCATCCCTTTGTTTAAAATACATTTTTTTTTTTAGTAGGTTTTGTGGTACCCCAGCTTGAGGAGGTTGTGAAAGTTCTCAGCCTCTCTGCCAAGATCCCGAAAAAGCCTTTGAGGGGAGAGACGCTCAGTCCTGGTCATCCTGAGAACTTTCCTCCAATTGGGAACTGTCTCTGACGCAAAAAGCGTTTTGATTTCCAGCAACCTTATATGGAGAGCAGTCGGGTCACTTGGGGTGAACTGTCCCCGGCATTTGCTGGCAAATATCTGTCACTGCTTTCATTGGTCACAGGACTTTGCTCTCCAGCTCACAAGAGTGTACTATGAACTCCATGAGTTCGGCTTCTCCCAAGCAGATTGGCAGAATTTACCTCCAACCTGTGTTGGAGCTAGTTTGAAGGCCCTGAAACTCTTGATTGGTATTTAATGAAGCTACCATGTGGATCACGCACTGGTGAAGCGAGGGTTTACAGCTCCACAAGTGGAACTGGTAATACTGCTGTGCAGGGAGACGAGCTGTCTGGGCTCCTGGCAATAAAATATACACAACACTTAAAACTTGGCAGCCTCCTTTGAACTATGTAAATAATCATTCTAAATATGGAATGCAGTGGATGGAGTTGGGGAATTTGGGGCATTGCTGCTCTCTATTCTGTGAGAGCATCAGTGTGGTCTGTTGAGGGACTAAAAGTGAATTCCAGCCCTGTGGAAGAGACCTTGCTGAACCTCTCTTTCCCGCAGCACGGGACAAGGAACGTATGACTTGTCCTGTCCCGGTGAAAGCCGGCCAAACATGACAGCACCCAAAATAGCAACCTCAGCAGGCTGGTGTGTACGTCGGGGTGCATCCACACGCCGAGTGTCCCAGCTGCAGTCGCACGGTGTTTCTCGGTGTGAGCTTCCTTCCAGGAAAGAGGGTGCAAGCAGAACTTGCGCTTTCTGAAAAATACCCAAGAAACTCTGACGCCTCAAGCAACTGCTGTGGCATTTTAACACTAGTCTCGCTCTTCTCTGCACTGACTTGGGCATTAAATGAGGTGGCATTCAAGTGAAAGCAGTCGACAGGCCAGGACTTACCATCTATGCAAAACCAGAGTGATTAGATCAAAACATGATTATTCCCAGGATGTCTTGTTTCAGGGAGTCACTTCATACAGCTCGGTGACTTGGATCTTCACTCACAAGGGTGCTGTCCTTGCCTTGTAGGTATGGCCGGCTTCGCCATGGTGGTTGGCTACGGGCTGTACAAACTGAAGCACAGAGGCGACATGAAAATGTCACTTCATCTGATTCACATGCGCGTGGCAGCCCAGGGCTTTGTTGTGGGAGCGATAACGTGTGGTACGTACCAAACGGGAGAGGCTGTCCTCGGGACCGGTGAACCACGGAGAACCTCTTGCATCTCTTCTCCTAGCGGATAATACAGTGTGCATGAAACATCCTTGGGGTGGAAGTGTCCAGGCCATTATATTTCAGGATGTTTATGCTCGTTACTGGTGTTTGCTCAGCCTTTCTAGAGTAATGTGATGTTTAAGTACACATATTCAATATCAAACTGCACTACCTTTGAGAGTAGAAGTTTTGACTACTTTTAGACGTGGGAAGTATGTGGGGTTCTGCAGGAGTTTAAATCAGAAGCAAAATTAAAAAAAGACTATCTGACGCTAGTATTTTCCCTTGTAAATACGTTGCTGTTTCTGAATTTAATGCATTGGAAAAACAGCTTGCATAGCCTATGGTATTATTTTCAGGCCTGGAATATCCCATGAAACATTATTTGTCTGTATTGTATTCCCAGAAGGTACAACAGCAAAACTTGACTTTGGCTGCAAAGCAAACTAGAATTGGCTCAGGATCTGCATTTTCATATACAGTATATTTTCCTGTCCTCTTTCTCTGTCATGAAGAATTTTGTATTGTTCATCACCACTATTAAAAAAAAAATAATACAGAGAGCAGAAGAGAAAGGAAAACATCATTTCTGAGAATTATTGCTGAGAATATCTCTTACTGTTCAGATCTTGAACTGTAAGAGATCTGTTCACATCTTATTTCCCATTTATCCAGCTTTCCAACTGTGTTTATATTTGTCTTGTAGGTGTGCTGTATTCAATGTTTCGGGAGTACGTGGTGAAGCCCAAGGAGTAACGGAAAGATGACTGAAATCTCACTCCTGGTGGTAGCCTGTGTACTGCAGCTACAAACCTCATATCGAGGGGTTCTTGAGGAAAAAAATAATACATGGTATTAGAGAATTGCCCTATATCTATTATGTGTATGGTACACTGTGTTGAAGCTAGCAGCCTAAATGATTGCGCACTGGGGAGTGGGTATCAGGGCCTGGTTCTTTCTGATTGACACTACCATATCCCAGTTTTTAGGGGATATAGTAGAGTACAATCCCTTTATCTTCCCCTTGGCTGTCAACTCAGTCCTGAAATTGGTTGACTCCTTTTTGCTGCCGTTGCCCAAAACCACAAAGTCTGAACTCGCTTCTGTCAGGCCTGGGGCAGAACCTGGAGGCCATGTCTGTAAGATAAATGTTGTGAACGCTTTGCTGCCATTTTCTATCCTGTATATTTGTCAGCCTCCGGCTTTGTAATTTAGAAGCTTCCAGTAGCACTAAATGACTTCTAAATATTGAGAGAGATATAAACATCTATTTTTTTTTTTTTATTTAAGGCATAAGTATTTGGTATGTTGCAGCTATTTAAAAGTTATATTTATTCATTGTTAATGAAGACACAGGCTCCCTATTTTTACTATAGATTTTCAGACTCTTGGATTACTATATTTTGTAACTTTATTTACGGTGTTCTTCTGAATAACATTTAAATGTAACATTTAAGTACATATTGTGAAAATTAAACCTCGATTTGGTGTTCTAATGCTTTTAGTTAAAGTGTATGATCTAGTTCCGATTCCTGCAGTATCATTCCCTATAGAAATTTTAAAACACTTAAATCTGAAAAGCCCCTGTCATCCTCGATGAGGTGTTAAAACCTTTCTCTGTAAATTGCCACTGTTATTTTACACTTGAACCCCTTGTATCTCCAACAGCAATCACAAAAATAAATGTGTTGATAAATCCAATTTGTAAAAACCTCATTTTCTCCTATTAGCTTACATTCCATGGTGACAGTATGATGTCTCTTTGTAATAAATACCACAGGGTACATACTGCACCTCTGTCTGTGACGTTGTACAGAGCAGTGGGAGATGAAATATGAATAAATGTGTGAGCACTGGAGATAAGTGTTTGGTGATGGATTTGTTGAGGGGAGGGCAGCCTCCTGTGGACGGATGGGGTGAGCTTATATACCTGAATAAAAATCACCTGAGAAGGTGGGAAGGGCATTCCCAGCCGGTACAATCCTGCTGTCCCTGACTCCTTGGTCTCACAGCCGACGTGGAGCTGGGGAGGGAAGAGAAAACGCCCCTCCATCGCGCAAAGGCCTTTAGGCCTTTTCCTCCAATTGCCCTCCTCCTCCCCAGTGTGGGGCGTGATGAGCCACTCCGTTCCCGTAAGCCCGAGGGGGGTGGGCTTTCTGCGGGAAGGGGAGGTCCCCGCGGCCGGGATACGCTGCCGGGGCCAGAGCGGCTGAGGGGAACTGTCATGGCGGCGGGGGCTGAGGGGAAGGGCGCGAGCCCCGCCCCGCCCGCGCGGGGCGCGTGCGTAGCCCTGCCCTTCCCCTGTCCTTGGCGCCGTTGCTATGGGAACGGCGTGGGGCTGCGGCCTGGTCGGCGGCGGGACCCGGAGCCGGAGCGACCGCGCCCGGTCTTGCCCTGCCCAGGCGGGCAGCCGGCGAGAGAAGCCGGCCGGGGGGAACCCTCCCGCAGCCCTCCGGGCTGGGGAAGGGGGTTTCGGTAGGCAGGGGGGTGGGGGAGGCGCGGGCCGTCGGCCCCGGGGTGGGAGAGGCAGCGCGGCTTTGTCAGGGCCTGTCAGGCCGCAGGGCAAAGTGAGGTTGGGCGGGGAAGAGAGAGAACCCCCTCTCCCCACACAGCAGCTCCGTGGCAGATCCCTCTGCGTCAGGTTTGGGGTCGGTATCCAGGTAGGCCAGAGAGCTAAAGGTTGCCCCCAGGGCAGCACTCACACCCACGAAGCCTGGGGGCTGACCAGAGTCTGCTCTTTGCCCTTGTC
Organism: Stercorarius parasiticus; assembly: GCA_013396915.1. Classification (NCBI taxonomy): domain Eukaryota; kingdom Metazoa; phylum Chordata; class Aves; order Charadriiformes; family Stercorariidae; genus Stercorarius; species Stercorarius parasiticus. The sequence continues at coordinate 720,093 of VWZL01000641.1, forward strand.
AATCCTTAATGCACCTTGTCCACACCCGTGGTGACCAGTGGCAGGCGTGGAGGTAAAACTGCTTGCAGTGCATCTCCACCCATGTGGTACATGGGGACGTAGTATGTATTTTGGTACCTTATCAGGATGATTGCTGCCTTAGTGTGAGAAAGGGCCTGCGTTAATTACTCAGTGGAGGGCATGCCTTTGAAAGTTTTTACTGATTGTTTTTCCTAGACCAAAGGTACACTAGATATTTTGCTGACAGCAAAAGTCAAACAGAAGGAGAAGGAGCTGGAATACATCAGAAAACTGATGGTCTTTAGTCATACTGAATAAAGCTCTAGACATTCAAATGGGTAACAATATTATCACTTTAATGTTATCACTTAATACTTAGAAATTTGTGGGAAAGATGTAAGCTACACTCTTGGTGTCTAGTGCTCAAAGGGAGCACAAGGATAAACAGAGATCTTTCTTTCTCTGTTAGTCACACGTTAAGCCAAAAATGGGGGGATCTGCACCTTTCTTTGAAACATGGGAAGGGAGGCTGGATGGACCAGGGTGACAAACAGCCTGTGTTCCCTGTAGTCAGTATAATCTGGTTGCCTCACTTGCTTGGATTTGACCCCAACTTGCTCTTCTGTAAAAATGTTTATTTAAAAACAGATCTGTTTAAAAACATTTTAAAACATTGCTTTTTGAATGCCAGAGTGAAAAAGACCCGAAAACTTTTTCGAAGACTGTTTGAAAGCTGTTCACGGCAAAAGGCATTTGAAGCAAGACAGTGGGGCTGAAGAGTGCAGTGGCAGAGAGGAGGAGGTGGCAGGGAGACTGTGCACAGGTCAGTGAGGAAAAACTGTAAAGCAGCTGCTAGAAGAGGATGTTTTTCAGTGATGTTATCTCTGCTCTCTGTCACTTTTTATTTTCTTCTTGTTATGCTTTTAGTAAACAATGGAGTCAGACATAAAAGTGAATGAATATTTTAAAAGCCAGTTTAAGGCTTATCAAGAACAACAGCAAAGGCGACTGCAAAATTTAATGGAGAGGAAGAAGGAAAAGCAGAACAGTCAGAAAGGTGATAATGGAAATGCAAAGGAGACTTTCAGAATCCCGAATGATCTAAACCTGTTTGAAACAGGACAACCTGTAAATGAGGATGACAGCAAAAGGTAAAGGTGTAGCAGCACTGTTTCTTCAGGAAGTCACAGAAGTGTATTTTGCATGTGATCTTATGAAATGCTTACTAAGTTGACAGAGCACTTTCTGTCTTCACATATTGGGCTTTCATTATTCTGAGAAGACTCTTGCTGTCCCTAACATGTTTATCCACAGAGCATTGTGCTATGCTCTTTATTATCAGTGTTTCACAAATGAAGAGCAAAAGGACAGGGGGGTTAAGGGTGACATGCTAGGGACAGCTAGGTGGTATCTGATGGATGAAATCCAGTCATTCAGGATCACTAACATCCTCCGAACTGTTGGTTAGTTCCTGCCTAGCCTTGTAAACAAACAGGTTCCTTACATGAATGATTTCCAAAGACAGATAAGGGCAAAGCAACTAATGGGTGCAAGCCAAAGGCAGAAAAGTGTTCCCCTGGCTATCTTTACAATATAGTCTGATTTAGTACATCAAAAGACAGCCAGATATATAGCAGGGTCTCATAGACAGAGTTGCCTCCTGGTTAAGATACTTGACAGGATTATACAAGGTAGGATTTTAAATCTTACTGGGGACAGGGCTTTGGGTCTTACCTTACCCATTGGGGTAGTATCTGGATCACCAGGACATTGGACATTCTAGTGTGGATCTCCCTCCGTTTTGTTTTTTGAGCTGAGTACATAATTCAATTTACTGGAGCAGAGATTTGAAACCCCAGCTCAGATCATTCATCTTCCTCCTGGGATATAGTCAGTCTTTCCTTCTGACCCAATTAATTTTTTTTTTTTTTTTTTTACAAAGTAGAACAGGTCTGAAGTTGGACACGTCCCAAAGATGTCTGCAGTTACTACAGTGTTGGCTGTTCAGGGATTTGTTCCGTGTTAGTGGTGAAGCCAGCTGAAGAAATTCCTGCTTCTGCTCCCCGCTTGCAGCTGTGCTGATGCAGCTGTTTGCTGGAAACTGGATTTACTTTTTGGGGCAAGGGTACTTTTATCTCAAGTCATTTCAGTGATCCAGTTTAAAGCTTAAGCCCCACAAACAGTTTTATTGGCACCATGATGGGGTGATGTACTGTGATGTAGGGGCAGGAAGGAGTAGCTGGCTGTTCTGCAAAAACCAGCAGATCACAGTTGGAAAACCACGATTAGGTATATACCTTTGAGACAGTTTCCCCTCCCAGAATCTGGAGTGGGAAAGGGCACCTCTACCAAAGTTTATCAAGCCACTAACCAAGGTTTATTAGGCCCTAAATGCTGATCTTCCCTCTTGTGTTACTCTGGGCAATTCCCTGCTCAGCTTGTTTCTGAAGATTGCTTCCTTAAACACCCAAGTGCATAAGCTGCAGCAGAGCTTCCGTGTAGGTGCAAGGAACCCAGGAGTGAACCACTGAAACTTTCAGGTGCTTCTGGGAATGTGGTGTTCATGCTGCAAAGGACATCTGTGTGGAAATAGAGAGCTCACCTAAACACTAATGCTGTCACTGTTGCATCAGACATCATTTTCTTCACACATAGGTCCCTCAACATGGCTGTCTGATTTGCCAATGTATTATTCTGATCTGACCTCTCCCTGCTGTTCTCTTCCCTTCAACATTTTGTTCTGATAGTATACAGAAGATTACTATAGAAATCTGATTTTTTTTTAATTATTTTTTTTTTAACAGAGAGGGAGACTAATTCCCACAGTTCAGATGTGAATTTGTCTGATGGAGGAGGGAGGCTTTGGTGTTCCTGTAGCACATCCTGGTTGCAGTGTGCATGCTCTAAGGGGCAGAGTACAGGAGAGTCCCAGCAGCTCTCTGCCATTTACAGTTCAGTAGTTTAGGTCTGAGTAATTCAAGAGCTATTACTTACTTCTGTTTTCAGTGGCACTGACTGTTAAAAAAGTCTCTATTTGACATGGCAGGTGTAGCAGATTTTTCTGGATTGTCCTTTGCTTATGTACATCTGTGTTGAGCAAAAGAGTGGTTATAAGTGTATCAAATCTGGGCAGGATTTGCTTCTGGAAGAGATTGACCAGGATGTACTTTGCAGTATTCCCATGACAACGTTAGAAACTTGTTCCAGAATAACAGGACTCCATATGGTCTGCAGTGGCAGTGATTTCAGCACGTCAGTGTTGTTTATAGCAGCGCTTGGAAAACATTCTCCTCTCAGAAGTCTCCCTTCCTCTGAGCCTTGGGAGTTAGTTTTTCCTTCCTTCCGTCCTACTCCGAGATTTTGTTTAGGCAAGTGTTTAGCTGACATTTCTGTCTTTCTGTTTTGTTTTTTTTTTCTGTAACTTTATCATCCCTGCTCTGTTTGGTGTATTTAAGATTAAGCGATTCTCTGTGTCATGTGGAGGATCTGTAACAGAGTTGGGAAAGACACTTACCTGAATTTTGGTCACAAGCCTTGCTCACAGGCTTCCTCTGGCTGTGTTTCCTTGAACTAGAGTGAAAAGGGTTGCCTTTCTTCAGCCTGTTTCTTTTGGCTGGCTTTCTGTAGCTGAGCCACTTGGGTGGAACCTGCTACCTCCTTTGTAACATGCAGAGTCACAATGGGATGGGATGGGGAAGTTTCTCAGAGGTGACTCCAGCTCTGTGCAGTCAGGATTTCTGTCCGTCCTACTGTAAGTGCTTTTTGTCAAGACTTGGAAGCCAGCTCTGAGGAAGGCATCACTGATCAGGTGTGTTAAGAGCCTAGAACCATTTTTTCATGTTAATTCCCTAACTGAAATCTTTTTGTCTTTGTGTCTCTAATTACATCTGTACAGTTTTTATTGTTCACTTCTATGAGTGGTACATGTGGGAATAACTTAGTTTTGCCTTTTCTCTGCTCAGATTGCTGGTTTCTTTCTTCTCCTTTGTAAACAGTTGCCTTTGATCTCTCTTTGATTTGCAGCTTTGAAACAGAAGTGCATTGCTTAATTATGCATTTTGAATCGTGTCATAAATTCACTGTGTTTTTTATGGCAGTGCTCTAATGGGTCATTTATTCTGATATGTACATATGGAGCATGCATTTAAAAGCTCCAAAGTCCAGTTTGAGCAAAAGGCTTGCTAAAACTTTTGAACAGAAAAGGTTTAGGTGACTATTGAGATAGCTGACTTGTCTGGCTGTGGATATCACCATAGCCATGGGTATATACTGTAAGAACTGGGCGTTACCAAAATCTCTGTTATCATCCAAGCTAGCTACTTCTGTTGTAGTCTGGAGCAATCAGTCTATAGGCCAAAAGGGTGAGACACTATTTCAGATTAAGTCACTGAAATGTAGACATTCAGGGTCACACTGTAGATAATGAGAATCTAGGGGCTGATTCTTGTGGCTGGCTTAGGTGTCTAATGAGATCTGAGATGCTGTAGGGTGTTGGGAGCTTCCACATGGGAATGATAGATAGGACACAGGACACCTTAACCCTTCAGCAGCAGTAGCCGGGGGACGGGTGGGCAGCTCAAATGGCACCTGTGTGTGACTGAATTTAGTCACCTCATCAGTGCACTTAGTGGCAGTTAGAGAGAAATCCAGTCACCCTGCAGTGGCAGCTAATCTGTAGGCAGCAGTGGGAACCGCTGACTTGAGCCATCAGCGTCTCTACCACAAACATATTTACCGAAGACAGTGTTGGTACAGCTTCTCTTAGAACATTTGGTTTCCTCTCTGGGCAATGCAGACAGGTTTATTTCTGTTCTGAAATGCTGCTGTCTGGAGGAGTCTGGCTAAAAGGTGTGGAGGATGTTAGTAATTCTTGGGGTTGGTTCATATGTCCACGCATGGGTGGCAAGTGCTCTCTGAAATGCTCTGGATTCTCTGACTGGGCCCCAGAAGTTTCCCCAGGAGCCCTGTGTTGTGGCTGCTGGCCTCACATAGACGGCTCAGATAATCCTGGGGCATCTCAAATAGATGCTTGAGTGCCCGCAATTGAATTGAACCCCTGAGCCCTTAATTTCTAGATTTTACACTTGGAGGAACCATAGTGTAAGGACAGCAACGAGATTAAAGTTATTAATTCTCTGGTTGTCTTAGAGAGATGAAACCCATAAATGTTACTAAATGTACTGAAGAATGGGAGAAGCAAGGCTATTTCCTCCCATTCAGAAGTTTTGATATACTTTGTTTCTAAATGACTTACAAAAAGCAACATTAACAATACAAACTGATGCCAGTCCATCCTGGTGGGGTTCCAAGAAAATCAGATGAGGACACAGGAAATTGGTCTGTTGTGAACTGCTATGAAGCATTCAATCTTAATGAAAGAACCTCAGTTGCAGCTTTTGTAGTTGATGCTCTGTTGGCTTCGGTAAGTATAGAAAGCAAAACCTGAATGCCGTGGATGCTGAGTGGTGAGCTTGCCTGGTTTCCTCTGAGGAACCAGATAAGTAAAACTGAGTGAGATGAGACTATTCAGTAACCTCAAGAGCACTGAAAAGATACCTGTTCTGTGGTGGTTTGCCCCAGACAACACAAGGAAGTGCAGAATTTTTGAAGAAGAAATAAATTAACTGAATAGATCAGATCGTCAGCTTGTGTTCTGATCTGAGGTTTAGGATATTCTACTTACTTTAGTAAACTCGCTCCTGGTAAGCTCAGCTCATCTAGTGTACAGTCATTTCATTATTTTATTTCTGGAAGCATCTATTTGAAGCACATTACAGTGACATTTGCAGCATATTACAGTGACATTTGCCATTATGGCTTATTTTTTCGCAGGTTGCTTGAGCATGAGAACGAGCAGCTCCAGGATCAGCTTCGAGAGGTCCGAGATGAGAACTGCAGACTATACAAACTGGTGACAGAGAAAGATTTTGAAATAAAGCAACTCCAGAAAAAAATACAGGAGGACAGATTGGCTTTATCGGGTAAACACAGTAACTTTGTATTCTCACTGTGTTAGTTTCAGTGTTTGCTTGATGCTGATGGCAATAGAGGTAGGATAACAGAGTCATTGTGAACTCCTGGCAGTGAAATATTCATGTGACATCTCTTTACCTGCTTTATGCTAAAAAGGAGTATTTTGGCCGTATTGTTGTTGTCTCCATTTCCACTCCTGTAATAAGCTTCTGCTAGGAGGAATCAAAATTCAGCTCTCAACTGAGAGAGACTTGTTCTCTGTTGAGCTTGCAGTAATTTGCAGTAACCCTGAAACCGCTTGGCTCTGAACTTTGGAAATACTTAGACACCTGTGTATAGATTTAGTCAACACTTAGAGTTGTTAACTAAACTTGCAAGAGCCTAAGCTGACACCGCTTTGCATTTACAGAGTTTTCTAAATATTGATCTCTCTCCCATGTAAGGAGTCTCTGCTTTATTTGCAGAGGGAAGTTCCTCACAATGGTTTGACATGATGGCACTTAGACGTGGAATGGCACGTGTGCATAAAGATCTGTGCCTTACTCTCTCCTTCAGTTTCCTCAGCTGCAAAATATGAATATTACTACTCCCCATTTTAGAGAGCTATTGAAAGGATCAAATGACTTCTGGTAGTCAGACAGGTCAGACCTAAGGTGCAAAATGTTATTGATAATTGTATGTCTCTTAATGTAAGTATAGTGCTCTTTGGGGGGTACACAGTGATCTCTGTTCCTCACAGATCTTCTGTAATCTTGCTGTTTTTGGCACAAAAAATGATGACTCATAGAAATCATATTTTAGAAAACTTTCTGTTAGTTTTAAAGAGCAGCGTTGCAGCTTTCTCTGCTGTGTAGTGTTAAATTCCTTATTTAGGCTCTTTTTGTTTGAATGCCTGAATAAAGCCCACGTAGGATACTGGCTTCTAAATTGGCTTGTGTGTATTTCGAAAATTGAACTGTGCAGGCTGCACTGCCTCCACTGGGTGCCACTGTTGTTCAGGACAGCAGTGATGACCAGACGAGTAGAGAAGAGGGAAAACAGCAATAATCATAACTAAGTAACACTTAAATTACACCTTCATTCTTAAAAACTATCTGTAGCTTGTATGTAGGAGAAATTATAAGCTATTACTGGGTCAGGACCAGGAGGCAGATGTGCTGTTGCCGCTTCTTTGGCTGAGAGCTTGTGGCAGTTTGTGCCATGCCTCTGTCTTCCCTGTCTACATTGCAGCAAGAGGTTCGCCACGTTGCATGGGAATCAAAAGCTTTGATCAAATGCGTGCAATGTATTTGAAGACCATCACACGGAAGCACCAGCCTGGCTTTTGGTTAGGTTAGTACTTCCTGTGATCCTTAGCAGCCGTCATTTATTATGAAAAGTAAGGAAAAAATAGCTTCTTGATGAGAGGGGAAACACACATCAGATAAAGGAGTAAGAAGAGTGGAAATGTTTTTAAAAATAATGAATTTATTATTTTCTCTACAACATTTTAAAATAGTGACATGGGATCATATTCTGTTCTCACCTATATTCTGCATAGCCTCTTTAAAGTCTCCAGGGGTTTTATGGGACTCATAATTCATTTAAGAGTGATCCGTCATCCTTGCATCTCACCCCGGTTCCTGAACATAATCTTCCCAGATGTCGGTAGAAAAGTCATTACTTCAGAGCACTGAAGGAGGATGAAAGAGTTAAAAAGAATGACGACAGCCAAGTTCAATCTTCATCTATCCCACCGAAGATTTGTTATTGCAGGCTCACTGCTGAGCTAAAGGTTTCCGTGAACATCGTATATAATCATATTGATTTTGCACTCATGCAAGAACTTTTCTTCACCTGTGTGATCTTAATGAAAGCCAAGTGACACACAAGCCAGTCCTGGGTATTACTTTATTCATGACACTACTCAAACCTCTCTGATGAGGAGGCGAATGAAGTATCTGTTTAAAAGAGCAATTAGAAGAGTAATACAGTAAGGCTCCATGTATAATCTCAAGGAACATATAAATAGGCACAATGAAATTTCCTGGACATTATCCAGGACCCAACTGTAATAGTGTGCCTGACCTTTTAGGACAGATGTCTAGAAAAGTTCACACCTCTGTTTCAGCAACTCCTCCAGTAGTAAACAACCAGTACAAACTAGAGTGTTGTCTTTTTCTGTAATATGCCTCAAAAATCTACTCATAACTGTCCTTCACAGCGGTAAGCAGAAAACACCTTTACCCTTTCTGTGTAGTAATGTTGCAATGACCACTCTTGTGGCTTTCTGACATGTGGCTGTTGCTAAAGTGTGAAAAGTGGCTTTGCTAGCCACAATGTGATGCTGACTCAAAGGACCGAGCAATCCATCTGCAATCACTGACGCCTCTTTTCCCTCAGTTGTTCATTTAAGTGCCTGGCACAGCTCTGAGAGAAATGGATGAGACAATAAAAAGTACATTGTGCACTGGACAGAGAACAAAAGCATCGTCTATTCTGAATCTTGCCTGTAAGATACGTCTTTGCTTTTATGTATACTTTTCAGGGACGTCTGGTTTAGCTGGAGATGTTGCAGCTACTAAAATAGTTGAATTGGCCAAAAAGAATCGTGAGATAACTGCCGAGGCTGAGAGTGAAAAAGCCAAAGTGAAGCAACTGAGTAACAAAGTCAAAGAGCTGGAGAAAGAAGTGAGGCGTTTTTCTTGTTCTCTTTTTGTGTGCTAAAACATAGAAATCCAGCTTTTGGGCTAGACGGGCTGTAGAAACTGGGTTTAATTCGTGTTCCCATTTTGAATTTGCTCTTGCATCCATGCTTGCTTTGAGTTCTTGTAATTTCTGCCCTTGCTAGGAGAGAGGGATGTGTGCCCTCAGCTGTTTCCACCTTTGCAGAAAGGAGGAGCCAGAAAAGGATATCTGTAAGTTATAATGAGAGAAAGATTTATGAAATACCAATAACGAATGTTCACTTGTATTTGAAGCACAGAGGCCTTTCTGGCAGTATGGCAATGACATTTTTCTTATTTTTTTTTGTGTGAGGAGGAACAAATTTCATGCCGTTATGTCTTACATTCCCACCTCGTTAATACCAGTCGTGAATTAGTACTCTATTCTTCTAAGCTTTGTTCATCCACATAATAAAAGCTGTTTTCTGCCATAAGTACTTCCAGAACTGAGACAGTAACAAACTACATCACTTAAGACAGCAAATCTTTACTCAGTCAGATTTAATTTTGTGATTTAGTATGACTTTTTTATATGTGCTAACCTTTCACAGGAATAATTTTGCTCAGGTGACTGCTGAAATGAAAATTACATGCCCTGATATTAATGTTTACTTTGTTCATTGGTTACTACTACACTCCCTTACACAGTACTGGTAAAATTTTAGATAATTTTTAATGCTTTGCTTCCTTAAAAGACATAATTTAAATGGATCAATAACGCTTATCATGCTATTTGACAAATGCATTTTTAGTCCATCTTTCGCAGTCAATATCACGAAACGTGCATGTACCTGAGTTGTACCCCAGTTACCTGAAAGATCAAGAAATGATAGATTAAATGTTTGAGAACTCCAGTGTAAATCCTGCGTGATCTGGTCAGGCTGGCTAACTAATATCAGGTATAGCTGGGGACCTAAAAAATATCACACAAAAAGTAGAGGAGCAAGCCATGAATAATTTCAAGAAAAATCAACTTGGTTATAATCCCCTACTGCAGAAGTAGGGGTCATTATTCAATGATCCCTATTCATTAGGGATGAATAGATCATTATTCAAATGAAACTTAAGATATTGTCAGAAATTGACCCAAAAGAAAGGGCCACAGATATTTCAGGAAAGGAAATCAAACTCAAAGCAAACAGAAATTTTCAAGGAACAATAATTACTGGTCAAAGCAGAGATGGACACTTTAGATATGAATGAATTTGTTCTTAGACACCAGCACCATCAAAATCAAAACCAAACACAGCAACCTGTGTCATCTGAGGTAAAGATGAACCACAGCATGAACCCCACTGAAACCATGCCCTGGTCAATGGTCTGTATTTTCTCACAACCTCGTTTGGGATGGCTCTTCTCTAAACTAATGGTCACTGGCTGAGTTTGTGGATTGTACTTGTTCAGTAGAACTATATGAAGATGTAAAAGATGGTTAAAATTAAAGCAATGTTTGACAGTTGGAGGTATCTATGAAAAATGTTGAGCAGTGAAAGAGGAGAGCTCTCACAGACAGGAATCTCTTTAGTAACTCTTCAGCTAAGCTGGTTCACTGTCTAGACACACTCATCTTTTCCCATTGATTGTAGAAGGAACCAAGCCGACTAAAATGCAATTCAGTTGCCCACGCATAAGCATGAAGGTACAGTCTGAGATGCCGCTTGACCGCTGAGACATCCCTGCAGGGCAGTTAGACATGACAGGACTGGCAGTCCTGGTGCAGCAGAAGTGGGCAACAAAACCGAGTCTGCAGTCAGTGCATCCACTTGATGTAACGTAGGTGTCTACTGTAGAGTGAGCTGAAGACTACATTTATATTATATCGACTAGACTCAATTCTTTATAGAGACACCCACACTGAAAGCAGGGAAAGTGTTAACTTGTGAGTTGGGTCTCACCCTGCATGCCTACTTCTGGATGCCTTAAACTCTGCTAAATGAGTTGTGGTGATGGTACCTTACAAAGACATCACAATATGTACCTTCACCACCAGAAAACACTCTTATTTTACATAATTGTTAGCTCTTTGTATGAAAACTGAAAAATATGTAAATCATAAGTGTTTTAACATGACTGTGTTCCCACAAACAAAATGGAAGGTGTGGCCATTGAGTACTGAGCAATCACTTAGCAAAGGGTGGTACACGTAAACAAAGACTGCAAACAGATGTTTGCAGAAAATTTCCTTAGAATTTGACCTCGGAGCTGCCAACACTAGCTGAAATTTCTCATTCTCAGTCCATTGACTGAAAGAGTTTATGAACTGGGTAGAAGGGATGACCTAACCAGTGATTTACTTGCAAAGACGGGGTAACATAGGAGCTGGGCCTGAGTTACACTCTTTGTTTACCCAGATATCACTTTAATGAAGAAGCTATTCCTTAGAGCTCTCTTTTATTAAGGCAAATAATCAAGATTTTCTGCCCACCTCAAAGAATGAAGTCTCAGCCCTTTAAAGCAATACTTCCCAGCCTTTCCAGCTCCGAATTCCCTACATTTCAGTCCAATAAGAAATCTTTGCAACCTCAATGTAGGACAGGATTCAGAGGAAGGGCTATCTGCCTGCCTTCCTAAACTGTGACACGCAATAAGTAACATTTTCTTCATAGGCTGAGAAATGCTACATTACAGCTAAAGAGAAAGAGCCTTAACACCATTACTAAGTAATCATTTGTCCATTTAAATTCATCTGGTAAATAGAACTATGTGCTCTTTATGAAATATCCAATGATTTTCCTGAAGGGTGGCATCCAAAATACCACAGGAGACAACAACCTGATCTGTACCCTACTGTACTGTATTTGCATTTATGTATATAAACACTTATTTTATGAACCTATGGTGATAAAATCTCACAGAAGTCTCCATACTTGGTAACTGATGCCATCTCAGCAAGTCAGAGACTTTTTCATTGAAGGTTTTCCATCAGAAAATAATACATGCTTCTTTGGAAAGCATTTCAGGAAAAATTATATGCCTTCCTACTGACTGTATTTAGAAAAGAAGGGGAAACGAAGTGGTTTTTTTTTCTAGAGTAAACAAACCTTCAGGATTATAGAAATTTCTGTTCTACTTTTTTCTAATTAATCTTTCATGGAGGTATGCTCTTCACTCTATCTACTCTATAATAACAATGCATTTTTTTTCCAGCTACAGACAGCTGTGGAAAAAATACATTCTCTTGGTGGTGATGATGCAGGAATCAAGCAATCAACTCTGAAGATGATCGAAGGAAACTTGGTACGAATTGTAACTGAGGAGAGGAAATCAGAAGCTGATATTTAGTTCTCTCCTATTGTGCATTTCCTTCCTTACGACAAGTGTGTATCCCTTGTAGTTTTGTGACTAAATTGCTTTGTTTGTACCTTCTGTATGATCCCAAAAATTAGGCAAGACATTTGCATGGGTCTGGGAAAAAAAGATTCTGTGATCCTGATGGATCTGTGGATCTTAAACACTTCAGTTTTTCCCCGAGGATGCTGTTCTTACCAAGTACATTCTTCTCTTCAAAGGCTGAAAGTCCAGAGGTGAAAGCATTGCAAGAAAAATTAACCACAGCCAACTTTAAAGTGATGGAGTATCGTAACCAACTCCAGTCTGCGAAACAGGAACTGAAGATGACCCAAAAGGTACTGTTGCAGGACACGGTCTGTGGCAGGGATCCTGTGCAAGAGGTGTATTCTTGTGAAATCAGGAGGCGGCTTCTTTTCTTTTGAGTTTTGATTAGCCTCCCTGAAGTATTGCAGTGAACTGTCAGGAGGTAAGAAGAGACATGGGTGTAGTGGTTGCATTGGAAAGATATTCACATTGACACACAGATTTCATGCTCTGCCAGCACAGCTGGTTGACTGTATCCACTATTTCTACTGCTGTGATGGGTACAGATTCTTTAAGGTTTGAAAGTCCCAATTCAGCAAAATAGGTTTGTGATTGACTTGAAGCATACGTTCAGGCCCTTTCCTTCTTTCCAAAACATTTAATTATGTATTTACTTTTAATGTAGGCTTCAGTCCCATGGAAGTTGATGGGATTAAAAACCACGCTTGAACTAAAGCACATATTTAAAGTTTGTTGGAGTGACATCCAGAGTAACCTTTTCCTCTTTTATTCATGATGGATTTTAATGCGTTACTATGTGCTCTGTTTCCTTTGGTTTCATTACTTTGCGTAAGAGACCTGCAATGCAGATCAGAGTAGAGAATATGGTCCTATAAATAGAACTCTGCTGACCTTTTTATAAATAATTTAAATGCTCTTCATACTAACTTTAGCTCTCGTTAATGTGGCTGTGTTGGAATCGTGCAAGAGAGATTGGATCAATTCCTGATTGCAAGGGGGTGTATTAAGACAATCTCTCTACTCTATTCCTATTTAGTTCTGGTTAAGTATTCATCATATCAAAAATAATCGCATGTATTGAAAACTGTTAGTAATGCTCAGTAAACCTTGGTGATGAATTTGAAATCCTCTTTTTACAGAAGTAGCACAGTTTGACACCCAGCTATACAGCTAGACATTACAATTTGACACTCTCCCTAGGCAGGTAGCAAAACACAGATTCGCATTTTTAAAAGAGCAAAGAATATTACTTAAACATCAAAATACTGAATTATACACCTCACAAAGTGAAATAATTCATGTTAGCCAAACCCCTCCTAAGCACTACCACCTTGTATTGTGATAATGATCTGAAAGAGCTTACATCACACTGGATACTGGATATCAGATACAGATGATACATATACTGTGTATAGATACAATGTTTTGTGTTTACTGCTCGAGAGGTTTTCTTTCCCCCTCCCCAACACATGTATTTCAGCCCAGCCTTGTTGTTGATGTTAATCCCTTTTTCTTAGATTTTAGCAAATGAAGTTGGTGAAGATGTGAATATTCAAAGTCTTTTGACCAATTCTGGCAGATGGCGTGGAAGAGCCCAGCAAATTCTTGTTCTCCAGAGCAAGGTGAGTTAAGACCCTGCGTAGTGCTGTGAAAGTTGGGTGCTGGGGTGCTCTTCTAAGTACAGATATTACCTCAGTTTAAGATAAAGATACTATTAGTTCTTCAATAAGTAATTCTTAACATCTGTACCTGCTTATAAGGTGTGTCCCAGTACAATGTTAACTGCAAATACATGGCCAGTCTTTTTCTATGTTGAGGAAAGCAACTATTAAAATAAAACACTTTATGGTAACTTTTGTAATAGTTTTTGATATGTTTTTGTTCATCTGTGTGTGTGTGCGCATGTGTGTGTATGGTGTCAGGGTGCTAAATTTTAAATATGTGTTAATGTGTGTAGGGTCTTTCAGAGTTTCTGCGAACTATATTAATTAGTCTATTGCAAGATGCAAGTTTCAGTATTTAAGCTAGGAATCTTTCGCATCTGCGTCAAAGGAGAGAGTTCAGTGACCTTGGAGAGCTATGGCAGCCTAGTTAAAATCCCAGGGTCTTTTGAAGGTGTCTCTCTCCACAGAGTACAGAAGGAGCCCTGTCAGTGTCTGTGCTCTCACTTAGACACCTTTGTTCGGTGCATAAAGTCAGATGGGAAGAATTGAGGACAGATAAGATTTTCAAGTTGTTCCCACAGGAACTTTAGTAAAATCTTTAACTCTTGAATCTTCTGAAGGGCACAGTCTAGCTGAAATGTCAGCTTGGAACAGGAAAGCAGTTTTGTCTGCATCATAAATAAAAACTTCTTTCAGGTGTTTTGATATATATTCTTCCTATTTTTCTGTTGTTTAATTATATGTCAACAAACTGTGATTTTTGCACTCTGACTGAAATTATTAACCTTTACTTTTCCTTGAGCAAATTACGTTTTCCTCCCGTTAGACCCCCTGGCTGGGATTCATCTGAAGACTGTACGTACTGTACTGTACCATAAAGTAGGAATATTTTTCTGAGTCAGTCTCCTCAGGCCCCTTCTGTACTCATCATAGAATCACAGAATCATAAAAAAGTTAGAGTTGGAAGGGACCTTAAAGATCATCTAGTTCTTCCATGGCCAGGAACACCTTCCACTAGACCAGGTTGCTCAAAGCCCCATCCAACCTGGCCTTGAACACCTCCAGGTGCCCAGGGGTGGGGCATCCATAATTTCTCTGGGTAATCTGTGCCAATGTCTCACCACCCTCAGAGTAAAGAATTTCTTCCTAACATCTAATCTAAATCTACCCTTTCAGTTTAAAACCATTACCCCTCATCCTGTCACTACACTCCCTGATAAAGAGTCCATCTCTTTATCTTTCCTGTAGGCCCCTGGAAGGCCGCTATAATGTCTCCCCGGAGCCTTCTCTTCTCCAGGCTGAGCAACCCTAGCTCTCTAAGCCTGTCCTCACAGCAGAGGTGCTCCAGCCTTCTGATGATCTTCATGGCCTCCTCTGGACTCACTCCAACAGGTCCATATCCTTCTTATGTTGTGGACCCCAGAGGTGGACACAGTACTTCAGATGGGGTCTCACCAGAGTGGAGTAGAGGGGCAGAATCACCTCCCTTGCCCTGCTGGCCACGGTGATGGGGATGCAGCCCAGGATGCAGTTGGCTTTCTGAGCTGCAAGCATACATTGTCAGTTCATGTTGAACTTCTCGTCCACCAGCACCCCCAAGTCCTTCTCAGGGCTGCTCTCAATCCCTTCATCCCCCAGCCTGTATTGATACCGGGGTTGCCCATACCCATGTGGAGAACCTTGCACTTGGCCTTGTTGAACCTCATAAGGTTCACACGGCCCCACTTCTCAAGCTTGTCCAGGTCCCTCTGGATGGAACCTCAGGCCTGTCAACTGCACAGTCAGTTTGGTGTACTCAGGGGATCTTGTCAATGTAGTACTGGATCAAAAGTGAGGTAGGTGCATCTTATCATCTTATCTAAGAAGACACCTCCAGAACAGGGCAGAGGAACTGTGCTGTAGCAGTGCCCATTTCCTTCTACTGACTATAAAAGTCTGTAGTGAATAGCTGAGATGCTGAGGCTGAGTTCACTTGACCACACGTAGGTGTCTAATGCCAGTAGGGTATCCCTGTGACCTCTGATCATCTCTCCAGAGGAGAATGGATGTCTTGTAGATTATGTAGATTAGGGAACTGGGCATGTTTAGTCTGGAGAAGAGGAGGCTGAGGGGAGACCTCATTGCCCTCTACAACTACCTGAAAGGAGGTTGTAGAGAGGTGGGTGTTGGCCTCTTCTCCCAGGTGAATAATGACAGGACCAGAGGAAATGGTCTGAAGTTGCAGCAGGGGAGGTTTAGATTAGATATTAGGAAGAATTCCTTTCCTGAAAGAGTGGTCAGGCCCTGGAACAGCCTGCCCAGGGAGGTGGTTGAGTCGCCATCCCAAGAGGTATTTAAGAAACGTCTAGATTTGGCTCTTCAGGGCATGCTCTAGTGGCAGAGATTGTAGGGGGTTTTTTTGTGTGTGTATGGTTGGACTCGATGATCTCAAAGGTCCTTTCCAACCATGAAGATTCTATGTTTCATATGTGTTTCCAGTATCCCAGGGCACCTAAAACAGCACCAGGTGCCTATGGTCAGGCTGGTGAACTGTGCCTTAGATGTTTTCATTGTGGACATCCTGGATGGTGATTCTGCTAAAGACCAAGATGCCTAAATGTATATGGGTGAGTGGGTGTTTGCCCTTTTAGAGGAGATACAAAGTATTATTCTGTTGCCCACGCGTGTGTTTAGTGGCATTCAAGATGCTTTGGAGTGCGTGCCTGGCCTCCACATGTGGCTCCAATAAAGCACGGATCTCCCATGTGTCCTGAGTCTCCTGTAGGTCTGATGTCATATCTCCTCCCTGCACAGATGCCCTAGACATCTGCATTCTTTGTAGGCAGCTAACAAATTTAAATTTGAAAGAACAGGCACTGCTCTGTGTTAGTTAACCAAGAAAATGTCAAGTAATGTGCTGCACTCTGAGCTCCCTTTGTTATGTCCTCTTTGATACAGAACTACTGTACTCCTTGTAAAGGCTCTGGATAAGTTGTCATTATTGTCCCCTAGGTTCGAGAGCTGGAGAATCAGTTGGGTCAAAATAAGACCAGAACATCACTGAGTGAGACTGATGAGGAATTGCTGGCACTTACCGATCCAAGGAAGTTGTCAGCCCAAGAGAAGAACTTGTTGAAGATTCGCAGCTTGGAAAAAGAAAAGAAAGACACCTTGGAGGTAAAAATCTGTGAGCTGACAGAGTCCTGTTTGGGTATGTAGTGTGTAATAACTTGCCTTACCTTCAGGGTGTACATTACACCACTTCAGAAGCCCACCTGATCTGATGGAGCAAGTTCTGCCACACTTCACAGACTGAACAAAAGGCTACCAGGCTTGTTGTCTGTACTGCACTGTTGCATGCCTCTGCAGTACAAGATTTGGTCTTCCCCTCTGCTTCACAATTCAAGTGTCAAATGCATCCATTTGGCCTGAAATGTGGCCTGAAATGTCAACTGTGCCTGATAGGTGATGTTGGAAGGAGGGAGAGATGCTCTGGGTTGCAATGCAGCTGGTACTGGCTTTATACCGAAGGCGTACGTAGAAAGAAGCCCTGCTACAGCTGCATCCAAACTCTGTAGCATCCTGCTCACCCTATGGCCAGATGTGCATTCTTCAGGTGATGTTAAATACAAACATCCCCCTCACACCTCGTATATCTGTATAGCTATGGGCTTCTACATTTGAACAGAATGAAGCTGAGAATTACACCAGACTCCCTCTTAAGAGGTATTCTGAAAATGAGTCTCCATCTATCACATGTAGTTGCTACAAAAGTAAACAGGCATCCAGTGTTTAGAGGTTGAGAGAGGCTATAGCCAGTGAAACCGTGAGGTTGAAAGGACATGTAGGCCTGTGTCCACAAGAAACGTGGAGGGTAGAGGTCAGCTATACATATTCAGGTTAGCAAAGCGCATCTCCCTGTGCTCCTTTCCTATATTTGCTTCTCTGACGGTCATCTGGCACCAGCACAGAGCTTGATTAGCTGCTGCTTTTCTTACCGCAATTTAACTGTGCAACAGAATGAGCAATGGGGTGATACACACCTTTCACTCCTGGCCGTGAGAATGAAAGAGAAGATTTATAGCAACAAGCACACAGCACAGAGAAGGCTTTCCTCAATAACTGTCGTCTGTGTGGTTCCACTTCTGCCTTTGTATTTCAGGCTCCATTCACAATAATTTCCACTGTACTTGTCCATTATTACTTAACTGCTGGCATGCTCCCTGGCCAGTTTCATCTAGGTGAAGGTATGGCTCAGGGGGCAGCGTATGCCGAGGACTGCTTCTAGTACTCAGTGTGGCATTACCACCCTGTATCTGGAAGGAAGAGAGTTTCCCCATGGAGAGTGATGAGGCGAATGAAAAAGCAGGAGCGTACAGAATTAGGTTTTAACACAAAATTATCATTTGCTTCCTGGCACATACCGAGTCAACCTAGTCCGCTTGTATTCCTGAGCAGACAGACCTTTTTTGATGCTGGCAAGGAAGCAGTGAGCAGTATCATTTATAATTTCTACCTATTTAGGGATGATATGGTATGCCAGTTCCATTTTTTGGATTCTACCAGAGCACCTGGGGCTTGGTGATAGGCTATAACTGTCGTTTCCTATGATGTGTTTGCATCACTGCAGAAACTCACTGGGGAACATGACGCTCTCCAAAAAAGTCATGAGGAAGTGAAAAAAAAACTCGACGCATCAAAAGCCAGGAACAAAGTACTGTGCAGTGAAGTGAAAACCCTGAAGGGACAGATCGTAACCTTGCTGGAGAAAGGAAAACACGACGATGAGCTCATAGACGCCTTACTGGTACAGTCTGACTATTACTGTTGGTCCCAGCCCCTGCGGATCTATAAGTGATGAAAAGTGATGTCATTTAATGACATGATGACACAGACAACCTTAGGGTATACGGGGGCCTGATGAATCAAACTGTGACAGCCAGAGGTTTCCTAGTCAGCTAAAGCCCTTCACTTTGGATCAGATCATGTAAAGGCTGTACAACAGCACCAGGCGTGACACAGCTGTAGTCAAGTGGCTCTAAGGGGTTGTAAGAAACATTTTGCAGAAGGACTGAAATAGGAATGTCTAGTAGGTAGAGGAAGGGTTTCATTCCTGACCCATGAAGCTGGACTGTATTCTCTGTTCTGCTTTCAGCTTCACCGATAGATTTTTTTTCTTAGAATGCCTGCAATCTTGTGCTTTAATTTGTCATGTTACACAGCCCAAAACACACAAGCTGAACCATGAGTACTAAACCATGTAGACGTTCACTTGAAATAGCTGGAGCTGAGAAGAGTTGGCCCCTTCAAAACCAGGACTTGAGATGCAGTTATGCTGAAATAAATGGCGGCTGTCCTTTTGTCCTGCCATGTTTCTAAACAGTCTTTCCCCAATTACAATAATGAAAAAAATTAGGAAATATGCCACTTCCTGATGGAGTTTTTCCTGATACAGCTCCTTACAAGTTTCAAATCACATTTCCTTGCTTCTGTACGTAGGTTTTAGCTAGGACGTGCTTTCACTAATCTGGCGTTCACCTTTTTGCACACCAGGCAGCCGTGGGGAGTCTGGGTACTGACCAACAGATTAGGGAGATTACAGAGGAGCCAAATAACAGTTGTCACTTCTTCTAAGTCTGAGCATTCTCACTAAAATTAGTACAGAAAGATGTGAGTTTACTTGGGAAGGAATGGTTAACCTGTTTTATCCCTTACGCGAAAGAAGCACCTTGCTTGTAGTTTGTTGGCCTGACAGAACAAACTGTCTGGCAAGTATTTGATTTGTCAGTGTGAGAAAAGCTCCAAAACCCACTGGCAAAACAGCCTAGCCGCATAGCTGGCGTCTCATACCACCCTCATCTTTTAATGTCACTTATCACACAATCTGATCGTGTTCTAATTTCACACAAAAGCAAATTGAAATCTTTACTTTTATCCAATTTATGAAAAAGTCACCTTCTTTGACAAAAGCCGGCCTTTTTTGCTCTCTTTTCTGCTACGCTCTGGAGCAAAGCTGCCAGCAAATTGAATCTCTTAGTTGCTCAGGTCTTTTCTACTTGCACCATCCAGTCACTGAAGTCTTGATATGATAGCAAGTGCCAGTGGGGACAGACTGTCCTTACCCAGCCGCATCTGTCTGGGCATTGCAAGTAGATGTGCTGCACAGTCTATCAAGGGATAGATGCTGAGAACAAGACAAGGTGATCTCATGCTTAAAACAGAAGGGACCAAATCCTTGGAGTGTCACCGTTAGTGACATCAGTGTGCTTACACCAGGGAATGGGTTTGGCAGGGCAGTGGCTTTCCCTGGCGTTCCTAAATGGGTAGTTGTCTTGGAGGGTGTAAAACACCCAGGGAGTCTACATAATCATTGTGTACAAAAGTGAAGATCTCACTCATTGTTTCTATTTTATCAGAGACAACAGAAGGAAATGCAGGAGATCTTAAAGCACCTGAGCTACCAGGACGAGAAGAACAAGGAGTCCCAGCAGATGCTAGGGCAGCACTTGAACAGTGAGGTTCAGAAACAAAACTGCCTTATAGAGCAGCTCAGACAGATGGTGGCTGAACGAGAAGCAAAGGTTAAGGAGCTGGAAGAGGAGATTGGGCAACTCACACTTCAGGTAGGCAGCCAGAAGAAACGAACTGGAGGAGCACACTTTATAATCATTTTAGATCTGCTCTTCCACTTCCTTCTCTCTTGTTGTTTGAGATGGTTGCTAGCTTGAGAGACCAATACCTGACCTACTGAAGGTCTCTCCTGATGGAATGGTGAAGCAGGAATTCTTTCTTGTAACTCTTAGGTTTCTTTTCTGTTTGTATGTAACTTTTCTTCGAGCTGTTTAAGCAACAGAAAACATAGAAATACCAGTCACATCCACATGTGGCTTTGTGCCAAGACTGTGCCACAAGACTGACAGCAAGGGTTGGGCTGCAACAGGGACTTCTTAGTATTCAGCTTCCTTGGCTGCCGAAGGAAGCAAGCAAAAAAACACAGGTGAGGCCAACATCAGTAGGCTGCCACGGCACCCAGCTGCATCCCCTCATGGAGTGATGGAACACCTAGTAAGTTATTCTCATCTCCCACTGTAAACCACTTCAAAAACTTCCTCTCCCACAGATCTCCAGACTATTGATATGAGTCTGACGGGTCTCGGGCATGTGGAAATTTCATTGTACAGCTGAAAGAATTGGGAAGGTTGTCCCCTTATAGACTAGTATGTTAAAAATTTTTCCAGCTTTGATGGTCTGGTGTTGCAAACTGACAGGCAAGGTGGTACTGTTGCGAGAGCACAGTTTCATAAGAAACTGCACTTTTTTACTGACTTTTGCTTTGTTCCCATCCTGCAATGGATAGAAACAAAAGAAAAGTTTCTGAGGAGGTCCTGTAAAACAAAAGTTCTGACGTGCTTGTAGCAATAATCATAAGCTGCTGATTAGGCATTGATGCAACTATTGTCCTTTGAACTGTGTAATTGGTTTTGTAACCTGCTCAACATTAACAGAAGAAATCTGCCCATCAAGGGGACGGTTTAGGAGCTGCTGATACACCACCTTCTGAGCACTCAGAAGATCCAGGTTTTACTGTGCTTAAGCCTCTGGCATCAGGCAGCAATCAGGTTGGAAGGATCGGATCTGCTCGGTAAGAAGGCCTTAATGTCAATGTTTAAAATTGTTGTGAGTTATTCAGAATCATGGTTTTCCCAGACAATTGTATCAAACCACAAGCGCTGTGTGCCAACAGCTGTGGCAGCCTGTTTACAGTATATGGGAATCTCTAATTGCATTATCTCTTGGACTTTTCGTCCTGGAACAGAGAAAGATATACAGACTTGCAGACATTACTACATTTGGCATGATTGTAGTGCAGCTAATTCTCTTTCTCCAGCTCAGATAATGTTTATGTGGTTAGCTTAAGTGCCCGTGATTCTTCTCTCTTATGAGAAACGGGGCTTCTAATGAGCAGACTTCTGAAAGCAGGGTGGCGATTTAATACAAAATGCCATTTTAGGTAAGCACTAAATCACTGGCTCATTATTTAAATCAATAAATACGCTTTGAGTGGGATTTACTTGCAGAAATGTTGAAAACACACCACATCATTTGTTCTTAACAAACATCCTTTTTAAAGCCTCACTGAGGACCATGTAAATTACACTAATCTTAATACAGCAGTAAATCTGATTTTTGTTTACACTGATGTGACTCTGTGTCACTCTGGCGGTGTAAAGGGCCCATAACACCAGAGCAAGTTATATCCTTTCCTGTTAAAATGCTGGTTTTGTTGCTAAAGAGTTCATGGTCTAATTGACAATGGAGATTTGAGATTGGTCTTCTGAGGAAAGAGGAAATTTTTCATCAAGTTAAGTTGCAACTGTTTTCTTCCATGTAATTTTAACTTGCCTACCACATTACTGTAGACACTGAATTAGGCTTTAAAATTGTTCGATGTATCCCTGAGTCTAAGTAGAGCATTACTACAAAGCTTAAGAAAAGTTCTTCTCAGTGTTTTTGAGTTAGAGTTAAAACATCCTTACTTTGAAAGTTTCTGCATCTCCCTTGTTCTGTTCTTCTGACTGACTTTATTCTCCCACTTCTAACTGTGCAGAAGTCGTTCTCTTCTCATGTAGCAAATCTATATTTCCTCCACTTTTTCACTTGGTAGGTCTGCTGATGGTAAGCAGGAAGGCAAGCGGGAAAATAAGGCTGAGTAATGGCTTTGTAGAAGCCACTAAGTGCAATGCATAAATTATTGCTTGTGTACGTGGCTAACGTAGCTCTGCCGCGAAAATAGCTGACATGTCAGGTGGGCAATGAATGAGTCTGAAAACTGCAAGAGCTGTTAATAACTTGGTCAGCAGGGCTCACTCATTCCATTAACTTTAATATGCTGATGAAGTCTCTATTCCATTTTACTTTAGTGAATCATCGTTTCCTATCAGGAAAGATGAAATGAAAAACGCTATAAATAGGAACCAAAGCCCCTTGGAGATGTTGAAGTTAAAATCTGCATTTTTAGACTGGGCCATTTCTGTCATTATCAACTTTAACTTGATTTTTGGATTAACTGCTCCTAGCCTAGAGGGCAGCTCTGCCAGTTCCACAATATTAAGGCTTTATCCTCTATTAGCTGCAGCCTAAAGACAAGGAAACGTGGGCTTTGTCTACAGAGATTTGCCTTTAGGCAGTTGAGCTCAAATTCAGAAAACACACACATGCTAGAATTGGATGTCCCAAGCACACATACCCTTTTGCATAAAACTCATCCAGACTGGAAGTGATACGCTAGTGTTACCAGTTGACGACTCCTCTTACAACAGTAAGCCTGAAACATCTTCCTGAGGGTCTCCACAAAGTAGAAGGGTTCAGAAAACTACATAAAGTATATTTTTAAGGGGCATTTGGAAACAGGAGTTGTGCACCCTGTTGCAGAACAAGGGTTCCATTGGTGTGCTGGTTTGAGGTATGGTTATGAAAGCATGCCACATGCAAACACCATCAAATGAGCACAGTAACCTGTGCTTGTTTCTCATCTTGGTGGGTGAAGGCGTAAGATGAGAGCGCTCAGTGCAAGGGTCCAAGGCAGCGCCTGCAGGGAAACAGAGCATCAGTGGCCATTTGTGGGAGCCAAGCAGGGTCGAGAGCTATTCCCGCTCACGAGCTGCTGTGTGGCTACTCCATGACACGGAGCTTCACAATGCTGGTCTGGAGCGCCAGCAAAGTATCCCCAGAAGCGCGAAAATCAAACACTGAGGTATAGTTTTTATGCGTTGGAGACACAAGGTGGTTTTGCAGCATGGAGTCGGGGAGCAAGCGGAGCTATTGTGCATGCAAGGCCTGTGTGATACCCACTTAGGAGGCTCTGGGAGGCTTTTTCCCTACAAGGCAGCAATAAACACAGACACTGGAAAATGACCCAAGTTCTTGGAGGATTGCCCTCTGTAGAGCTCAGTGCCTAACAAAGCTTTCTTCCTCTCAGCACAGTGTCCAAGATGGGCCATACGCTCGTAGAGTCAGCAGCTACTAAGCCTTCCCTTCTCAGTAATAACATCACGCCTGGAAGGTATGTATATAAACTTCATCCTAAACAAGGGAGGTTTCCTGCCATGCTCTGCAAGCTGCTGGCAAGCCTTGTCCTTGTCTGCCTTCTTTCTGTAACAAACAGCTTCTTTCACCTTCCTTTCTACCCGATACTGCCAAAGAGCTCTGACACAGGCTTGAGCATCTTCTTGCAATCTTAATTTTTTAATTGGTTGCTAGTTTTATGCCCCATAAATCCTATTTTTCCTTTCTCATCCCCAATCACCAAGATTTCTCCTGCTTTTTGCTCTAAAGGAGGTATTAGTGAACACTCCTGTGCAGAGAGGTCGGAGAAGTAATGAAGTACATAATAATGGGATACATGGGAAAACTGCCCCTTCCTTTCATCAAGTATTAGGCATAAGAATGGCCTTTGTACTAATGTTGCCTGAAGCTTTTCAGTGGGAGAAAATCAATAGCGTGCCATTTAATAGCTTAGCCCAGCACTTCAGAGAATCCACATATAGGCTTCTTTCACTTTGGTAGTAGCAACAGGAGGAGAGTCAGTGATAGTGAATCGATCAGAGGTGGAAGTTTGTTTTCAGGGGTGATGGGAAGGGAGAATATCCTTCTGAAGGAAAAGACCTTTCTAATGAAACTCACGGTGGCTTTATTTCCAAGTATTTCTATTCCATTTATTGCAGTATAGAGGTTGATGCTGGGGGGAGGTAGTGAGCCCGGCTCTCGGTTCTGGCTTCGTCTTCAGACAACTGTATTTTGATATGTTTTTCAAATCCTGTCTTTGTTTCATTTCTTTCATTTGTGAAATGGGAAACAGACTCTCTACGCTTCTGCTGCTTTTAGGCTTGCTGGCACTGGCAGCCCGGATTTGAAAGTGCTGCAGACGCAGATCACAGAGCACAAGGCTCTCTGCCAGGCTGCTGAAGTGGAAAGAGACAGGCTCCTGGAACTGGTCACTGTGCTGCAGAAAAGGTAGCGGCTGATTCTGCCAGTATCCTTTGTGGGATGCTGTGATTAAGGAGCCCTTGAGACGTGTGAGAGTCTATAGCGTGCAGTACAGTACGCCATACGCTGCCAGTGTGATCCTTTCCTTAAATAGGGGCTTTTAAATTTTTTCTGCTCAATTTCCCTGCCTAGTTGATGATTCATTTTTTTTATTATTCTTTTAGAACAAAGAGCAGAAACAATGGAGTCATCTTCAAGCTTGCTGCACCTAAATACAACTCGAGCTCCTGTATTTATATATGTGCGGTGTTATTTAGGCAGCAATGTTATTCATCAGTAGTAAATACTGTAATTATAGTTATAATCTGACTTCTGTTCCAAAAGCTTTTCACATTCTTTTGAGTTTCACTGTATCCTCTTTTAAATTAATTTCCTCTGGTTTAACTGAAGCATAGCAGTGATTTTTTTTTTTTTTCTATTATTCAGTTCAATTTAAGATGATGTTAAAAGCCAGCTATGTTTTAGGAGGGCAGAGGAAGCAAAGTCTTTTTTCTTTAGATATCTTTTAGCTGCTCCTTTTTTTCCCAGCTAGAGAACGTATATTATTTGATTCCCATATCTGTATTCCAGCTTGTGGAAAGATATACTTTTGTCTGTGTGCTTTTGAATACAATGGGCACTATTTGCTTCTTGCTTTATTTTATGCTAGTTATCATTTCTCGCTTGTCTAACTTTTGTCCCGTACAATTAATCACAGTCAGAAAAATACATTTGTTTCTTACTGTGGTAAAGGTGTCATCCTCTGTGCTTTTAAGGACTAAATCCTGGAAATACACACTGGGAGAATTTTATTCGTGTTTGTAAGCCCCGGGACTTTAATAGAGCTATGCAATTAGACAAGGATGGAGGTGTGAGTGATAGCTGAAATGGGGCCATCACGAATATGGGATGATGAAGAACACGGAGTCAATAAAATGCATGATTGCTTGTAAAATGTACCATAGACTGATGATTCAGCAGCTCCGCAGTTATCACGCATTTATCAAGAGCTCCTGCAGGTAAAGTAAATTTTGTGAGATTGTGTGCAATAACTCTTGGAAGACCTCAGGATAATATAGCATCCAGTCATATTTCAACAGGAATATATGTAAAAAAATCAGGCATTCCTCCTTTTCCCTTCCCCTGTTGGAGTGTGGGTCAGCAAAGCTCAAGTAACATATCTAATGCTTAAGTCCAGAAAGAAGCACTGGGAATGGTTACATGAATGCGATTTTTCTACAGCAGCTGCCAGAATTTAGGACTGTGTTTCACCGTCACTTACTGCGGAGCAGAACATACTGTCAGGAAATACTCCCTTGTAAATGTTTTGTAGGATTGGGCCCTGCTGGGGGAAGGGGAAGATCTAGAGGAACAGTTTAGTTTTTCATATTGGCAGAAAATTTTCTAAAAAAAGCCCACTAGTCTTGTCATTTTTCCTCTGCTCTTTGTCTAACGTGATGCTAGGGGAACACCTGGTCACATGAAAGTTCAGTGAATTCAGAACCACTGAGAGAAATATAATTTCTCACAGCATGTCACCAGCCTGGCAATTCACTGCCACAGGAGGTCAGAGTCTTGCCTGTAGCTAAATTTTTAAGACAGTGATATAATTTTATTATAGTTGTAATATTTTTTTAGTTATGCCGGCTAGGAGGGAAATTAGACTAATCAAGTCTTTTGATTCAGGGAGTAATCAGCTATCACCATGGGGTTAAGAAGGAAATACTTTTATTCTGCACTAAACAATACAGTGAGTCAATTCAGGTTTCTCTCTAGCTTTAAACTCCTTTAAATCCTTTGGTATCAGGCACTGCCCCACACGTGATGCCCCGCTGACTGCATCTGTGGACAGCACATCAAATTTTTGTAGTTCATTTTCCGAAATGTTGCGTGGGGTGAATAGAGAGGCACTGTACTCTTCCATTCTGTACTGCAGAGTGAACCATCAGTTTCTTTTCCACTCACTTCCTTCCACGGTAGTGTCTAATGGCCAAGTTTATTAAAAGCAGCATCAAGTTCCTTTTCTTACTTGCAGATAACTGATGCAAAGCAGCTAAATGCGAGACAGTGTTTTTATAAACTACTTCCCTTCCAGATTTTCCCAGCGTGTTTAAAAAAATGCAGTTTATTATCCCTGTAATAAAAGATCTCCAGGAATGTGCAGCTTGCCTGCTCATCTGAGTGGTAAATTCACACAAGTAGCCAGTGTTAAGGCATCGAGGCAACCTCCATTAATGAACCCATTATTTCCAACTGTACTCATTAATTAATTCTGTTTTGCAAATTTGGGGGATGTCACCTGTAACAATTGCTCTGGGATTTTTGCCTTTGGATGCATGGAAAATTCTCCTTTTCCCTCTGTTGGGAGCTATGAAAGAGGATTCAGTATCAAGACTGACTGATCCTTAATAGTCGTGACATAAATAAGCTGAACTATGGGGGTTTTTTTGCCTATCAGGGTGGAGGAAAGCAGCGATAAAGTCTTGGAAGTTGAGAAGAGGCTTCAGGAAGAGCGGCGGCGATGCGCCATTTTGGAACAGCAGCTTGAAAAACTGCAAATGGATCCAGGGAGGAACACAAGCGCACAGAAACCTCCCCTGAGGAGCAAAACAGGTGAGGTGGAGCACTTACCTACAACTATGTCCCCTGTCCCACCTCTGTGGTTCAGAGAGAGCAACAACATTTGGACTTGTATCTATCAAACTGACACAAACGCTTGACCTTACTCACGGCTATTTGGACCTACTCAGACCAGTGGACCGATACAGAAGGTGAAATCCTGGCCCCACTTAATTCAAGAGGATTTTGCCACAGATTTAAGTGGGACCAGGAATTCTGTAATATGTTGTTTTCATGGGATGACAGTCTACAGAAAAAAAAACCTGACACTGCTCTGTGTTGCCACCAGGCCCACTGCCGTGTTCCTTTTGCACTTCTGCTTGAGAGATTCATCTGAAGGTTAAG
Organism: Stercorarius parasiticus; assembly: GCA_013396915.1. NCBI lineage: Eukaryota > Metazoa > Chordata > Aves > Charadriiformes > Stercorariidae > Stercorarius > Stercorarius parasiticus. The sequence continues at coordinate 747,739 of VWZL01000641.1, forward strand.
AGCAGAATTAAAGGACGCATCCCAATTTAAGGCCTGTCAGTGTCTATGAAAAACTATTGCTGGTGATGAAGTAATTAGATCTGTTGTAATTTATTATCCCGTGAACATGATAATCTCCTGCTATAAATATGAAAGCCTCACTAGCGTAGTTAAAGGAGAAGAATTCATGGTGGATGTTAAATTTTTATTTCCCTGATCAGATCCTTTTATTGCTTAAGGACTCTGATTCTGTAAAGTGTCTAAACCAATAAAATGGCACATATTCTTAAGGAAACTTTTCCAGTGGTTTCCCTTTTATAAAGACTTTAAGTGCCGGGATATGAACACTAGGAATAGGAATTTCAATTTGACAAATACTAGGATGCTGTCAGGCTGAGTTACGATGATTAGAGAGGTCACAAGCCTCATCAGAGACCTTGTACAAGCTCTTGACCTGCCCCAAGCTGAAACGCATGATCTTGGGCCGCAGGGGGACTGCCCTGCAGCTCAGTAGATGCATGGCATGGCTTTCCATCCTGACTCCGTCCAGCGCTACGGTGTGTGCTAAGGCTGCCTCATCACCTTAGAGCTGACCTGGACTGAGCACTATGACCTGTGTAAGCAGTCACCTACTTTTCCACCTCCACTGGTGTTTCTCCTTAGGCATGGGTCAGACTGAGGTAAGAAATGCTACTGTAACTGCATTGCATTTCTTTGCATCTCCTGTCATAGTGCCCTTGATCACATCCATGTCTGGCAATAAGTTCTCTCTAGAGCAGGACCGTGATGCAAGAAATCACATCCATGATGGTCTCGAATCATACAGGAGAGCTAAGGTCTCCAGTGTGACATCTACACGGTGTTCAAGACCTCAAGGGAATCACTGCCATTCACCCATCCAACGTACAGAGAGAATTAGGTATGCAGGAACAGGATTGAAAGGAACCTTTATGGGGTCTGAATGATTGCTTGAAACCTAGTCCCCTCTGTAAAATATGTATCTGTTCCTTAGAGCAGAACTGTTGTGTCCTTAGAAAGGGCTCCAGCCGACACTAACTCTTCTCATGTGTTTTTCTGCAATCACTGATTTTCAGAGCTGTCTTACCTGTATTAACTGAGAGCCTGAGGGCAGAAAAAGTAGTGAAGAAAAACTAAGAGAAACCTAGTGCTTAGAAACAAAGTGCCGCAGCCTTTGGCCTTTAGGATATGGGACATTCATCTTGATAAGAGAGCAGTGCTGGAAATGGTATCGTGGGATGCCCTTTGTGGTTCCCAGGAGGATTTGGAGGTGAGAGGCTTTGGAGTCCTCATATGGTTCTGCAGATGCCCAGAGGAAGCAATCAGGGTGTCTGTAGGGACAGGTAGTAGCCAGGTGAGAGTTGTGGGAATACAGCTCTCAATGGTACACTTTTAATGACTCCATGCCTTAAATGGTACGGGAACATTTTGATGCTGTTTTCTAGAGGATAATTTAACTGAATTTTTGAGTGCTCAGACTTTTATGCAACCTGGTAGCGTAAAGTGTTGATGTTCTGGTGATGTTCTGTTATCGTACCTGTGCTCCACTTAGATTTCCTTTGCAACCTCAAAGAGATACAGCGATAAACTCTCCAGGTCCTGAGCCATTTTGGTCAAGTTACTGTGTTGTATAAATGTGTGGTAACTCAGCTCGGGGAGATGGGCATTTCATAGCCGGAGGAAGCAGGCTGTTCTTACCAGTGTGACAGGTTCCTTCTTACTAAATATTTAGTTCATTAGCCTTGTTTGCCTAAGGCCTAAAAGCAAATGTAGAAAAGGATTGGCAGGAAGAAGAAATCCTCTCTAACTCCGTAAGATGAGTAGGTAACAATCTGTTTCACCACCCTTCTTTGAAGAGAGCTCAGCCCCTTGTGATGTGCCAAAACTCCCTGGAGTTTGTACAATAAAAAAATAGTCTACAGGTCTGTAATATACCTCTTCAGCAGAGCATGTAGGCTATCTAAATGCTTTCATGCCAGATAGTTGAGGAAATAAGAAGGAATAAAAAGCTTGAATATAAAATAGAGACTAGAGAACCCGCTAATTAACATAATATTTTCTTCTCTTTCTGAAAGTGCAAAATTGGAGAGAGCTGATCTAATTGCTAATCTAATGTTTCTAGTCTCTTCAATTCAAGGGAAGTAGATAATGATACTAAGTAGCTAGAAACAACACAGTTGTGTTTTAAAATTATTCATGCTTTTCGGTTTTTTTCTGTCTGTCCAAATTTCTAATTAGCAAAGGATAATCCCAGAGGAGAACAGGTAAGTAACAGCAGGTTTTTCTCAGTCCTGTAAAACACAACCTTAAGATCAAAAGGATCAAATCTTTAAGGATGCTTTCCGTGTAGTGCAAAAGCTCTCAATCCCCAGGTGTAAGAAATCAGGAAAGGAAGGCAAGAGACCGGCATGGCTGAGTCAAGACCTACTGGTCAAATTAAAGGGCAAGAAGGAATTGCACAGGCAGTGGAAGCAGGGACAGGGATCCTGGGAAGAGTATAGGGATGCTGCCCAGTTGTGTAGGGATGGGGTCAGGAAGACCAAGGTGCAGCTGGAGCTGAACTTAGCAAGGGATGCAAAGAATAATAAGAACGGCTTCTATAGGTATGTCAACCAGAAAAGGAAGGTCAAAGAAAGTGTACCCATCCTGATGAGCAAGACTGAAAAATTGGTAGCAACAGACAAGGAGAAGGCTGAGGTACTCAACAACTTTTTTCCCTCTGTCTTCGCTGGCAACCTCTCTCCCCACACCTCTCGAGTGGTGAATTTTCTTCTCTAATTAGGTAGGCACACATATTAGTGCATTTAGCCCAGAAATGCAAACTCATCATGTTTTAATTTTGCTGGAAGGAGATTAAAATAAAAGCCTGTCCTATATATTTGCAGTACCTTCATGGATATACACAGAACTGAACAGATTCCTTAGTATTTATTCAGTTTCCTGAGGTTTACTTGGTGTGCTACCAAGTGAAAATTGTTCCTTGTTTTACTAAAACTCCATTTTCTGATTAAATCTACAGGCCTGTCTGTGAGTCACTCAAGACCCACCTTGAATATGACTGATAGGAAGGAGGTCTCTGCAGCCCAGCTTTCCAGGTTGCCTCTAGAATCGCAGATAGAGGAGCTGAGCACAAGGTATGGTTTCCCTTCCCCTGTGCTCTGTTACTCACAATAGCTCACATTCATCACTCTCCTCTTAGAAGTGATATTACCTGCACCCGCTCCTCAGAAGATAAAACCCAGCAAACTCTGTAGAAATCACAGAGCCTCACGTTTGAGCTTGTCTATGTCATTCTTACAGAAATTTCCTAATAATTATACAGTTAAGCTAATGCAAACGTTAAGCAACACAAAACACGTGCGAGGATTACACCTTTTTTTTCTTCTTCTTTCCTTCTGCGTGGATTGCAAGCTTACTAGTGAAAATAAAATTATAATCTTTAACAAAACAGATCTCAAAAGTATCTTGCTCATCTAATACTCTATTCGACCTCAATGACAGAAGGAACAAGTGTTAAGTCTGCTCTTTCTCACGCTTGTCATAAGACTACCAGCGAGCATGTGTTTCAGTGTTTTCTCCCCCAGAGCTGAAGCTCTGTTCTAATTTGCTTTGAAGCTCTGCAGCTCACATGAAAGTTTTCCTTTTGTTTCCTCATAGGCTTGTGATCCAGCTGGATGAGAACGAAGCTCTGAAGGCTGCTTTGGAGACGACTGTGAGAAAGAAAGAGGAAGATTTTAAACTGTATCAAGACACAATGGACCAAGTGAAGGATATCTTTTTACAGGCCATTCGGCAGCAGAAACAAGAGAAGAGTTAAGAAAGATATTGGGAGTCCTTTGGACTGCAAAGCAGGGAGAGAGCCCAGGCATCGTGCCCGTGAATTGAAATGCAGTGGCAGTGTAGCTTTGCAGCCCCAGATCGTGTCATTTCTTTAGTGTTTGCAGAAGAGGATGAGAAACGGAGATGAAATACGAAAAGAGCAAAGGTTTTGCGTGTCAGCAAATTCTATCTGTAAGAGTTAGCAAGCAGCTGGCTCTCAGACTGCACATGCCGTAGGTTGGTGCAGTTTAGGAAGCTGCAATGCTGCAGTGTGATTTTGGGCAAAACCTCCTTATTTTTAACAACATTTTCCTCAAGAGGGCTCGATATTTAATACGCTGCTGCCTTTATCAGCTCATGAAGGAATTTGCTATATAAAAGTTATGCCAGCCCCCTTCCAAAGTCGTGCCAGGAGCAAACTGAGTTCTGTTTTCATCAGCACACTGATACCTGTCTGTCTCAGGCTTTCTGTAGTACTTAAGTGCTGAGGGAGAGGATTAGCCTGGCCTGTGAATATCTGCAAGTGAACTTTGGGGGGGCTCCCTTCACCATTCCAACCTGTTTTTTTGCTTGAACATATTGGCAGCAGAGTTTTCTGAAGCTCAGTGGAGTTGCCACTGAAAAGGTAGACTGTGCAGATTACCCCTGCAGTCAGTCAGCCCTACCTTAAATTCAGCTCATTCCATGCGAAACTTGCCATCCAGGTTATAAATTCCCTATTCCTGGGTCTCTGCGTTCATCCATTGGGCAAGTCTTGTTAAATGCTGACAAAACGCAGGCAGGTCCTCCCTGCAGTGGTGCTGGGACTTTTGGAGATGCTGAAAACCCCTTGCATCTCCGTCCATTTCTCCTGCAGCGTGGTGAGAACACCAAGCGCAAGCTAATAAGGCATTAACATGCAGCCTGCCAGCAGCGAGCTGGCCTTGGGGATTACAAGCAAATGGAGAGCTCGTCATTTTTGTATAGAGCTGCTTTGTTTCTCGGTTGAAAGTCTTGAAAGCTCTTCTTTTTCTGCTTTGCTTTGTCAGCCTCTTTTTGTGAGTGTGGAGTTTGTCAGACTTTAACCCCAGCCACCACCGGTGCTAAGTGGATTTATGGAGGGGCAAACTGCAGCCCCCTTCCCCAGCCTGGGCATCGCGTCCCGACTCCATTTACGCTGAAATGAGTGAAAAAGCGAGCAGAGCAGGGAGTTACTCCAGGTGCGGTGAGGGTGGTGTCGTCCCTGTCTTTTTTCCTGCCCTGCCTAGGTTTGGAAATGTCTCTCTTCAAACAGTTCATGGAGTTCCTGGTGGAGGAGGTCCCTGAGGAGAAGCTCAGCACCTGAGAGTTAACCCTCCCTGTACTTAAGAGCAGTCCACTCCCCCAGCGCTGGCCCATAGCTCAGCAAAGCTGTCAGGTCTCTCTCACAAAAATCGTGACCAAAACGGTTCATCGCTGTATTCCTCCTGCTCGAGATACCGGTAACATCAGCAGAAAAGGCATCTTGCAACCTGCAATCCTCTCTCCCTACAGCTCATAAATCCTGGATCGAGAGACGGACACAGTCTCATCGCCGTGAGCTGCAGTTTGTTTCTGCTCAACTCCATCCTGATGGCGATGTAGCATGGGGTAGAGTGAGCAGACCAAGGAGAAGAAATCAACGCACCTCTGACAGATATTTTAAGGACCTGCAATAGAGAGCGGGTCCCTTTGAAAAGCTGCCTGAGCTGGGGCAGAGGTGTGGGGATTTTGCTATGTGCTGGCTGCTAAATTCAGGCCGGTAGCTTGCAGCTGGAGATTCTGATTTCGCTTACACAGAAGTGTGAATCAATTAATATTTTCACATGAGTACAGGAGAGGATATCTGCCGGCCTTTCTAATATGCGGGCAGCGTTGGTCTCCTGTCCCGTGACGGAGCAGCGAGGATCACACTGCTCCCCAGCAAAATTCTTCCTGGAGTGGCTGGGAATCAACCCATGAAATGCAGATACGAAACTGGGAGTGCTGCACGGTACAGAACACATACGGCTCGCGAGCACATGGTGCAAACCTCAAGTGCTGCAACACTCATTCCTTCTAGCATATGCTTGTTTGGGGTTGTACAGAAGCATTTTCTCTTTTTTTTTTCTGCACAAACACACACAGAGCACACCAGACCCCTTGACAAAGGAACTAAGAGAACAGTAAAATAGTTTATTTAGAGAACCAATGCCTGTAAGTAACCGTTTATGATGGAAATGTGCTCTCTGTCTTCTGTCACAGAGCGGTGGAGGGGGCTGAACACAGGCCAAATTGTCCAGTTCTTCTCGGTTTTCACCTTAGTTTGGAAATAGTAGTTTTGAATAGTTCGGAAACGCTAGTTTTGAAATTCCTCTGTACTTCCTCGAATTCTCCCTGTGCTGACTCTTGCAGCAACGGCTTTCCGGTTTGCAAGGCATGAGACCGTTTTTCTTGGAGTGCATGTTTTGTTGCCGAATGTAAGAAACCCTGACAGATCTTGGAAGCAGCAGCCCCAGTTCAGCTGGCTGCAGCAGCCCCATGTCCCCCAGCTCAGACAAAAAAACAATGAAGATATTGTTCTCACTGCCTGCAAAAACCCCATCCCCCTGGTCCTCAGCCACAGAATCTCTCCAGGACGCTTGATGTGCTCTTTGAGCTACAACATTTCTTTTAGGGATGTAGCTGGGCTTGATCTGAAAACTCCACAACCCCCTGCCTTCCTTGGAAGTTTGTCCTCGTGGATAATTACTAGCCCGTTAAAATCCCGTCCTTCAATTCTCATTTGAATTTCTCCGGCCTCAGTTTGCAGCTGGTCATCGTTACGCCGTTCCTCGCTGGATAAGAAGTGATGTGAGCACCCAGCATTTCCTCGCTGAGACCGCCTTCATCCAGCGCTGAGTCCTGTCTCGGGCCGCCTTTTGATAAGCTCTGAGTTTTTTCAGTCTCTCGTTGTAGCGAATGGTGGTGACAGGCGAGTGGTGACAACGCTCGGCGCCGCTGGCACAGCCTGGTGGATACAGTTAAGCTGCAAAAAACAGCGTCAGGTTAATTTTTGCTGCAATTTTTTGAGGATATGGACACTCCTCGGTAGGATTCAGCCAGCTTTGAGCTAATGTATGATAAGTAAATGAGTCCTCCGATCACTTGGGCTGAGCCAAAGGTTGTCTTCTGCCCTGGAGCTGGGCAGAGGACTTCCACGAAGCAGCCAGAAAGTCCCTGACAGATGCAGCCGATTTTAAAAGCACGACTGAACCGCTGGGAATAAATGACCTTCGATTAATTGTCATTGTTTTCCCTTTGGCCTGTTGCGAGGCGTCCACCTGCGAAGAGCAGGCATCTCAAGGGTGCAGCTTCCCAAACTGGCCCTAACGTGAATTAAGTTGCATTAACGTGGTTAAATATAGATGGCATCGACATGGGTGAGCTCTCCCTGCCCTGGGCTCCGCTCGGCCAAGTGGCAGAGGATCAGCCAGCAGGTCAGAGCTCCAATTTAGAGCCGTAGATTGGGGCTGCGGGTGGTTTGTGCCCTCCCCGGAGGCTCCAAAGCAGGATGGAGATGAGGAGGAGACAGATTCCAGTCCTTCCCATGGGGGAAGTGGGGAGGAAGCTGGTGGCAAAGGGGAACTAAGTTGGAAACTGCTTTGCCAACCCCTCCGGCAGCTGCTACTGCCCTGCAAGCCGGCCCGTGCATGACAAAAGGAATGAGGTTCGGCTTTAAATGGAAAAACACTCCAGCAGAGCCCCTGTGCTCTAAATTAAGCTGCGACGGAGCCAAAAGGGGTATTGAGTTTCTCCCCTCATCCTCTCCCCTCCCAGCCCAGCTCCCAGCCGGCTGCTCCCGCGGGACAGGGTGGCCTCGCTCAACAAATGCCACCTCAATCCCCACGCGTCTCCGCTTACAGCTCCGAAACCCGGCTGCAGGCAGGGGGTGAAACCCTGGGCTTTAGAGCAGCTCAGTTGTCAGCCAGAATAGTTATCTGCGGGGCACAACGTGGCAGCGAGAGGAGAGGGAGGGTCATCCCACAGCGCCATTGACCTAATCAGGGCATTTTCTCAGGAAGGGGAGGGGAGGGGATTGTGAGGAAAGGAGGTGAAGGCAGTGGGCTTTGACCTGAGGCTGGGTTGTCCCTGCAAGGTGGTGGGAGCCTTCTTCAGAGTCCTTCCCCAGGGCAGCAGGAGGTCCTGGGACCTTTGATGGGGTTGGTGTGTGCCATGGGGGACAGGCAGGGCCATTCTGGGGGCACTGAGAGGGGTGCTGGGGGTGACCATGGATGGATGGATGAGTGGATGGGGCACACATCTCCCTCTTCTGAGCCATCCTGCTGTCAGTAGGGTGCCTGCTGAGGTCCTGAGGGGGTTGGCGTGTTCCCAGCGACACATTTGCATAGGGAACCTGATGGGGCAACCTAAAGCAGTATAAAACAACCCACGTGGGTTATTGTAACCCTCTCTTCTTCCAGTTCATCCCATAAAGAGCTGCTCCAGCAGCAGGGAGAGAGCAGCGTAAGGCAGGAGCAACCAGCCAGGAGGAGGTTCCTTCGGTGTCCCCATCAAACATCTCCAATTTGTGCCGTGCCTCCCTGGGACGGAGCTGAGAGCCCTCCATTGAACCCCACCACCTTCTCAATCTCTTGAACACTAAAGAGTGGCCTGGCCTCAGCTCACATGTCACAACTTCCAGCCATCCGCCAGATGTTTGAAAAAAACCCTATCATTAAGATCAGCTGGAAGACATGAACGGCCCTTCTCCATAAAGCAGCAGCGCTGGGGCACTAAAACACAGGGGCGTCCCCTGTGCCAAGGAAGGTGCACTGGTGACATTAAAAATAAATCTTATTATATTGGAAATCAAGAGCGGGGTTTTTTTATTATTATTATTATTTTAATAAGATCTATAAATTAAAGCTCCCAGAGCTCCCAGAGCCTCACGAAAATCTGCTGCACAGCCCTCCACCTATGTTGCGCTCTCAATCCAGCACGACCGCAAATTACTCGGGATAAAATTAAAAAAAAAATAAAGAAAATAAAAAATCTATCTTTGGCTCAGAACTCTCTGGATGCCAATGCCCAGAGAGAGTAACACGATGGGGCCGGGACCCTCCTGCCCGCCGGGACCCCTCCAGCATCCCTGAAAGCGAGATGCCCATGGCCCTCCAGCCCCGCGAACACACAGCAGGGCCTGTTGTGCCTCCAACACAGCCAACGCTCGGAGAGAAGGATTTTGGGGCTGGTTTTGGTTCCTGCACGGAGCAGGATGGGGAGTCAGTGGGTTTGGAAGCCAAAGCAGTTGATGGGGACCTGTTGGTCCCCCGGTGCCCCTTTGCTCATTGCTTCCAGCCCACCACCAGCCCACCACCACAGCAAGCCGACGTCATCATCATCATCGAATCATCACAGAATGGTTTGGGTTGGAAGGGACCTTAAACATCATCTTGTCCCAACCTCCCTGCCGTGGGCAGGGAGCCTCCTGCTAGACCAGGTAGATCCATCTGCACCTGCTGCCAGGGGGGACGGACACGATTTCCCCTCCTGCTGAGGCTCCTTGACGTATGGCCATGGCCTCCACAGGCTCGCGGGGCATGATGAATTGCGTCGCTGTGCTTATCGGTACCGATCTCTTAATTAAGCCCAGGCAATTATGCCAAGGTCTGGAGAGCTGAAGTCCCTGGGCAGGGATCCAGCTGCGGCAGCAGGACGAAGGCTGGGGCTCCAGGGCATCCAAGGGGCAGCAGCCAAATCTTGCCCTGGCTGCTGCAAATTAAAGTGGCTCATTAGGCGTTAAAAGTGCTGGCCACATGGCCATCACCACGACTCTCTATGGAGAGCCTCTCTCTATACGCACCAAGTTAAAAATGCTGCTAAAAAGGCTTTTTATCTGTGGTCAGTGCTGACCTTGGGGGGTGCCCATCCTGGAGATCCTCCCTCCAGAACCCAGAACATGACTTGTTTCATCCCAAAGCAGAAAAACCCACGGAGGTACTGATAAAATCCAGGGTCGTCTGCCATGTTTCTCTCCCCCGAACCCCCAGGCAGCCCAGGAGATGCTCGGGGATGTCGGCCCCGGCCTGAGCTCTCCCCAGATCTCATCAGGGTTTGGTAGAAAGATCTTGGTGCAGGACACGGAGATGGGCCTGACGCTGTCTTGACTTCTTCGTGGCCGACCTGTATTTGTACACCCCATAATAACAGAGACCACAACCCAACCCAGACCCTTCCCACCCCCTGTTTGGTTGCAGATGCCAAAAGCTGAGAAGAAGCCCCCGAGGATGGTTGGTAGAGATGTTGCAACCTCCAAGCACCACGTCGATTTAAACACTGCCAGAGACGGGGAGGAATTGCACCTTTTAACTCCGTGCCTCAGTTTCCCTGTCCCCATGCAATGACAACTGCCTCTCCTCCTGCACAAGGTGATGGGGGCTGCCTTCTCCCTTTCAGAGCTCAAAGTAGGGGGACAGAAACACCCCTGAGAGGGAGACAGTCCCTGCGTGGGGGCTGCCGTGGCCCGGGGACTCCCGTGGCCACCCCCGGGCCGTGCTCCCTGGCCCGGGGTGAGTTTTGGCAGCCAGCACAGGTCCTCTCCGGCAGCTGCCGTGACAGACAGCTCCTGAACCAGCCCCCCTCCGCAGAGCTGCTCTAAAATAAAAATACCTCCCGCCCGCTCCGCTCCACTCCCGGCCAAACTTCCTCCAGGGGCAAGGTGGGGGACGGCAGCCCAAAAATACACCCGGTTCCCCCCCCACCCCAGCCTGGCTGAGAGATGCTGTAGGGCAAAGCCAACGGCCTCCCAAAACCTTCCATCTCTTCCCCCCCCCCGCCAA
>VWZL01000641.1:759208-805777 GCA_013396915.1 Stercorarius parasiticus
CCCCCACCCCCGCACACCGCCCGCTCCAGCCCTGAACTGCGTTTTTAGCAGCTGCCGGACACAGTCAGGAGGCTGCAGAGCTCGGGGCGGGCTGAAAGGCACGTCGCGCAGGGGTTAATTAGCCTGAGCAGGAGTAATTAGCCCAGGGCTAATTAGAAGGTTGAACGTGGGCATCCCCCGAGCCTTGCCGATGCCGCTGGGCGGGGGGCTCAGCCGTGGCGGCGGGGGCCGGAGCTTCGTGGCTGGGNCCAGGGCAGGGACATCCCATCATGTCCCCTCCACCACGGGCGTCTTTGTGCTCTATCCTCGATCCCCTCTAAGGATCCCATTAGGAATCAAGGGGGACATCACAGGCACCCCATCCTGGGCAGCTGGTGTCACGGAGCATCTCTGAACGTTGGGATGGACACAGCTTGCTGGGAAAAGCCCTTTACCAGGATCACGTAGTCTGGGCTGCCCCTTAAATCCTGGCTGCTGGGTGGGTTTTGCAGCAGGACTCCTCAGCAGCCTGGCTCCCTGCACCTGAGTTGTGTCCCAGGGTTCATCCCTAGGTGACACCATCTTCTTCCTTCAGCTACCAGCCTCCAAGGAAGCCCACAAAGCAGAGCTGCAGAGGCCCAGCAGCAATTTCGGGTGTTTGAGGGGTGGGAGGGCGAGTGAGCTCTCTCCTCTGGTTTTCTTCCCCTCTCCTCCTTCCCTTTCCCAGGTCTGGATCCCCCGCACCGGCTGGAGTGGTAACCTGCCACTATGGGGGTTAAAACGATGCTCCCCAGCTACGAACTGGGGTTTTACGCTCTTGCCGTGACGTGCGCCGTGGTGTACAGCGGCAGCGGGATCTTCGAAGCATCCCGAGGTAACGCTCCCCATCGCATCCCCCCGGAGGGGACCCTGGGAGGGAGGATGGATGTAACGTGGCTGCTTTTAGAGCTGTTGATACCAGCAGCAGATCCCTAGCTTTAATTTTTGCAGAGAACAGCTTGGGAATCCTTTGCAAGGTTCCAAAAGGACTTTTTGCCCGGTTGTCCCCATTTCCATAGCTTAGGGCAAGAGGCTGTGGAATGTCACAGCTCTCCAGCCAGTGCTCAAAACTGGCAACCACCCTGCCTACCTAGGGTTGGTTCCCATATTTTTTGTCTGGAAACCCAAAAAACTGAAAATTTCATGGAATCAGCCAAGGGTTCCTGGGATGTGGCACTGCATTCCTGGAAAGTCACGCCGGAATAGGTGAGGTTCCTATGGTTGCCCACTTTGGGGACGGGGTGTTTGAGCCCTGATGGCTCATCATCGCGGTGAGGAAGGCTCCCTGCCTTGCTGCAACCTAGTCCCTGTTTCCCAGAGGTGTTTTTCTCCCCATAACTCTGTTTCTTTTGCAGACAGCGTGAACAGAAAGGCCTTTCGGGATGGCATAAAGCCGGGCTGGCACTACTTCGGCAGGAAGATGGTAAGCAGAGGAAGGACTCGGTCTTTTCTAGCTGCTGGCGATATGGTTGGTGCTGACCGCTGGAGAAGCAGAGCTGGTTTTTCTGCTGCTGACACGCTTTTGCAAAGTCCACGTGACTCCTATTTTTCTCTCTAAAGAACTAGTTGGGGAAAATATCTGCCCTGCAGCGCCGTGGATGCTCTGCTTTGTGTGCACTGAGACGAGCAACCTCTGCCCCTCTCTCCTGGGGTTTTTATGGCCAAGTTAAAGTGCTCGGGAACACTTGGGTGGAAAAATGGGAAGAAAAGGCTTTGAAAGTTGTGTGGTTCCCCCTCCAGATGGGTGTTGGGGCAGGGGTATGAGGGCTGGGGGCAGTAAGGCACCCGGTGCTGCTCCCGCAGGACGTGGCCGATTTCGAGTGGGTGATGTGGTTCACCTCGTTCAGGAACGTCATCATCTTCGCCCTCTCGGGACATGTCCTCTTCGGCAAGATCTGCTCCATGACAGTGCCGCAGGTGAGCCAGGGGTGTGGTGAGACAGATTTGAATGCACCAGCGTGACCTGGGAGCTGTGGAGGGGGCTCGAGGGATGTTCTAGGATGGGGAGATGTTCTAGGGTAGGGGGAGCAGGGTTGGGACTTTCACCAAGTTGACCATCGGTTGGGGCCGCTCTCTTCTCGCAGCACCGGGCTGTGGTGTACATGCTGTACGGGGTCTTCGCTGTGCTGGGCAGCATGGGGCTCGTCTACCTGATGATCATCCTCTCCCACTGCCTTGTCCTCTACTCTGTTGCACTGGCCAAGCAGAAGTGGCTCTGCTATGTGGCCGGGCTTTGCTGTCTCGCCTCCTTCAAGGTGGAACCCTTCAGCTCCTGGCAGGTAGGTGCTGCTTGGACCACCTGTCTGCCTCATTTCCAGCCCACTTGTGCCCCTCTCCTTGGGTTTGTCTCCAGGGAAGGCTCCTGGGGCACCTCCAAACCCTGGACACTTCTCCTGGCTGCATCAGAGCTCCACAGGGTTTGAGAGTCTGCTGAGCTTGGGAATAATCCCACAGGGGATATGAAGTGTTTTGGTGGCTTCATGCTGGACCAGAGCTCAGGACGCTCGAGTCCTTCTTACTGCTCAGGCAACAGCTTGTCAGCGAGGCGAGACGTGTTCTTGCCCTGTGCCTCAGTTTCCCCATCTGTAACACAGCACTGGGATGGGTTCAGCGATGTCCATGCCTGTCTCTTAGGTCTCTGCCCAGTTAAGAGTTTCTCTCACTGGTGGGTGAAGAGAAGCCCAGGAAGGACCTTATAAAGCTATTCAGTCCCTCTGAAGGACAGCGCTGCCTGTCCTTGCCTGCTGCTTACCTCCTGAAACGTGCTCCCCCCTCTCCATCAGGCTTGTGATGACTTTCCTTCACCTCCTGGGGAGGGTTATGTCCCTGAGACAGGGTGACATTCCCATCCCAGACCAAAGCCTGCATGCTCCTCAGCTGCTTGGCAAAGATATGGCCAAGAAGATCTACCACTTCCAGGCTCCTCCAGGATGCAGGAGCCAGCTGAGAAATCGAGCCCCAGTTTTCTCTTTCCAACAGCAAGGCTCATTAGGGACAATTGATGTCAGAGCATAATTAGAGGCTTTGCCTGCTGCCGCACGAGCGATGTTCTCCACAAAGCGAGGGACCACAGAAGTGACACTGTATTCCTGGGGTAACTTTTCGTTTCTCATCCAGAGCGGGTTTGTAACGGGAGCTTTTGATCTTCAAGATGTCCTCTTCTATGGAGGAAGCAGTTTCACCATCATGCGCTGCATGAGCTTTGCACTCGAGAGCTCTGAGAGAAAAGAGGGCATCTACTCCATCTTCGACCTCCTCAAGTACAACTTCTACCTCCCATTCTTCTTCTTTGGGCCTGTCATGACGTTTGACCAGTTCCATGCCCAGGTGAGTGTTCCTGAGGCTGAGCTGGAGGATGACCTCTCCCTGCATCTGCCTGCTTGGGTTTAATGCCTACAAAACCCCAGCATTTGCAAGGTGAAGGTGCAAATGTTTGTAGAGCTTCTTGTGATCACCTAGAGTCTGTGGCCATAGTCTGGGCTGCACAATGGTGCTGTGATTTTTGTGGGGAGGAGCATAAACTGATGGGGTTTTAACCTTCCCTTTTGGGTTTTTAGCCATTTTCACTCATCAGTTCAGAAGGGAAGACATTGCTGTGGGGAAAACATCATGCTGGGATGAGGAAGGGAAGGTTCAGCACATGTTCTTGTTCGCTGGGCACCCACGCTCCTCAGTGCCTCGGTTTTCTTATGCTGTCACCCCAGCAGCTCCATGCTGTCCCCACTGAGCGGTGCCAGGAGGCCATGGTGAGAGACAGACATGTGGTGCCCATCCATGGGACCTCTGCATGCTGGTGGCCAAGACAGCAAGGGATGACCCACGTTTCCATCCAGCTGGTTTGGTTTTGGTCCACAAATTTCCAGGGGTGGTCTGTGTGTCTGAAAATTAAGTTATTTCTCTAGAAATCAGTAAGATTGGGTGGAAGGCTGCGTTTCAGCAACCAGGGGCTTCCTCTGCTCCCCATGAAGTACCCTGGTGCCCCAAGTCTTTGCCTGTATCGCACACAACCAAGGGGACTTTTTGAAAAGCAGACTCCAAGCAGCACTGGAAAACATCAGCAGAAGCCTAGGCTGGGGCCGGCTGACCTCTGGGACTCTTCCACATTCAAAGATGAAGCAAAACAGCAGTGCTCTCTCCCTTCTCACTCTTTCCCACCTCCAGCGTAGGGCAACAAAGCTGATTGAGGGACTGGAGCATCTCCCTTGTGAGGAAAGGCTGAGAGAGCTGGGACTCTTTTAGCCTGGAGAAGAGAAGGCTGAGGGGAGACGTTATTAATGTTTACACATATCTGAAGGGTGGGTTTAAGGAGGATGGAGCTTGACTCTTTTCAGTGGTTCCCAGTAGCAGGACGAGAGGTAACGGGCACAAGCTGGAACATATGAAGTTCCGATCAAATATGAGAGAAAACTTCTTTACAGTGAGGGTGACGGAGCACTGGAACAGGCTGCCCGGGGAGGTTGTGGAGTCCCCTTCTCCAGAGACTTTCAAGACCCACCTGAATGCAGTCCTGAGTAATGTGCTCTAGGCAATCCTGCTTTAGCAGGGCAGTTGGACTAGAAGAACTCTAGAGGTCCCTTCCAAGTCTGAAAATTCCATGATTCCGTGAACATCCTTTTACGCCCATGATAAACCTTGGTCATCAAAGCAAACTGGTACTGCTTGCTAAGGGACGGACCTCTTGCTTGGTCAGCATTGGTGCTGGGAAGGATTGCCACCACCCTTTTGTTTCCTTTTAAAGAAGAAAAGCTACACTGAAATTTTGGACTCAACGTCTGTGTGAAAGAGCATTTTGGAAAAACATTTGTGACTTCAGAAGAAAAGCTGGCCCAGGGCAGGGGAAAGCAGCAAAAGCCTCCCTGGTGAGGAAAAGACCAAAGACCCACCCAGCTCAGCACCTTCTCTCCAGTGCTGGGCTGGTAGCTGTTGCCTAAGAAAGGGTCTGCACTGGTCTTGTTTCCTCCAGTGAGCAGAATGAGCCCTGACAGAAGTTTTACTCCTTGCTAGTTCATTCACTGGGGTCATTAACAACCTCATGCTGAAGCTGAAAGGATGAGTGTGCAGGACTGAGATCCCTTGGGTCTTGCAGGATCTATTTAAAAGGACTTTTGTAGCATTTGACCCTGAAGAACATAAGGTCAGCTCTGGTGTCCTCCATGAGGGATGTTCATGGTGCATTGAGTCCACCAGCAGCCCGTTCTCAGCAGACAGGCCACACCTGGGCCCTTCTCCCCAGGCTGCTGGAAGAAACGTTTCACCCTAAGTCTTCGTCTTTCCAGTTGTCTTATCTGTTGGGCTGAAGTCCAGGCGAGCATGGCTCCAGCAGCCCCATTGTCCAAGCCCCTCTGGAGGTGCAGTGTCCTGGGCTGTCCTCCTCACCTCATGGTCCTCTTCCTTCCCTGGTTTCCACCAGTCTTTCCTATGAGATGGGCAGACTTGGCTGCTTCTAACGCTGCAGCCAGGTATCTATAAATTGGGGCAATTAACTGCTGATGTCTCCAAGACCTGAACCCCCACCACCCTTAAAAGGCTTGATCTGGAGGGTCCTATTTCTTTTGCACAGCCCCAAGCCATCGTGTTTATAGCCACTTAATGAGCAATTCCCCCCTCTGCTGCTTAAAACACTCACCCTACAGGCACAAGGAGTAAGTCCCCAACCTCTTTCCCATGCCCTGGCCAGGGGTCCTGTCTTGGCCTGGCCACCACTGCCATCTCCTGGCTAGATGCCCCCCTGCACTGCTGGAGCTGCAGCTAATTGCAGAGGTGAATTCCTAATTACCAGACAGCAATTATGAGGGCAGGCAGGCAGAGTGTCTTTCCCCAGGGTGGGGTGTATGGTCCAGTGAGGGAATGGATCTGTCTCTTTGGCACCTGTTGGTGCTACGTCCTGGTGGAGCCCTTGCACCCCCGTGTGTGGTGGGTACTCATCTGTACCAGGGCTTGAACAACCCCATTCCAGCTGAAAAACATCTTCCTTACTGGGATTATGGGAACTAATTCACTTTCATAGGGCTGGAAATGTGGGGAACACAGCCCTGATACCGAAGGGATGGTGGCAGAGTGCTGCCACCATGCACAGACATGAGGACAGGTGGGAAACAGAGGCCCATGTCCTCTCACATATCTCCATGCTAGAGCCCGTCCTCCCTCGGCTTCTCCTCCAGCTGAAGGTCCAGGGGCCTCTCTGTATCCTTAAAGCACTTGGCATATAACAGACACGAAAAAAAAATCTGCCAAAGGCTTTAATTCTCAGGAATCATCTGGATTTGACAACGGGGCTGGTGCGGCAGCCTGTGGATTATGCTGGGAGAGCTTCCCACCTCTCACAGGGAATAAAGGGAAAGTAATAAACATAAGAGGATTTTGAATACAGCAGCAATTTTTACCGCGATGCGGGGAAGCAAGGACATCAGTATGCCCAGTGTAATCCGAAAGCTTGCTCTGATGATTTTTATGTTACAATGGCCAGAGACACGACAGCTCCTGGAGGCAAAGTCCGGCCCCTATTTGTACAAGGCACAGCAGAGAGGAAGTCCACATTGATCAGGTCCCAACCGATTCAGGATGGCCCCTCGAGCAGCTCTCCCTTTCATTTACAGCAGATGTTTGCAGCAGAAGCTCCAGAGACCATCAGTCATCCTCCTCCCAAATGACCCTGGCCAAAAATACACATTTGGCCCTGGCAGACCTGTCAGGTGGGATTCCAGCCCTGCTCCCGACCTCTCCTGGGCACGCAGATGTCCTTCCTTACAGGCTGTGGCATCCTGTAGATGTGATGGGTATGGGCATTTGCTTCCCGCTAGTGACCTGTGCAAGGGGCCACACTTAAGCAAAGCTGACTTTCTGAACACATCCCTGCATAAAGAGCATAAAACCAAGCTCCCTGGTTGGTATGGCTTTCACCCCACCTAGAGTCCCTTAGGTACAGCCAGACCTGTTGTTGCTGTATCACACCATGTGCCTGCTCTGCTGGAACTCCAGCGATGGCAACAGCCTTTGCTAGGATGGTGTTCCAGGAGGCACATTGCTGTCATGTGCAGCGCTGAGGTGGGGGTGTTGCAGGGTTGCTGTGGGTCATTGTGGATCCTGTGGGATGTCCTGCTCCTTGGGATGTGTTTACCTGAGCTAGTCCCTTGGGTCTTCCTTAATCAAGGGAGATTTGGGTAATGTAGTCTGTGGTGTGATTTCTAAAGGAGAGCGTTGAGTCCCCATCTGGACCTTGACCATTTCTCCAGATGGAGGAGCATGGTGCCCACCCTGCCTATCAGCTTAGGTCTTTCCTGGTTTGCCATCTCCTTGTGGCAGGTGAGCACCCAAGAGCTGAGACGCAAAGATGACGAGATGAGGAATATCCGGGTCCATGCTCTCTTCCATGTGGGAGCCATCATTGCTGTGGACGTCTTCTTCCACTTCTTCTACATCCTCACCCTTCCTTCTGACCTCAAGTTCATGAACCGCCTCTCAGACTGGTCCTTGGGTGAGTTGCCATGCTTGGACATGCTCATACCTGCACTTGGCTTCAAGGCAGTGGTGGGTGATTCAGATCTCCATCCATCTCCATTGAGAGGCTTCGTCAATACCTGTGTTGGACAGGTTTGGGTAAAGCCCCCCTTCTTCCCAACCACAGTGCAACACAGCTGGGGTCTGTCAGATGGCATTGGTTTGACACGCTCATAGGGTCCTGGAATAAATTGTTTGGCTTGGGGTTTAAAAGAGTGAGCACCAAGCTGTTCACATTGCCTTTGTCTGGACTGGAATGGAGCTCAGAACCTCCAAAAATCAGGTCCATGCTGTTGCAAGAGGCACATCTGGTATCTCAGCTATTTTCACAGGTGGCCACCCGTTATGGGTGGTTGTGAGCCACTGAAATGGCCACCGGGTGTAGGTTGTACAGACAGCAGCTCAGGGGAGTTGTAGCTGCTGTCTTCAACTGCCTAAAGGAGGGTTGTAGAGAAGGTGGACTCTTCTTGGAGGTTGTCAGGGAAAAAGCAGGACGCAATGAACAAGGTACTGCAAGACAAAGTCCGATTGCATGTAAGGATTATTTTTTCTTAGAATGGTCAAACATTGAAAGAGGGCCCCAGAGGGGTTGTAGATTCTCAAAAAAGAGAGATATTTAATGCTTAAATGGACAAGGTCCAGAGCAACCTGATCTCCATTTCACACTGACTGTGCTCTGAGCAGGGCTGGACTAGGGACCTCCGGAACACAAACTCTTGGAATCATAGGATCATAAAATTATCTAGGTTGGAAAGGAATGAGTAGTGGTAGCAGCGCTGGCATCCAGCTCGCAGCTGGATGGAGGATTTCAGCTGGCCAAATACACATCTGATGCCAGCATTTGAGATGCTATAGGTTATCTGACATCCATCCAAACGGGGCTGGCACAGGACAAACAGGGGCTGGAGAAGCCCCATGTCCCTCCAGAGTGGCAGCTGGAGGCCAGGAGAAAATCCAAATGCAGCTAGAATGGCACTAGCATTGATTTAGGGTGTCCTTAGAGACCTGGGTGGACTGACCAAGCATATGTGTTACTCCAGAGAGAGCTGAGCTCTTCTGCGGTCTCTGCTGACTGTACTGACCACATCTGCCTTGTCCATGCTGGGAGCTCGGGCATCGGGGCACTGTGTGGCCCTTAATCTGCGAGCTGAATCCCACCAAGATTTTAGCTTCTGTTTGCATAGGAATTTGAAATCTTTAGTGTTTGTTATTGCAGTGTCAGACATATCTCCAAGACAGAGGTTCTGGCCCTGGCTCTGCTGTAGCATCAACGTTACATCTATGGCCACAAGGAGCTGGGACGGGCTGTATTTCGATGAAGGTGTCAATAAAACCTCAGAGGTCAGAGTCAAGAACTGTGATGAGTTTGTTAACAAGCCTTAGAGGGGAGGAAAGATCGTGTGCTGGAAGAAATGAGATCTGTATGAGTTTTTTGGACTACCAAGACCAATAAACAGTTTGATCCCAAATAACACAAGAAGATACCGTCCTTTGGTTCAAGCTTCTTAAAAAGCTACTTCGTTTTAAAAGCTTTGGGGGTCCAAAACAGCATTAGACTGTCCTCTTGATGTTATGTTTGTTGCAATAGGCTACATGCTCACATGGGACATGATGTCCCCTGAACATCCCCATGCCTCCTCTTCACATGTTTGACTCTCATTTTTGCTCCAGCTGGCTTGGCCTACTCCAATTTGGTGTACGACTGGGTGAAAGCTGCTGTCATGTTTGGGGTCATCAACACCATCGCTAGACTGGACCACTTGGACCCACCCCAGCCCCCGAAATGCATCACCATGCTTTACGTCTTTGCAGAAACGTGAGTATCCCACGGGTATCGATGAAGAGAGATGGCATGTTTGATCAGAATGAAATGTGCATGGAGGGGAGGAGGTCTGGGCTGTGCTTCTGATATTAGGAAGATATTCTGATATTAGGAAGAAATTCTTTACTCTGAGAGTGGTGAGACATGGGAACAGGTTTCCCAGGGAAACTGTGGATGTTCCATCTCTGGAAGTGTTCAAGGCCAGGTTGGATGGGGCTCTCAGTGACCTGGTCTAGTGGGAGGTGTCCCTGCCTACGGCAGGGGGGTTGGAACTACATGATCTTTAAGGTCCTTTCCAACTCTAACCATCCTATGATTCTGAGCAGCTGGCCTGTAAGTTGGAGACTACCCAGATTGATCAATCTATACTGAACCTATAGTCTAGACCTGGCCATAGCCCAGGGAAATATTATTGGGCAGGAAGCAATGGATATGATAGGTTACAACCACAGCGGTGGTGGGACCCGTTCAAGAAAGGACCATGGAGAACTGCTGTAAACAAGGTTCAAGTACCTCACCAGGGGACCAGGCACCTTCTATGGCTGACTACTGCGTGGAAGGGTGTCATTACACTGCGTGTTTTAACATGCTTTTTATCATCTGCATTTTAGGCATTTTGACAGAGGGATTAATGACTGGCTGTGCAAGTAAGTGTCTAATCAACAGTCTGGTTCAGGGTCTTCTCTTTCATCACATAGCAATGAAGCATTAAATGCTGTTCATCCCAAAGCTGAGGTGTCCTCTCTTCTGCGTGAATCCCACTGCAGCATGAAGTCATATTTAGTCTGTTTATCTCTAAGACCATTTAATTAATCCTCACAAAGTGCAACAGCCCCCTCCAAAGTTGAGAATAAGAGAGTTCTAACCCAGAAAACCCTTTAAGTCCGGTGAGTTTAGCATTCCCTCAAGGGAGGAAGAGTCAGGTTCGTATTCCACCAGGAGGAAAGGGGAAATGAGCCCAGGTCTCCCATATCCTGGGTAACAAAAGTGGCCTGAGCTCCACCTACATCTCCCTCAGCCCTTTGCCTTTCTTCAGCCATGTGTGTGCACGAGCAAACCTGTACTGAAGGTCGTGGCACCTCTGTGCTGAAATTCTGTGCACCAGCAAGTCTGAGGTAGCCTGCAGCTCTATGGATCCCCACATTTTATCAACCCTTTACCTGAAAGAGGGAGAAAGGGTAGCATTTTGTCCTTAGGTTTGTGAGGAAAACAAGCCACATATAGCTGGACTGTAGTGAAAATCAGTTTATTGCTAGAACGTGTCAGCCAAAACATCCTTCCTGGTGGATAAGCATGGGAGGAGGGACTCCAGAGGGCTCTCCTTGACTAAGGGGAGCACCAAACACTTTCCTTGCCTTTTAGGTATGTGTATGACCACATTGGAGAGAACCATGACAACATCATGAAGGAGCTCGTGGCCACTATCGCCACCTTTGCCATCACCACCCTGTGGCTGGGGCCCTGTGAGATCGTTTACATCTGGTCTGTCTTCAACTGCTTTGGCCTCAACTTTGAGCTCTGGGTGCAGAAGTTCTTCCAGCTGGAGCCCTTTGCCAAACTGGAGGTGAGGACATGGGGCCCCATCCACCTGCAGCCCATCTCCTCAGGGACATGTTTGAAGAAAAACTTAGGAAACTCCATCCTGGAAACAATCTGTTGCTTATTTGCTTTGCCCAACCTAAAGTCTGGAGGTCCAACACCGGTTCAGTAAAGATCCCTTTCGAATAAAAACTTTGGAGAGCAATCCTCTCGTTGAACTTCTAATCAGATTATAGCACTCTCGGGCAGTGAAATCTCTTTCCCTGCAGCACCGCAGTTCTCAGCACTAAGTGGTCTGGGGACTCACCATGCTCTTTGAAAATTGCTATAAACCTCTTCCCTGTTCCTCTCACACAGCTGCTCCTGAGGATTATGTGCCAGAAACAATTTCTACCAGGAGCTGTGAGTGATTTGCACATAGGGCTAATAATAATCCTGGTGTACAACACCATTTATCTGCCTTGAGGAATGGCTTGCCCAAGGCAACAGATGAAGAAAGCAATACTCAGCCGTTACAATTGGCATGAAACCATGTATAACATCTTGCCCCTACCCATGGGACCTTGAAACACCATTCTGGAGTCCCAAATGCATTTAAGTCCAGCAGCAGAGCAGAAGTTTTACCTTGTCCTTATGTTTCTTCATCCCAGAGACACGAAAGGCTGCTCTAATTTTTGCCTACCCCTCTGCAATCCCAGCTGGAATCTGACTGGAGTTGGACCAGTGCATGCATCTCCTTTCCTCACAGCCCCATTTTTCCTCACTCTCTGCTACTCTCCCCTCCACAGGCCAAAATGTCAGCAGCCATGTCTCGGAGGATTAGGGCAGTTTTCGGGGCGGCAAATTTCTGGGCCATCGTCCTCTACAACATCCTAGCCCTCAACAGCCTGGAATTTGCACTGCTGGTCACCAAGAGACTCCTTCTGACGGGTAAGATGCTATCAACCTTCCCCATCAAGGCAGCCTTGTCTTGATGGGTGAACACTGGTAGGGGAGCTGAGAACTGGGACTTCCAAGTCCTCTTGGTGTCCTGGCCATTGGCTTGTTATGTGGCTGCTCCCAGTGTGCTTAATTATTGTTCAAAAGGTGCAGGTAGCTGTTTCTCAGCTCCCATTCTTCTCGTGTGAGATCTCTGTGTATGAGCTGCCTCCCAGGTGTGTTTGTACAGCTCCTAGCATAGCCTGACACAGCGATTTCGACTCCTCGCAGCAACACAAAGGTCACATTCGTCCCCCAAGGTGGGCTGTGAAGTGGTCCCTTTGCTGAAGAAAGGGATTTACTTGTCCTATCTCATCTCCTTTTGCTTTAGTAATTACTCCTGTGTCAACCTGAAAGTGACAGGTACAAATCCTTCTGCTACGGTCTTAGCCGTACATTTCTAATTGGTGTGTGGTGGCACTATTTTGAAGTCTTCTTGAGCAGCCCAGGGTATAAATAGCCATCGGGAGCCTGTGTCCTCCAGCCCTCTCTGGGACAGGGCTGGCGTAGGAAATGGATAATGTGACGCTCTGGGCTCAGTGTGCCAGAAGTGCCTGCCCGCTGAGCTAGCTGGCTTTTGCTGGTTGCATTATTCATTTCAGAGGTCTTGTTTTAGCAGGTACAAAGCCTGTGTCTCCCCTCTGCTGTGGATACCAGACTCGTGGTTACAAATGCCATCAGACCTTTCCAAAATGGAGGGAGAGCTCCCTGTTCTCAGTCACTTACTTAGGGGACAAAAACACTTGTGTTTCCTGGGTGCACACTGTGTCCCCATTAGGTACAGGACAAAGCCGGGGTTGATCCTCAGCATCAATGGGGCACAAAGCTTCCAGAAGGTCACAGTGCTGAACAACGATGGACATGGGCAGGTTGAACGGGCAGAAAGTCAACCACCAAGTCTGATCTTGAGGGGCAGATGGAGTTTTAGAGGTAAGGGAGTGCTCAAAGCCACTCCAGCATGTTACCACATTAATAGTGGCCCATGATGCCTTGATGGGCTCAGGCACTGCTTCATCTAAAATTTGTTCCTGGGAATATCTCTCTTCTCTCAGTGAAGCTGTAAGGCTGCATCCACAATGGAAAATGTCATTGGCCATCATGAACTCGCGGGACCTCCCAAACCCACTGCTGAGAGGCAGCAGTACTGGAGAAGAGCTGGCCCTGTTAGGCAAAACAGCTACACCAAGATGACTATGTCTCCTTCCATCTTCTAGGTTTCCCTGTCAGCACCTTGTCCATCTGGTTTGTCACATACTGCGGAGTGCAGCTGATCAAAGAGCGTGAGCGCATCCTGGCCATCAAGGAGGAGAAGTGTGACAAAGCAAAGGTGGAGTAGAGGGAGGCATCAATGGGCTTGTCCCAAAGCCTTGTCTGCCCTCCAGCCACCGCTGCCAGGTTAGCCACTGGCAGGGGCTGTCCAAGCACTCCTGAAAATTGGACTGCTGTAGCTCACCCATGTAGAAGTCACCTGGAAGGTGCAGGTCACCCCCTTGCTGCAGGAAAGATTTTTCTATAAGACACAGTGGGCATCTCTCAGGCTCCCCATGCGTGGCAGACTGCTGAGGTAGGCTCCCAAGACGTTTCTTTAATGCCAGCAAGAGCCATCCCCATCATTTTTCTGACCCTCTGACATTGTGCAGGCCTAGAGATTTCACTCCCTGCTTCCCATAACACTTGGTCCACCAGGACTCAGCTCTCCCACAGGACCTCTAGCCCATGTCTCCCAGAGGAGACTCTCCAAGTCCCGTGACTGGAGGTTTTAGAGTGGACTAGAAACACACAGCTATGAGAAAGGGATTAACTGGAGCTGAGCCTGCTCTGAGCAGACCATCTCCAGGTCACTTCCAGCCCAAGCATCCCATGTTTCTTTCACTACAAGAAATGGTCAGCATCCACTGTCAAGTGTTCAACATCCATGGTTGTGCAGCAAGGACTGTGAAATGGCTCCGCACGATCTATACGTACCAAGAGGCTAATAAATAAATAGTACAGTCTTTATAGCAAAGGGAAGGAAGACCAGGAATGGCACATTGAAGGGTAATTATCTCCTCACCACTGTCAGCGGTGCAGAGTGAGAGCTGTTACGATCTCTGCAAAACGGATCCCTTCAGTGCTAAATGTCTTGGAAAAAATGGTTCAGTGCCGACATCAGGCATAGTCAATGAGAGTGCAGGAGCTATACCTGCTTCACAGCCATCATGCATTGTGTACAGGTCGCCTGAGGACCAGGCATGCTGAAGAAACACAACACATGGCTCACAACTGCTTGGTCCCCGGGCCCCAATTCAGACCCAAAGGGCCATCCACTGATGGATCTGAGACTGATGTGGCCACCACAACCATCCTGCTGTGATATGTGTCCTGGGACTCAAACCCAATCCCATTTGCATTTTTTACACGCCATGGGCGATGGTTTAAACTCACATTCCTGCCCATGGCTGAGGAACAGAAGATGCTGTAGCCAACTCTTGCTTACCTCTAGCCATCCACCCCTTTACTCAACTGACTTCTGTGCACACAGCCTAAGCCCATGACAGCAAGGCTGAATGAGCACACACATATATGTACAACCAAAGGAGAAAGGCTCTGAATGAAGGGCAGTGGTCTGGGACTCGGTGGCGGAGCAGAAGCCCGTGATAGACTCCTTGGAGAAGCCGACTTTGGGACACTGCATAGTGAGTGCATTGAAAAAATGTACATGTGTAAAACACGGTGCCTTGGGGAAAAGGTGGGTTAATAATTGAAAAACAGCTCTGTCTCTCTTACACTTTAGAGGAACTTTCAGTGGCCTTATGTCTGAGTTCTCTTCATGTTTGGTGAGGGTAGAATCTGGACCACTTTGTAACGTGGATTGAGAAGCTTGGTGCTGGGGTATTCTGGCTTCCCTGTGGATGAACCAGGATTGGTTCCTATCCAGCTTTCAGCTCTGCCAAAGTAATTTGTGAAGTCACTGGTAAATGTTTATTTATGTAGTAAATAAATGTTGGGAATCTGTGGCGCCTGTTATGCTGCTGTAATTCAGGTGACAACCCCTCTCTCAGAGTTGAGAGACACAAGGATCTGTTTGCAAGTCCTCACCTCCCATCCCTAATTGTGACACAAGATAAAACACCGTTGAGTTTGATAAAAACCCACTTTAGCGGCATCACTAGACTTGGCTGCAGCTTGATTCATATTCACCATTATTTGGACTCTACCTTCGTGCTGGTGAACTATCATGAGCCTCCTGCCATCAGACTTTCATCCACGTAGTCTTTATTTCTGGGAGCCTGACCCAAAATGTTGGAAGTAGCGGCATCTGTTGTGCCATGGTGGCATCTTTAGTCACATCCCCAAAACCCCTTCACCTACCAGGCACATGCCTTTTCAACACAGATCTGCTGCTGGACCTTTGGTAGATGTTTCTTGGCATCTCCATTATTTCAGATTTACTCGTTACCAACAAAACAGCTATGACATGATGTGCTTCCTCCCAGTGTAAAATTCAGCTCTTGCCCTCCATATGGGTGTTCTCACACAGCTCAAGACACCTTGAGCTGCCAAGACCAAGGGCTCTGTCTCTGATGGTGGCTTAGCTCAGGTCCCTGGCTGTGCAGGAGGACAGACTCACCCACCTCCTGGAGTCAAAGTGGGTGACTCACATGGCAAAGCCCAGTGACTCTGCACTGTCCTCCTGACTTGGATATTCCAGGAGAGAAAATAACCCATTCACTAAGGGTTTAAATTTACCCATCAGCTGCATCTAGTGGAGCTGCCAGAAGGAGCTAATTTTAGACACCGAGTGAGTGATTCATTAGAGAGAGAGTTCATGGGAGAACTTGGGCTTTGCCCCCCTTTGCCTGAAGTTATCCCCTCATTTATCACTGCTGTTAGAAGCCCCAGGGGTCTGGTGGGCCAGGAGCACCCAAGTGGTGTGATCTCAACCATGTTCAGCATTGAGCATTGTGCGGGAGACCTTTAGCCTGAGCATATGCCTCGGTGGAGCAGGATTTATCAACTGCTCATCTCTCTCCTGGAGAAGAGTATGTCCTCTGATCTGATTATTGCCTGCCTGTTAGTAAAACTTGCCTGAGAAGCTAAGAAAAGCAATTATTTATTGCAACTACAAATCCAAATTAATAGTCCTACACTGGACACTTTCTTGTTCAGCCTGACATGGCTGTAATTCCTGCGTTCACCTTGTTCTAAAATTTTGTAAGGGAGGGAGTGGTTCTGCTGCATTGCATCCCCTTAGGATGCTTTCCATGTATCCTCACCCACTCCCACGTCTCTGGGGAACTATTGCCCACTTAGAGACACACTTCATAACTGACTTAGTCCATTGGTCGTTGGAAATCACTAGGTGTAGTCCCATTAGACCTGGGGCCAGTTGGCCGAGGGCTATGTCAGAACACCCCACCTCATCTAGGGCTGTGTTGTCTGTTGTACAGCAGTCAGTGCTCTTGGGTGAGTATTCTGGGGAGAGCTGATTCACCCATTCATGGGTTCACAGAGATAAATCAAATGGTGGCTATGATCACTGCTCCGCCTTATCGCATCTACACATGACACCTCGTCTGCTTTTAGATGCTAAATCCCTCTGGGTTTGGCTGGCACTTGCCTGGAGACCAGCTTACCTTTGTGGTGACACATTGGACCCAGCAAATGGAAGACAGATGGGATAATTCTACTGTGATCAAAGCCTTTACAAGAGATAAATGGTTGCAGAGGGCTCCGAATTGATGTCTGCCTCAAATTCCACTGCTACCTTCAGAGAAAACTCTCCTGTAGCAATCAGATATGGCCTTGACTCTCCAGGGCAGCAAGGCTCAGACCAAGTCCCCAGAAAATCCTAATGACTTCCCTGTGCATAAATAGATTATACAATGGCAATGACCAACCAGTATGAACAAATGAAAACCAGAACTAAGGAAAGAGTAAACACACAAGTGAGAAAGAAACACTGTGCTTGAGACCCAGACTGGAAACGTGTCACCTAAAATGTAAGAAGGAAAAAAATCTGAACACCAAATACTCGGTGGGTGAGAGGATCTGAAGCTTGTGGAACTAAGCTGCACAAAACACCGCTGGCTTTTCACGCCCAGTCCTAGGAGGGTTCAGGGGAGATATGTGGTGGCTCTGAGAGCACCCCTGGGTCTCCCCATTTGCACTGTGTGAGCAGCCCCACAACACAGAGCTGCTCAGAGGGCTTGGGTCCACCACATCAACCTTCTGTCCCACCAGGATGTGGCAGAAACTTGTTTGGGGGGGAATCAGCCTTATCTGAGCTGAATGCATCTGTGCTTAGGAGCCAGGGAGGTTTACAGACTATCTGAGGTCAGGGTTAACACAGAACACAGCCTGCATGTCCAGCATGGGCCATACATGCCATCTACACCTGTTTTGATGGTAGGGCTTGGGATGGATGTTGCTTTATTCCACTGATAACAAAAAATGGTGGAAACAAAAGGCAAGGGATCACATGTGTGGATGTTGCCACAAGCCATCATGAGGACAACATCCCAGCACTGCTGGTGCTGGGAGGCATGGGGAATAGTTAAGGGTGTGTAGTCTGAATTCATGATTTAAACTCTCTCTAGAGCGAATGGGAGGCAGAGGGACATCGCCGGAGTCCTCTCAACTCAGGCAAGTGTCTAACTCAGGAGCAGTGAACCAGCTCCCAGAGATACCTGCCTCTCCCCAAGGCTGTAGGGAGCCTAAAAGACACAGTGCATCAAGGAGATGGTGTTCTGGAAAATCCAGGGCTGCTTCCCCCAAGCCTTGGAGCTGGTCCAACCACTGTGCAAAGCCACTGAAGCCAATGAAGACCCCAGAGCGTGTCTGGGATCAGCACGGTGGTCTTCCCTGGGTTGAAGAAAAGAACCTGGGAGAAACCACAGACCCACTGATCAGTCAGAAGCTCCTCTGGGAAGGGATGGGCTGTAGCTGCATTTCAGCAGCGGCACCTTGTGACACGGGGAATGTGGAAGCAAACCTCAGATGGAAGCACATGCCGAGCAGCACAGCAAAAAGGAAAACAAGCCAAGGCTCAAGGGAGATTAAAGGCAGAGGGAAAAAATCCCAGCTGGTAG
This sequence comes from Stercorarius parasiticus, assembly GCA_013396915.1. Classification (NCBI taxonomy): domain Eukaryota; kingdom Metazoa; phylum Chordata; class Aves; order Charadriiformes; family Stercorariidae; genus Stercorarius; species Stercorarius parasiticus. The sequence continues at coordinate 777,134 of VWZL01000641.1, forward strand.
CACGACAGCACAGGATTAAACTTGGGAAAGTGCAGAGCTAATGCAGAGGGAAGGGAGAGGGGAGGACGGGGTTGTCCAGTCCCAGATGTCTGGGAGAAGAGGATCGTTTCTGAAGTTTGACCCAGTTCAAAGATCAGTGCTTGCTGTCTGATCCCATCACAGATGAGCAGCGCAGCAGGAGAGCTTATGTGAGCTCCGAAAACAGCTTGTGATTATTTCCCTGCTATATTGGTGCCTCCCAGATGCTGCTGGAGCCTCACCAGTACAAAAGGGCTTCATACCAGTATAGCTCCCTACCTCTTCCCACTTCTGTACATAACCATCATGGCACAAAGCATTTTTATAAATACATCCATGCCAGGGTAAGGGGTTATGTGGCTTTAAGTACACCGAGTGGCTAATATCTTTGCATAGACTTAATTAAATCATTAATTAAATCTGTGCCGTTGCTGAGTGTCAGCCAGCCCAGAGGGTCCATAGTAATAGAGATAAAATAAAACAGATTCATTTATAAGTTTTACCATAGGTATAAATTATTATAGCGACTCTGCTCATCCATCTCTGTCAAAACTAATTTGCTTCTTCATGAGCTCCATGGGAAGAGCAGGACCTGCACCAACCACTTGAGGTCCCATGAGGCTTCCTAGACATCCATGGACATGCAAGCTGGACGCAAGACCTGCTGGAGACCTCAGGCTTTCTGGAGCATCAGTTCAAGCCCAGACAAGTTGTCCTGCTGCAGCGCTAAACTTCAACGTGGGGGTGTCGAATCTCAGTAGACCTTAGCAGGACACCCTCAACTCACAAGAAGATACCTGTGTTTAGATGTCCTAATCTGTGAGTTGAAGCTCACCACTGCGCGCTTTACTTCTTTTCTGCTTCAGACCCTCAGATGTGGAGAAGATGGATTTATTAATGACGAGGTGTTCAGAGACTGTGCCAGTGGGGCCCACGCGTGTGTTGCAAAGCAGAGCCATCCCTCTCCCAGGCTCCTCGAGTCTCATCCTTTAGCAAGACTTAAGTAATTTGCAGCATATATCTCATAACCCATACAGGGGTGTAAATAAATAGCTCTATCTTCATTTCCCACCCCTTTCCAGACCTCTGCAAACTGACTCCAGAGGAGAATAAAGGACAAACCTGTGCAGAAAAGCAGCCCTGGGAGCGAGGTGGCTGGAGCTGGGGATGCCACAAAGCCCACATAAGACGCTCCCTTATTGCATCTTTCCAGCTTTGACTTCACGGTCTATTTTTAGCACAGCAAAAGGTTTAGCAGCTTCAGAGCAGTCGGTTTAGTGATGTCGGGAGAAGGTCCCAGCCCTGCCATTCATGACCCAGAAGGCAGATTCGGACATTTGATTCATCTGGAGGCTGTTTCCCAAGCACAGCGGCTGAGCTGATGGGTCGCACAGGTCTCCTGTCACGGGATGGCAGCAAAAGCCCCCGCTCCCCCCGCCATGACTCATGGGCTGACAGACCCTTCCTGAAGCATCGAGGCTGGAAGTACAGCTGTTCCCCCCGTCCCCTCCCTTCCTCCTTGTCCAATGTGTCATATTAAAGGGTGATCGGCTTACACATGCTCCAGTATGGATTCCTTAAGCTTTGTAACGCTGTGGCTATATATAAAGCCCTATGCTGGGAACTGAAGTACACAGACAGCTGCGACAGTAGCAGGCGTTTCACATTCCCAGTGTGCTGACGATCTGGAAGCAAGGGAGACCTGCGAGCCCTGCTTTGAGTAAGTTTCTTTACCAGGGGCTCAGGTATAGATATATTCATAAATATATATATTTAAAAGAAGGACTGGGGAAAAAAAGGAGCAGTTACTCTTCACCATGGGTTTGCCTTTTGATCAAGTGGAAGAACTGCGTCTCTACCAGCAAACTCTCCTCCAGGATGGACTCAAAGACATGTTGGACCACAATAAGTTTCTGGACTGCGTCTTAAAAGTCAAGGGGAAGGAGTTTCCCTGCCATCGACTGGTGCTGGCAGCTTGCAGCCCATATTTTCGAGCCATGTTCCTCTCGGACATGGAAGAGAGCAAGAAGAGGGAGGTCAGTTTGGAAGATGTTGATCCAGATGTCATGGGCAAGATCCTCCATTATATCTACACCTCCGAGCTGGAGATCACAGAGCAGAATGTGCAGGACATCTTCTCTGTGGCCAACATGTTCCAGATCCCCTCCATCTTCACCGTCTGTGTGTCCTTCTTGCAGAAACGGCTCTGCCTCAGCAACTGCTTGGCTATCTTCAGGTTGGGCTTGATGCTCGATTGTGCCCGGCTGGCTGTGGCAGCTCGGGATTTCATTTGCGATCGCTTTGCCCTCGTCTCTCGGGATGAGGAATTCTACCAGCTCTCCCCCGATGAGCTTATTGCAATCATCTCCAGTGACTCTCTCAACATCGAGAAAGAGGAGATCGTCTTCGAAGTAGTGATGAAGTGGGTGGGGACCAAGGACAATGAGAGCCGACAGAAGGCCTTGCCTGTCATCTTTGAAAGCATCCGCTTCCGCCTCATGCCCAATGACTACATCAAGGACCATGTGGAGAAACACGCCATGGTGAAGTCCAGCCCGGAGCTGCTTAAGAAACTGCAGATGGTGAAGGATGCCCAGAAAGGTAAATTCACAGTGGTGAAGAAGAAGAAAGTGAAGAAAAGCAGTGAGAAGCAAGCGAAAGACAATGTTGTCAATGGAGCAGTAGATGAAGAGGAAGATACAGAGGAGGATGCTCTCCCAGGGATCTTAAATGACACAATGCGCTTTGGGATGTTCCTCCAGGACCTTATTTTCATGGTGAGCGACAGTGGAGCAGTGGCCTATGATCCCACTGCCAATGAGTGCTATTTTGCCTCCCTGTCTACTCAAATCCCAAAGAACCACATCAGTCTGGTGACCAAAGAGAATCAGATCTTCATTGTTGGAGGACTGTACTACAACGAGGACAGCAAAGAGGATCCCATGAGTTCCTACTTCCTACAGGTACCAACTTTATCTTTCTTTTGTTTCTTTGACCACTTTGGAGCATCACCAGTCTTTAGCTTCCATGTGGTGCCCGTAATATATATCGTCATGTGATGTTAAAAGAAAATTGTAAATGAAGGTGAAACATCTGAGTTGTTTTACTAGAGATTCTTCTCTCTGTATTTTTAAGGCAGATCCCAGTGGGGGCAGGGAAGGGGAAGGGGGGGATGGGTTTCTAGTCACTGAGGATGAAGGCTTAAAGGGGTAGACAATAGGAATAACCCTTCCTGATCCAAATCATGAATAGGGGATCACATTGAATCGTGTATTTGGTCCAGCCCTGGCTGCCATAAGGCACACTAACTGGAAGGTTAGTGGCATCAGGTCTGGGTTCAGCATTGCACCTTTTATGTTCCCTGGTTATGAAACCCCCGCAAAGCCCAAGGGTCACTCTGTCAGGTGCCAACAAAGGGAAAAGCAGCAGCTACAGCCACAGAGCAAACACTCCAAAGACACAGGGTATGTCCCTACCTACCAATATGTGCTCCATTTCCACAGCTGTTCTTGCTCCCGGAGGTGTGCTATGTCCAGCTCAGTGTCTCTGGCCATTTCTATCACGTGTGGGGGAAACCATGGTGTGATGTCTTTTTGGATCCTTCACAAGAAAAGTGACTGTTCTAACTCAGCAATTAACAAAGCTGTGATCAGATCGAGCTGTGCACAGGCAATCTGAGCCCCAGCCTGGGCTGTAACCCAAGAGCTCCTTCCCTGTAGACAGCTAACGCAAGGCGCCTACCCTTCCTGCTGACCCTGTAGGAATCCGGTAACTCCTCTGTCCTTCTCCCCATACCCAGAAATCCTTTTGTTCTTCTCCCATGGCTCACATTTTCTGAAAGGAAACAATAACATGCCCAGGCAGAAAGGATAAGGTAAAGGTAGTTCTCAAGCCGAGACATACAGCCTTGATCCTTCCATTGCCTCATTGCATGGGTAGGTCTGTATGCCTGCACCATGTGCGCAGGGACCATGATTCTCCAAACCTGGAAAGGGTCAGGCTTTGGAACTTACGCAGCCTACATAAAGCCTGTGAAACGAGAAGTCAGCAGGAAGAAACTGCAGTGCTAGAAAGCAGGATGGAGGGGGAAAGCAGTGGGAGTGCCAAGGGAAATCCTCTTTGAGATATAGCCTTTTGCACTGGACAACAGATGACAACAGCAGCTGTGGCCAGCTCCATCACTTACCTGCACAGAGCAGGTAGATGGGCTGCTTTGTATTTAGCGGAAACCTACGTCTAAAGATCAAGGCTCCACCAGTCTCTCTGCCGGCCAGGCAAGGGTGATTCCTTGAGCGACAGTGAAGGTCCACCATGTCCTGGGCTGTTTCAGCATGACTGCAGCAAGCAAGTCAAGGGAAGTGATTATTTTTTTTTCCCCTTTGAGCATAAACTTGTAAGACCGCATATGGATGCTGTGTCCAGTCCAGGGCTCCCCAGTACGTTGAGATACTGGAATGAGTCTGGCAGAGCCTACCAAGATGGTCAGGGCTGGAGAATGGGAGGTACAAGGAGAGGATGAGCTGGGTCTGATCAGTCTGGAGAAGGGAAGATCTCATTGGTGTCTGCAGCTCCCTAATAGGAGAGGACACAGAAGAGGGAACCAGACTCTTTGGATTTGCATAAAGATGGGACAAAAAGAAATGGCCAGGAGTTTCAGTAAAGGAAATTTCAGTTAGCTGTGAGGAAAACCTCCTCAACAGAGGTGGAACAGGGGTCCAGAGAGGTCACAAAGCCTCCATCCTTGCAGACATTTAATATTTGACTACCCAAAGCCCTGGCAACCTGCTCTAACTCCAAAGGTACACCTGCTTGAGCATGGGGGCTGGATGAAAGCCCATTGGAGGTCCCGTCAATCTAAATTTTTCTATCATTCTAAGCTGCAAACGGCAAGATTTCTATATTCAGTTTCCAATTTATCACTGACTCCGTAGCCAACGCCTGGGACATCATGTGGCCATCTTTATCTCCTTTCTCACAAGAAGGGGACAGTGTTCCCTTCACAGCTCGCTGTGGCACTTGCGCATGGAAGATGCAGACAAGTCCCAGGGCTGGAAGGTGCCATCAGTTTGCAAAGGTGATAATTTATCACCATCAGTGCCATTACATAGCTCACGGTTTCTGTATAAGAGTCTTTTGAGCCTTTTTTTTAGCTGAAACTTCACACAGATGTAGACAGGCAGCTGTATGACGGACCCTTGAATCACCGTGTCAGTGCAGCAGCATCTTACACCTTCTGACTCTGTTTCTGGCCTCCCTGATTTCACATTCCTCCTGCTGAAGCCAGGAGAGTTTGCAGGTCAGGGATAGTTTAGACTTAAGGACAGGCACCCAAATATAAAAATGCTGATAAATCTCAGAGGCCTTGCAAATTTTGGCAGGAACAAAATGATTCCACTGACATTTCAGATGGAAAAGGGTATCCTTTATTTGTCACTTCTAAGATTTATGACTTGAAAACAATGCTGAAACCATCAAGAAGCAGGAACTATCCTGGTGACTGAGCTGCTCAGACTTGCACTATAAATAACACATATGTGGACCACAGCTTACAAAGAGACAATAACCACAGGCACCCAGCTGAGGCCAAGTCTTTGGAGGCAACCCAGCAAGCTGAAGCTCTTTGGCCCAAGCCCATAGCAAACAGTGCTTCAGGCAATGATGCATCACAGCCTCATCTTGCAGAGTCGCACCAAACTGGCTGCAAGACGTCACTCCAGACTTAACCCACAAAGTCCCTCTTCTGCTACCAAGCTACATTAAAAATTTTTGCCCCGGTTCACAGTTCCCATCAAGCTGTGGTGCCCAGAGAGTCCCCCAGCCTCATAACCTTTCACATCTCTTTTGCTGGTGGGAGATGAGGCAACGTCATGATCTACAGATATCCAAGGATCTGCAAGGATTTGGCCATCTGATCTAGTAGCACTGTCAGATGGGTCTGGCACACTTCGGTCAGCAAGAAGAGCTCTGGGCTTTGCAGTACCGTCTCAGTTTTATTCTACCATATTGGGTAGATGGGTATTGTGTAAATAGACACACACACGTTTCATCTCATGAACACACTTGGTGATACGGGGCAACATCAGTATCTTGAGAAGCAGAGGAGGGACACGGTAACTGATCATTTGCCAGAAGGAAGAAGAATGGGTGGGAGAAGAAGGGGCTCAGGGGAGTGAGCTGTGTAGCCAACGTTGCCAACACCTCGCTGTTACCTGGCAGAGATGGAAAATATCAGGGTGAAATTCTGTGGCGTGTGCTATAGCTGAAGACGTTCAGGCAAAATTTCTAAGGTTGAAGTGCTTCAGTTCCTCCGGTGCCAGGAACTATCTGTTATAAGTCCAACGTGGGACTCTCATACGAAGATGACCAAACTTGTTCCAAGTCAAGGATTTGGTGCACAGAACAGAACACATTGCTGCTGATGTATCTCTGCTCTTATGTTTTGTCATAAAACATATGTCACATGATATAAGACTTGGATTTGCACTAAGATCACCCATCCTGCACCAGATGGTAAGGCACAGGCAGAGACTGACATTGCAGAAAGTGCCTACTGGGGTGATCAAGCTGCACGTGGGAATGGACTTCTCCCTCAGCCTCCGGACCTTGATTTTTGCTAAGCAAATGGCCCGGCTGAGCACACACTAATGACCATGTGTTTCCTTTCAGTATGACCATCTGGATGCAGACTGGCTGGGGATGCCCCCCCTGCCCTCCCCTCGTTGTCTCTTTGGCCTGGGAGAGGCTGAAAACTCTATTTTTGTGGTCGGCGGGAAAGAACTGAAAGAGGGAGAAAAGACCTTGGATTCGGTCCTGTGCTATGACCGGCTGTAAGTGTTCACATGCGAGTGTGGGACGCGAGGTGGTTGACAGGAGAAGGCGAAAAAGATGCCATGCAAAATGACTCCATCTCTCCAGGGACCAAAAGATTCTGGAGGCAGGGCTCGAACTCTAAATGTAGATGCTGGGACCACTGGGACTGTCTCAAGCTGTACCCTGGGGCTCTGAGCTGTCTGTCTCCAGCTGCTTCATTTATGGTAACTGAACCTCCAGGAGATGGAAGCCATAATGGGGATATTATGTTATCAGAGATCAAACAGCAGATGTTCACAGGGGACCTGTACTGAGGAGCAAGGGGAGTTTTTCCTTCTGCTTGCCCGTCAGTTTGGAGGTTCAGCAACCTTTACCATGGTGTCACTGGGAGTGGTTTTGGACAGGAAAGTTTGTTTTGAAAGCATTCAGATGTGGCACTGAATGGCCCACTCTGAGAGATATCAGGCTTAATATACAATTATTTTTGCACAATGGGCTCTGACCCATGAGCTTTATTAGAAGGCACCATCTCGTTCTGCTCACAGGAGGCAGAAACATCCCAAGACTGTTCCTATCTGCCCCAAAGAAGCAGAACAGTAGGTGCTAACAAGCCTTTACTTGGTCTATATTTAGATGTGTGTGCTTCAAAGTCTGTTTTATAGGCAGAGATGTGAAACCAGTTTAATTCTCACAGAACGGGGCATTTATCTGCCCCTGCACACTCTGGGAAAGGACACACCTGGCCCCGCTAAGCGCTCAGGGGGTGCTCTGAATACCAACTTGAAGATAGTAGAGATGTGAACAGGACCACCCATATTTCTAGTATTTTTTAGGTCAAGATTTCAACTGTAACAAAGCTGGAGAAGGCCAACTGCTGGTCTGTGGGATCAAATATTTGCCCAGAGTTACTGGGCGATTAGAAAGCACACAGAGCCCAGGCATCTCAGTTCTTAGGTAAAATAAAGTGCAGGTCTTGGGGGCTACATCCTACATGTATGAAAACTGGGGACGAGTCTAAGCTACGTGGACATGAACAGACATCTCTTGAGAAATTTGTCAGCCCTATTTGGGTACTAGTTTGGGGTTTCCAAAGTCTTATAGGTACGTCCTCTGCTCAGCTGGTCTGGAACTAGCTCAGGGACCTCAACACAGCCCTGCACTACAAAATGTGGATATACCCACCATGGGTCCTTTCTGAATGTTGGCCAACAGTTGCACCTCAAAGTGGAAGGTGATGGCCAAAAACCAAATTTGCCCTCATGATCTTGCACCCCTAAACCACATTAGTTTTAATTTTTTACATCATGCAGAAATCTCTGTCTCATCTGTGTCTGGCTGGTAATGCTTGTAAATGAGGTGAGGTCCCAGAAGAAGAGGGGCTGTGTATGCACAAAGCCCAAGAGTGCATGAATATTAGCATAAACATTCTTCTATTTTATTTTCCCCTTTTTCTTAGGATCACAAAATTTACTGGGTGAGCCCTATCTTATTGAAAACTTCATATTTTTGAGAATGAGTCAGGATCTGTGCTCGCCTCTAGGTTTGGAAAGTGTCATGTGCTCTAGGCCTCACCCAGAAAGCTACAAACCCTTTTGCTTCCCATCTTTCTCTGACCCAGGTCCTTCAAGTGGGGTGAAGCTGATTCCCTTCCCTACGCAGTCTATGGCCATGCAGTGGTATCGCACAAGGACCTTGTCTATGTCATCGGTGGCAAAGGAAGCGACAAGTAAGTCAAAAAGCAAGAGAAATACATGGACTCAGTCCCCAAACTAGTGGGAGCACAGACCATGAGTTGAAACCTCCCCAACCTGGATTATATGGATTAAGGAGGGTTGAATGGGGTGTGAGACATGGATCCTTCCCTCTCAGCTCACCTCTGTGACTACAGCCCTTCCCAAGCCGTTAGGAGTCCTACAGGGAGATCATAGAATGGTTTGGGTTGGAAGGGACCTTAAAAATCATCTAGTTCCAACCCCCCTGCCATGGGCAGGGACACCTCCCACTAGACCAGGCTGCTCAAAGACCCGTCCAACCTGACCTTGAACATCTCCAGGGATGGAGCCTCAACAACTTCCCTGAACAACCTGTTCCAGTGCCTCACTACCCTCATAGTGAAAGATGTCTTCCTGATATCTAATATAAATCTACCCTCTTCCAGTTTGAAGCCATTACCCCTCATCCTATCACTACATGGCCTTGTAACAAGATGGCGCTGAGATGGCACTGTCCTTGCAGGAGAGGGAAGATATCATCCCCTTTACTCACAATAAATATCGCACAGATTGGGACACGTGCTGAAGAGCAAGAAGCCCCTTCACATTGAGGGTCTCTTGGCTTGTACTTGTGGAGCAGTGTGGTCCTAGTAGTCAAATCCAGATGGGTATTTGCAATAGGAGTGAAAAACTTCATCAAAGCTGACCCCCATCCTGCCCTCCTGCAGGAGATGAGCTCAGCAGAAAAAGCCTCTCTTGGGCACCATCGAAGCAATTTCTTTCTAAGCAAGAAGTGTGGCTGTTTGCAGAGCAAACATGCCTTAATCCAGCAAAGACAGGTCCTGCTCTGAAAGGATTACCATCTGCAAAGTGTGAGCATGCATACATTCACGCACCTTACTTTGCCATCCCTGGGAACAGGGGCATTACTGATGATATTTCACAGCATCAAATCGTATCAGCAGCACTGAAAGGCTGTCTAACGGCTGTGTGTGAGGTCCTGAGAGGCACTGAGCTACATGGACCTGTATCAAGCTGTGCAACCACACTGTCGAGCTTTTAGGACTCCCATCAAAAGTGGGCACCTCAGGAGGGGATATGTTATACACACAGATGAAGTCTGCAGGCATGGGCATCCTTGGGTGCACACCCAAGCAAAGGCACTCATGTCGATGTGGAGGAGCAAAATTCTTTCTAGAGACCCCACCTTCTTCCCAGCAAACAGCTCCCAACTCCTGCAGTGCAAAACTGCGCCTCGATCAAGGCTCCTTCTCTCTCTCCTCTTTCTCTAGGAAGTGCCTGAAGAAGATGTGCGTCTACAACCCATCCAAGTTTGAGTGGAAGGAGCTGGCTCCCATGAAAACTGCCCGGTCCCTGTTTGGAGCCACTGTGCACAAGGACAAAATCTACGTGGCTGCTGGTGTGACCGACTCCGGCTTGACCAACTCAGTGGAAGTGTATGACATTGCCACCAACAAGTACGTACTTGAGCACATCTTCAGGGCGTAGTTGCACAAGGAACAGCTGTAGGTGTAGATTAATCAACCTCCAAGCATTCTGGAGTTTGCTTGCAACTCCTGATACCAGTTCCTCCCAGTCTGTATTTCTTGGACAGCTAGGCATCACTAAGGCCACTGTAGTTGGGCTGTGGAACATCTCAGGCTCACCTTCAAAGCAGTTTTGCCAACTGGTGCAGCCCTTGGTTTCCCTGCAGGGCTGTAGCTTCATCTTGGCAGCTTCACTCAACACAACAGATTCTGTGACTTTGGGTGGGCCTTGCAGCTGTGGTCTCACCACTGGGACCTGCTGGTCCATGCCAGCTGTTCTTCACAGCTCATCTACTCAATGCAAAATGAAGTTGCACTATGATGATGGAAACAGATATCTCTAAGAACAGTCAATGTACGATCCCATCCCATGTAGACCGACACAAGTTAATCTGTCAGTAGCTAATTCAGTTGTTGGTTCCTGATGCAAGGCCAGCCTTGGCATGGGGGTAGGCAGGGTGCCTTAACATGTCCCCTCTCTCGATGTGGCAGGTGGGACACTTTCACTGAGTTCCCTCAGGAGCGCAGCTCGGTCAGCCTGGTGAGCTTGGCTGGAGTGCTTTACCTGCTCGGAGGGTTTGCCACGGTGGAGACAGAGTCAGGAGAGCTGGTGCCAACGGAGTTGAATGACGTTTGGAGGTAATGATCTTCCCCAGGGGCTGTCCAAGGGAGTGTGGAAGGGACATTAGTGAGAGCCACTGAGGGAATATATAGTTTCTGTCTTTCTTGATGCCTTTGGTGTGAGACAGGTATTCTTACCCCAGCACAAGGCTGCAGGCTCAGCGCAGGGTCTCTGTGCTGTGCTGGAGGGCACATTGGGTGATTCAGTGACCTCTCCCAGCCTCATATGGCAACGTACCAGGGAGTATCTGCTCCTTTAGCTTTGTTGTTGCATTGACATTTTGCCTGGAGCTGGTTCCAGACCTCCCCTTTGGCGTGAAGCTGTGTTTGTGCCACGCATGCTGTCCCTGGGAAAAGCCAGTGCTTGGGCTGGAGATCAGATTGTCTCTAGGTGCGGGCAGGGAAGCGGGCAGAAAACACTTTCTGATGGCTGCTAATACAGCCTTAGCTGCTCCTGTCCTTCACGTCTGTGGCTCTAGAGCACCCTCAGCAGGCACCTGCTGGCCTTCACCACAGATGTTCAATCTTGGTGCCATCAACCCACTTCCCAGTAGAAAAACAGACCCTCCCCTGTAAGACCACACACTGACATCCATGTACCTTAGTCTGGCGCTGTAAACCAGAACACACCAGGGCTGAAAGTCCCCATGCAGCTCCCAATGCGTCTTGTGGTCAAATGACGTCTGTGGGACGTGACACCATACACTAGGGCTCCCACCACTATGGAGAGCTGCTGAAGCAAGGGAAAGGGGACACTTTCCTCACTGAAACTGTCTGTTTCTCCCCAGATATGATGAAGAGCAGAAGAAGTGGGAAGGAGTCCTCCGGGAGATCCAGTATGCCTCCGGTGCCACTTTCCTTCCCGTGCGCCTCAACGTTTTGCGCCTGACAAAGATGTAGCGAGGCGTGATTTATTTTTTTTCCATGAGGGTCTGGGGCAAAGAGGGGTGGGAGGAGGTGAGGTCATGCTTATCAGCGCAGATGTGGCAGCTGGATTCTGTGTAGGACATTGCATCTGTGATTCGTACCTTTTTACTTAGTCAAATGGGAAAAGGGGAAAATTATCTTGAAGCCCTATGGGAACTTGAAGATGCTCAGAAGATAGAGCAGGGTTCTGGAGCCTGCAAGGAGCTGGGGTGGACTGGGAAGGATGGAGCAATGAGTTGTTCCCATCTCAGTAGACAGGACAAAAGACTCATAATCTTTTTCTGCTTCTTTCTCCATATTTTTCCCCGTCTTCTCAACTGCTGTTGAACCTCTCCAAGCAAGAAAGGAGGCACAAAGTGGGTCCCAAGGGACTAAGCTGATGTTCTCAGGGAAGGGGAGGGATCTATAAAGTCTTTCCTCACCTAAGATAGGCGTGAGCATGATACCAGAGTCCACCTTGGAGAGGAAAAGGAAGGGTCAAAGCCAAGTGGTACAGGAGAAACTTGGGGGGACTTTGATGAGTTCCTGGGTGGTGCAGGTTGTTGGGATGAGACAGTTAAAAAAGCATGTGACTATGGGCAGCAGAAATGCTTTGGAAGTTGAAATGAAAAGAAAATAGTCTTAGTTCTTTGCCTCCTCTTTGACTTTGCACTGAAGAGGCGCCCAGAGTTCAGGTCTGCAGGAGGGGAAGAGTCATGCGAGTAGCAGGGTAGGAATGCTGGGACAGACAGGCAGGGAGGGCCACGTGCACTCATCTCCAGCCTTTTGGGCTCCTCATCTTCAGTCACAGATCACAATGTCCTCACCTATGGTTGGATAAATGCTGTTTTTCAGGGAAAGGTTTTATATTTATGCTGTTTCTCTTATTTTTAATGTTCTGACCTTTTTCTTTTCTTTTTTTTTTTTAAGAGTATTCTAGTTTGCTAAATACATGGAGATCTCAGTTGTGTTTGGCTCAAAGAGAGCTTCCTACTGAGGAAAAAATGCATATTTTTTTTTATGTTATCCATAATGATGTTTTGATAGAAACACGACTGTACTGGCAGCAGGACAAAGATCTGCTAGAACAAAAATCTCCTGATGCCCACACCATCTGACCAGTGGTTTATTTAAAAATAAATTATTAGGCTATTTCAAAAGAAATCCTGGTTTTGCATGTTGATAGTACTGCAACCGAATGTCCACAGCAACCAAACACAAGGACCAAGCAAAAGCTGTGATGAACACACACAGCAAACCAGCCCTATGCTATGGAGAGCCTTTGCACAGTCCCAGCTTTAATTCTGTTTATTTTCCCCCATTTGGCAACTAAAACTTTAGCATCCATAGCCTTACAGCTCTTCTCCATAGATGTGAGGATGAGAAGCTTACCTAGGGTGAGAAGGAAGCTGGATGCCTACACGATTTCATGATACCGTGAACAGGGGTGATAATCACTAATAAAAAAGAACAAATAAAACCCTTGCAAAATAATACCCTCGAAGTGGCATGAAAATTATGGTACCAAAAATCATATCTGGCTGATTCATCCAGCTCAAAATGCAGTCCTGCAGAAACTAAAATGTGTTTGGAAGGAAAGACAATTTAGCTGGAATAAAGGAACTAGAGTCTTGTCCTGGTTTCATTTTAAGGATTTAAAAAGTTACAGGGTAGTGTCCTTAGAGGACAGTCATATAAGAACAGTAATGAAATATTTTTCACAAGAAAAATAAATCCAAGGAGACTGGCTGGCACCAAATAGCTTAAAAAAAAAAAAAGGCAACAAAAAAAAACTGTGAAACAATCAAATGTGTGAAAAATGCACTGCAAAAAAAAAAAAAATAATAAATCACCTTCTACCCCGTTCTGCAGAAACCCCTGTGGAGGACTCCCAAGCTAATTTAGGAGGAATCTACCAAATGTAGAATAGCTTGTGGCAGAAAAGAAAAAGAAAAAGAAAAAAAAAAGAAGAAGAAAAAAAAAAATCCATTCATATAACGATAATTTTTAAAAAGTCATTTATTGCGGTGGCAGGATACCACCTCCTGCCCGAGATGGGAAACCAACCAGCTTTGATTACGCTCTTCTTGCCAGACACAGAATGGAAAACTCTTGGCACCTGGTCCGAAGAGAGGGTTAGTCCCCATATACCCGCTGCCACGTTGCTTGGCTCTCCGGGGGGAAATCTGGGCCCTTTGAAGTCAATGGGAATGTTGCTGAGCCTCGATGAATAGTTACAGTGTGGTCCCTTGATAACAGCTTGAGTGGTAGCAATTTAAACTGATCCCCACCCTTGGCTGCTCACCTCACAACTGTCCATTGGGAATACAGTTAATAGGACCTTAGTCTTCCTGTGTGGTTCACATACATTATAAAGCTTTGGGAGATACCATCACTGGCACAGGACAAGAAAAGGAAAAATAGCTGTTGTATAAAAGGACCCAGAAGAGCTTGAAATATCCCATCACTTGAGCAACGAGTGCCAAATCTCAGTGTGTACAAGCCAGCATTGGCCCAAGGAAGGCAGCAAAGTTGCACCTTGCCAAGCAAAAGTCTGGTCCAGAGACGTTCATCACCACTTCGCCAGGCGGCCACTTCAGTCCAAAGGCAATCACAGATAACAAATGCCAACATGAATACTCAGAGAGGTATCACTCTTCACTGCTGTCCAGCATTTTCCCGGCTCAGGTGCACACAGTTCCAGCGGTGCAGGTCGCCTGCAGGTTTCTTCTCTAGGCAATGCCAGCAGCAAAGGAGCAGGTACATCCCAAGGGTGGGGAAAGATCATCTCCTCTTCCATTAGCTTCCCAGTATCAGTGCTGACAGTAGCTGGTGAGGTTCCCACCACTCCATTTTACATCAATAAAGGCACTGGATGCTTTTGGATGGGTTCCTTGGTTTCTCCACTCCTTAGAGAGGAGCTCATGGAGCTCCAGATCATAGCTCATACAAATCTCATGGAGCCAGTAGGACCCAGGAGCTCAGCCTTCACCAAACCCCTTCTCCCATCCACTCATCATCCTTCCCTGAAAAGCTAATTTTTGTTGGCCCCACTGCAGTCCAGTTGTTGCACATATATGCAAGTACCTCCCACCAAACCCAACACAAAGGCTATATGTGTGAGGCAATGGCAGCACTGAACATGCCATGGGAAGCCCATCCTGATGGACTCTGACTCCTCTCACAATTGCCTGAAAAGAGACTTAAAAAAAAAAAAAAAAAGCAAAATTAAGGCAACAAAGACAGTGGTGGAGCTTTAGGTTTTCTTTTATAAAAGACAAATCGTTTATTGATTCAGTCCTTCCACTTGCAACCTCTTTGGTAACAGTCATAACACTTCCAGACTGGGAGAACACAGTGGAAAGGCCCAATTCTGACCTCTCACCACTTTCAGAGCTCAATGACCCCTGATGTGCCTTGGTGAGGGGTCAAAAGCAGGTTTCAAAGCATGGCCAAAGACCTGGCCTCTAGGGACAACCCAAAACAGCCTACTGTGACTTGTCTTGCTCGTGGGTGGCCCAGAGAGCAGCCCCAGCACCCCCAGGCAGAAGATGGCTCCGGATGGGGATGCATGTTGGGTCCTTGGTGCCAAGGCTGACTCTGAGCTGTGCCCTGGAAGGCAGCTTTGATGCACCTCTTGGGACCTTCCAGACATCAGTCAATGGGGTCGCCAATGAAGCAAGACTCACTTGTTCCTGCGGTAGGCAATGACTTGTCCCAGTTGGCCCCATGTTGATGCACTAACCTGACCATCTCAGCCTCCTCCTCATCACACCATCCCAAAGAGAGTAACTGCTGTACTTGGAGTTAAAGATAAACATATATTGATTACACATGGTCATAAAAAAAAAAAAGTAATAATAATAATACATTTCCTAGAACATTACTTAAGACGCTTCCGAAAAGCATCCAAGCTTCCCCTCCCCTCCCCGCCTTCCCTTATCTATACAGAATAAAGTGCTTCATTTAGTTTGTTCACACTAGTAGAGCCACCGATACACTCTTAACTTGGCATGTTTGGGCAACCGATACTGAATGCTGTAAAATAATACAGAGCCGAACATCAGGCATGAGAAACTAGTTTTGAGGCAAGTGCTTGGGGTTTCATTCATTTCCTTCAAGTTCCATGCTACTGAGGTTGTTCTTATTCCTATTTTTTCTTTTTTTTTTAATTATTATTTTCTTTCTTTGCAAGTTCAACCCAACTCCTGTGGTGGTTATGTGTCACTAGGCAGGTCTGTGTGTGGGGAAGCTCTCTCTGTCCGTGTGAACAAAGGGTGTCTGTCCATCCGTCCTTCCCTCTCGACTTCAGGCAAACCAAGAGTTTAACCAATGGAGTTGTCTAGCAGCGGATGCTCGTCTCTATTGCACTGTCACAGCCGTTCCCACCTGCCGGCCGTCCATCCATCATCACCTTCCCACCACGCTGGGGTTATGGCTGTGGTCCGAAGGGCCAGCCATGCCTCATAGACATTATGAGGCTAACTGGTGTGTGCTACCAGGCTCCTGGGATATATAAACCAAAAATGACCCTCCCCACGTGGATCCCACCCTCCCCGGAGTTCAAATGAAGGGGGAAAAAGAATTCAAACCCGGAGAGGTCTGGGGTTAGGCGTGTGGGCAGAGTTGTCAGCTGAATGTTGCGTTGCGGCATATTCATGAACTGCATAATGGAAATCAAGCCCCTCTCCACCCTCGCGGTCTGTCGAAGAAGGGATGTGAGAGTTTAAGGTGCAAGAGTTGAACAAAAAATAAAATTTAAAAAAAATATATAAAAAGCTTGAAAACAACGGACCCAACTAGCCCGCCTCCTGCCCTGACTAACCCAATGGGTGCCAACAGGGCTGACCGGGATGGATGCGGGATGAGACACTGCAGGAGTGACTCGTTTGAGCTTTTAGTACATTAATGAAAACCAGACATGAAGAGACACATCGGGGTCAAGTAAGGGTGTAGACAAAAGGGCTCAGAGGCCATGTAGGACTCCTGGGAACTGCCCAGGCCTTGGAGAGGGGAGGGAGCAGCAGGGATCTGGTTCTCCAAAGTGCTGTGTGCATGGTCACGTCTCGACGTCTCCAAGTGGCTCTCTGGGCAGGCTCTCGAAGGGGATCGGACGCAGCTGGGATCAGTTGCTGGGCTTTCTGCTGGGTTTCTAGCCTCAACGAGGAGCTCTCATCTCGCAGTGACGTCCAAGTGGCACAGGTCCTCACCAGGAGTGGATGAACTGGGACAGGGAAAGCCACCTCCAGGTAGAAGGGAGCACATGTTGATGTCAGGGTTTGCCTGGGGGGAGAAGTCTACCAGACAGGCTGATAGGCTCCATCACAGAAGATCCTACAGGCAAGGTGAGTCCTCCTCAGGGTGCAGTACTCCCATGCCATGTCAAGGCTGTCTGAGGGGAAAGAAATGTAAGGGAGCCCGAGGGGTGGGTCTGGGGGGCAGCAGCGGAGGAGACAGTATGGACCACTCTACTGAGGCCCTCCAACACCTCCAAGGGTATCACTGAAGGCTTCTCTAAAGCAATCATCTTCCAGTCTGGGTCATGGTCCCTTCAGAAAGCCAATGGGCCCAAGAGCTGAATGCCCACATCTCTCACAGGTGTGTGTTTGAGAAGGCTTTGCACCATCCCAATAAGACCCAGGGTCATGGAGGAAGGAGAGCAGAAAAGCCTTTGGTACCCAACTGAGAAAGTCAATATGGCAAGGCAGCTCTGCCATAGCATCCTCACTTTGCTCAAAGCAGGTGGAGATGAGGATGAGCTCACTGGTGCTGACTGTGGTGCTGGGGGTCCACAGGATCCCAGCCAACATGGGGATGAAAAGCAATTTCTTGCTCCACCATGCTAACATCCACAAGAGCAGACAGCCTTCCAGAGATGTCAGGCATGGGGAAGCACCACCCAGCAGGAGAGGACACCAGTCACCTAACCTATCAAATGGCATTCAGGAGAACAGTGGGTGCTCCCCTGTCCCATCCCTTTCAGGATAACGCTCCTGCATGTCCCCAGTCAGCAAACCCCCTGAGCATGTGGTTGAATCCTCCTGGCTCTGCAGGGACAGCCTCAACACTGCCCAAGTGCTTTCCTGATTTGGTCCAGGAGACAAAGCACTGAGACTTCTTGCAGAGCCAGATGTGGCTCAGTCCCTAGCACCCCGCTGTCGCCCAGACTGAGATGCAAATGGGAAAGGACTCCTGCAGCCTCCTCAATGTCCTCTCTTCCGTCTTGCCTCCCAACAGCCCTGCTCACCATCTCCTCCGTGACCTGACCCACATCCTCACACATCCTTGGGAGCAAGGCATCAGCTGCAATGGACCCCACCTCTCGGCTGGCATCTCTCTGCCCATGCTGGATGTTCTGTAGCCCCTGCAGCACTCCCAGCTCTCTCTGGCCCCAAAGTGGATGCTTCCCTGGGCAGGGAGACCACACAGCAAAGATCAGGCCAATGCAGGACACCCTGGCTCAGAGCACAGCAGCAAGAGACCCAACTTGGACCCCAGCATCCAACAAAAAGGTAACAGCAAAGCCACCTTCTTTTTCTCCTCCTCCACTGGCATGAAGCCTGCCTGAATAACTGAAGCCAAAGACCAGCTCAACTTCAACAAGAACAACATGGTCAGAGAAGTGCTAACAAATGCCACAGGGCATCACCAAACTAACCACAGCCCTCACTGGTCCCCTCTGGTCCCCCCAAGCCAGGGCAGGGCAACAGCTGCCAACCCTATGGGGAGAGGTAAAGCTTGGGAGAGAAACGCGGGCAACAAGCTGGAGGATGGGACGTTGTCATCAGGCTGAAAGTGGTCTTGCTTTAGCTCTAAACCTTGCAACGGGACCTAACCTGGAGCTCACCCATCGGTCAGGGGTTTATTCGAATTGTTAAGGCACTATTCTGGGCTGATTCTGCCAAGAAACGGTGGTGTCCCGTTCCTCCGTTCCAGGTTGCCACAGAGCCACCCTCCCACCAGTCCCAAGGCCATCTGAGGTCTCTCAGGGACACCTCGCCATCTCCAGAGCATCCCCAGGAGCCCAGCTCCTGCTGGGATTAGCAGAAAGGGAACACCAGAGCCTGGCTCCCTTAGGGCACCCCAAAAATGAACCAAAAATGCTCTGAAATGTGATGCCGCTGGTGTTTGTGCTTTCGCCTATCGAGGAGGAAAACCTGTCACGAGGAAGACGCAGTGAGGGCAGCTAACGAGAGTGGGCTGACGGCTTTACAATGGGGACATCTGCTCGCTTGCCGCGGGCCACCAGGGCCGGCAGACGGGACCAGTGGGGGCTCCTCTGCGATGCCCACCTCTCAGCCTCTTGGGAAAAGAGCCTGAATTGAAAGACCAGCTTTACAGTACAGGGATTCAAGCACCACTAGTTAGATTTCGGCTTATTATAAATATCGAAGTGCCAGCAGGCATCCATTCGGCTAGCGAGTGGGCACACGGCGCCAGCGAGCTCAACCCCGGAAAGTGTGGCATCCTGGTCCTCCGAGCCCTGTCAGCATCCCGGCACGAAGGCAAAGCCAATGCGCAGGAAGATGAAACAGAGAGCAACACCTTTTACCTACACCCTTATGGACGGACGACGGTTTCCCCCCCTCCAACATCCACGCTCCTCTAGGAAGGGGCTTCCTCCTGCTCCCTCTCTCTGCGGAGAATGACAGGTGAGAAAAAGGAAAAAAACACCCAAAACAACCCCAAAATGAGGAGGAAGGGGAGTAGAGAGCAAGCGAAGCCTTGGCTCCCCGGGGGAGGCATTCCCAAAGGGCAGAGCAGTCCGTGCGGGCACATGGCCGGGGTGGGGGGGGCACCTAATTGTTGTTCGAATTTACCCTCCCTGCGGGAAACAGGGGAGGGGGCGGCGGTAGGTGAGGAGGAGGAGGGAGGGTCTGTGGAAGGGGATGAAGCAGCGGCAGGGGCAGGGGGGAGACGCCAGGACCCGGGGGCAGTGGGGCCGGGCTGGCAGCAGGTTGGGGGGTGGCCGTGTCCGAAGCCAAGGGGTTGCTGACGCGGAAACATTTCTCCTTGTGGGCTTTGAGCATGTTGGAGAAGCGGAAGCGTTGGCCGCAGACATCGCAGGGGTACGGCTTCTCGCCCGTGTGGGTCCGGCGATGCCGCTTCATGTTGGGGCGGCTGGTGAAGCTCTTCCCGCAGATCTCACAGATGTAGGGCTTCTCGCCTAAGGGTGGGGGAAGACGGATGAGAAGCCGGTGGCTGGACCATCCCACCCCAAAACCCCATCCTGCCGTCCACCCAAAGATGATACCCCCATCCCATCGCTCTTTCCCTCGCAGGGGCTGGGGGCAAGGAATGGAGCTCTCACCCGTGTGCGTCTTCATGTGCTCATCGAAGTACTGCTTCATGTTGAAGTCCTTGCCGCACCACTGGCACATGAACTGCTTGTGGCCGATGTGGATGCTCATGTGGGAGCGCAGCTGGTACTTGTACTGGAAGCGCTCGTTGCAGTTCTGCAGGGACGAGAGGGGGATGAGATGTTGATGAGCGCCCAAAAAACACTCCCCACATCCCTCCCAAATCATGTCATCCCCCAGCATGTCCGAGGAGGGCAGAAATCACTTTTTTTCCCAAAAAAAGAACAAAAATAAAAGTTTTTTTGGGACATACTCAGCCAGGTTTGCAGGTTGGATGGGCTCTGGGTGGGATGCAAGGTCCAGGCACTGGGTAGAGAGAACCTGGCGTTCGCCACCAGTTTTATAGGGTTGGTGGGACACTCAAACCAGGAGGGGATGCAAAGTTTGGGAGAGGGGGGAGCATCCCTACAGCTACGCTGGCAAAAAAGCACAGAGGAAGTCCCAAGACATGGCAGATCTTTACTCAAATCAGTGGCTTTGTGCCCGTTTGAGAGGACACGGGGTGGGGGGGGACACAGGACCTTACCTCACATTTAAAAGGCTTTTCCCCAGAGTGCTGGAGCGAATGGACCTTGAGGGACATGCTGCGCTTGAAGGACTTCCCGCAGGTCTCACAGGTGAACGGCATGTCCTTAGTGTGAGCTGAAGAGGAAAAGGAGCTGGGTCAGGCGCGCTCCCCGCACCCTGGGCACCCATCTCCCCAGGTCCCCGCTGCAGCTCCCAACACAGGCGCCCAACGCCAGCAAACCCAAAGCCATCTTGGGAAGATGCCCGGGAGACACATCAGGCACTCCTCTAATTACAGAATCACTGACTCACAGAATGGTTGGGGTTGGAAAGGACCTCTGGAGATCATCCAGTTCAGCCCCCTGCCAGAGCAGGGTGACCTAGAGCAGGTTGCACAGGAACGCATCCAGGCGGGCTTTGAATGTCTCCAGAGACAGAGACTCCACCACCTCTCTGGGCAGCCTGTGCCAGGGCTCTGCCACCCTCAAAGTAAAGAAGTTCCTCCTCATGTTGAGATGGAGCTTCCTATGGTCAAGTTTGTGCCTGTTATCTCTTGTCCTGTTGCCAGGCACCAATTGCCTGCCAAAACCTCTTTGGTTGGACCTCTTTGGTGCCTGCATCCCCAGGGACTCGACTGCCACTGCTGTCTGCAATTTGCTTTTCAAAGCCCAGTGCTGGCACGGTCTTGTCCTCTTTTACAAGGGAAGGATGGTTACACTTCAAACTCTCCTTTGATCACTTCTGAGGACTTTTTTTCTGGTTAAATAAATGAGCTTCCCCAGCAACATGCCTGATTGCTCCAAACCCAGCACTGGGCACACACACATTCAGCATTAAATACTGGGCCAAATCTCAAGGCTCCTGCATTGACATTAGAAAGCTCACTTAAGACTAAGCCCAGTCCTAAACTCCCAACACAACAGTGACAAAAAAACACCCCTCATGGACGAAGCGATGGATGGACACCCCTAACAAGATCTCCCTGTGGCACCGGTGTCTCCCGCACTCACCAACCATGTGTTTGCGCACATGAGCCATGGTGTAGAACTTCTTCTCGCAGATCTCGCAGGAGAATTTCTTCTCAGCGTAGCCATGGACGATCTTGTTGTGCTCATGGAGGGACCAGAGCTTCTTGAACCCCTTCCCGCACGTGACGCACTGCAAGGAGAGAGAGGATGAGCAGGGAAGCAGAGGAATGCGCCCCAGCACCACCAGCATTTTGGTTTTGCCAGGTTCCCAGCTTCATCCTTTGAAAGAGAACATCACCGAAACCTAAAG
Source organism: Stercorarius parasiticus (assembly GCA_013396915.1). Classification (NCBI taxonomy): domain Eukaryota; kingdom Metazoa; phylum Chordata; class Aves; order Charadriiformes; family Stercorariidae; genus Stercorarius; species Stercorarius parasiticus. Next base: position 798,893 of record VWZL01000641.1, read on the forward strand.
CTAAGCCATCAAAGCTCGTAATGACCAGCAAGTCTGCTATAGGTCTACCAAAACCCCCACAATCAAAACTCAAATTTCTGTCCATTGGATGGGGAAGGGGTGATGCCTTTCCAAGGAAGGATGTGGCCTCTCCACAATGGATGTACAGGACTTGTATAAACAGCAGCACCTGCACCAAGGCCCTATTCCCAACTGGGCATGTTATTCTTACACACAATTAAGCTGCTTCATAAAAAAAAAACCAAAACCCCCACAATTCTCTGCACATTAGAAGGCTGCAAAGAATATAGGCATAAGGAGAAGCCCAAGCCAGGGCAGCCCAACTTCAGTTTTCAGCATATATTATGGATACTTCACCACTAAGTGAGTTTTCCAAACCTATCCAAATGGACCACAATGGACCCAAAACCAGGCCATCAGCACAAGCAGAACAAGGTGATCTGCAAAGCCTCCCCCAAGAAGTTATGGTAGAGATTTGCTTCAGCTGCAACAAGCTCAATGTTTCTCAGAAAGTTCCCAGGAAAAGCTCCAACTTTAGCATGAGATCAGTTCAGGGTGTGTGAGATCAGTTTGGTGCTCAGGGAAACACAGGAGAGTGAGGTCCACACAGGAAACCATCGCTGGAGCATGGGGACGGCAGGCAGCACCTGGCTGAGGACCCTGCCAGGAGCCAAGGGACACTCCTTCCCCTTCAACTCTCCATGACTCATCTTCCTCTTGGCCAACAGGGATAAAACCATCTCTTCTTCTCGCAGGTGCATCGACAAAATAATTCATGCCTTGGAGGCATCTACCAGCAGCATGGCTGAGTGGTACCAGTAAGCCCAGGGGGGAATTTCCCAGCAGGGCTTGAAGCAGCGCAGGCAGCACAGCCTCCATCGTCTCCTACCCAGTGGAACAGATGTTTCTTGATGGGCTTAAATCAAATTTTGCACCAAAAGAGGCTGTGATACTGTAGAAAATATACCATTATGCCATGTAGTCACAGTGTCTTGCTATATATATTAATAATTAGGTGCCTGGGAGGGAAAATTAGGGTCAGAGAGGCATTCCCGACACTCGTCTTCTTCATCTTGCCATGCTTGAATATCAAGACGAGTAGTCCTCTGAATTTCACTGTTCCTAAGTAAATACTTCCACAGATCGGAACAGTTTTATTTCTGCTTTAAGAAACATTTCAGGACAAATTCAGAACGAGAGCCTGTTATCAAAGACACATCAATATCCATTTTCTCCACTTAAATCCAAAGAGGCTGCAGGGGAATTTTAAAATTCAAGGAAGAGGGAAAGCAGCAGAGGTAGGAAAGTCCCCCGGGTTGGGACCAAGCACCCTGGAGGGCTGAGCTCTGTGTCCTCAGTTACTGCAAAAAAGCATCACTCAAAAATGTGGAAGTAACATCCAAATGAGCGGAAAAAAAATGAGAAGATAAATTCTTGCCGGTTAAGAGGAAAACCATACCGAAGCTGGCCAAATAAGTTTGAAAAACAACTGATACACAATGACAAACCGAAGAAGGATCATTTGTCAGGCGGCAGAGGCAGGATGCCTGTTATGGTGTCTGCAAGGATACGGACAGCGATGGGAAATGATCACAGGGAGCGAGATGAAGCCTAACACCTAAAGCATTATGGATGAAATCTGGGGACAAAACGGGGAAAGAAAGCAGCAGACCCAAACGGGATAAGAGGGATGGTCCCTCCACGAATCTGGATAAAAAACAAGAAATAAAGACTGTCCATTACAGGTTTAGAGTTGAAAAAAAAAAATCCCTTTTCCATCCAGCTATAAATCCCTGGTATATTGATAAAATTATTCAATATTACCAGAGTAAGTGGGGTGAATTTGGCTATTTGTAAAATTAAAAATGCTCAACTAAGTGAGAGGTAATGATACACATTTTCCGCAGGAGGAGGTCACTGCATGGGCAGCTGTGGTTCATCCCATTCATAAACGCCCTGGAAAAGGGATAAGAAAGGGAAGAACAAAAAGCAATAAGGTGATAGTCCCATGTTATCCATCAGGAAAGCAGATGAGCCTGAAGAAATATTCTGGGAAAACCCATTTTCAATTGCCCAGGCTTTATGATGGGCTCCAAAACAGCCACCACCACACAGGTATCAGAGCTGCACTCATCCATTCCAGGAAGAAGCATCCAAAAAAAGCAACCTCAGGGCTGTGAATTTTTCAGGAAGATGCACCAAATGGCCAATGCGGGCTCCTTCATCCACTTGAGCTGAGACCGCTCCTGCCTCCGTATTCCCCAAATGCCCTAACGCCGAGATCTTCTTCATTGCCCATTTTATTTGGGGTGCCATCATCAAAGGGCTCCAGTAGCACTTGGGTTGCCGTTACCTTCATCTACAAGAGCTATGAGATCATTTAAAATCCAGTCACGGTGGGAAGGATGATGAGTGAAGCTCTCCAGAAGCTTGTTGTTTTTTTAGTTAGTAGAAGCAGCGTCATGCAAAACAGCTCATTGGGGATTAGGAGATGGGTTGGAGGAGTCTGCAGGAACACACATGTTGGCTGCTCCAATGGGATGCCTACCTATTCCCAAAAAACTGCACTGATTTACTGGAGTCGATTTGCAAACACAGACCAGGATCTCGTTAGCATTAGGCAAAGGACACATCAAGCCTGAGCCACGGATGGATGTCAAATGCATTCAGAAATTTGCTAATACGCAAGTTAAAGAGCACAAAAGGCAGATTAAAACCATTTTAGCTCGTGTCAGCAAATCTTTGAATTAAGCTAAATTGGTTTCAGCCTATGTGGGAACGGCTGGAGTGTGTCTCCATCAGGGGCTCGCAATGTTTTATCCAGATTAACTGAATAAACTCAAAGAAAAATTACTGCTCAAAAACTATTCCATGTTTCCACCCAGCCAGCCAAGGGGAAGCCACAGTCGCCCAAATCCTCTGGTCTCTTGCCACTGTGGGGACCCTCCTGAGCCTGAGTACGAGTCACGGGTGAAGTAAGGTTCCCCCCCACCTGCCACATGCCACCCACAACATCAAAAATACTATTTGAGCATAAGCCCGTCCCATGGTTTAAACTGGGTGGGATGTCCTCCATGGTGGGTGGGATGTCCCTCCCCCACTGGGATGTCCCATCATGGTGGGATGTTTCTCCTTTGGTGGGATGTCCATCCCCAGTGGGATGCTCCACCCGTTGATGGGATGGTCCCCTGCTTGGTGGGATGTTCATCCCCTGCTGGGACATCCCCAGGGCTGGCTCACCTGGATGTTTTTCTCACAGTCGGTCTGGTGGTGCAGCAGCAGCTCACTCTCCAGCAGGAAGCGTTTGCCACACTTGTCGCAGATCTGCATGCGGCTGTGCGTGACATTCATGTGCTTCTCCAGGTACCAGCGATTGTTGAAGACCCGGGGGCACTTCTTGCATGCGTAGTGTTGCTTCTCCTCCAGCTTCACCTTCTGGCCCAAACCATCCTGTTCCTTTTTCCTCTTCCTCCCTCTCTGGCCTTCCTCTTCCTCCTCCTCCTCCTCTTCCACCTTGGCCATCTCCTGGGACCTTGTTGCCATGGTAGGTTTGGTGGCTTTGGACGCCCGGCTGCCTCTGCGGGGCTGCCCCTTTTCCCTTTTCACCTCCGATGCATCTTCATCATCGTCGTCATCATCCTCTTCTTCTGTCGTCTCCTCCAGGTCTTCCTCCTCGCTGTGCTCCTCCTCTTCCTCCTCACCCACCTCTGCATCCTCCTCCTCTTCCTCCTCCTCCTCTCCTTCCTCATTCTCCTCTTCCCCATCCTCCTCTGTGTCATGCCCATCACCGTCAGGCCGCCCCATCACGGCCGCCTCGCTGGCGGCTGCCTTCCCCTCCATGCCCTTGGAGACATTGAGGGTCTGGTTGTTGAGGTTCACCTCCACGATGATCTGCTCCCGGTTGTATGAGCCCTGGCTGTCCAGGTCCTCCTCGGACTCTTCACCTTCCATCTTACAGACGGCGCCTGGACCACCATCCTTCTCCTCCTTGTAGTACTGCTTGGCTGGACCAGGAGGGAGCGTCCCACCACCTGCTCCATCCTCCACCCGCACTGAGTAGGGGTCGTTGCCCTCACGGGCGTAGATCTTGGGATGGGGGGCGTCCACCTCCTGCTTGATCTCGCAGTAGTAGGGCGGGGGTCCGGCACAGCCCTCAGCAGGCAGGGCCATGTCGGCGGCCAGGCTGAGTGAGCGGGTGTCAAGGAGGTCCTGGCAGGAGGAGGCAATGTTGTTCATCTGCAGCACGGCGGCTGCATTCAGCACGTCCTGCACATTACAGGAGTTGACGAGGAGCTTGGAGGTGTAGATGAAATTGAGGATCTGCTGGAGGCCCTGCGAGGTGAGGGCCTCCAGCGAGAGCTCCACGCGCTGCAGCTGCTTGTTTTGTGTGAAGAGGGAGTGGAAGAACTGGCTGTAGGCCGCCAGGACCCCCTTGTGCGCTGGGAAGATGCTCTTGTGCTGCACCAGCACGATGTCCACGTCGCACAGGTCCGGCTGAAAGAGGCGCTGCTCGTTCAGTCTGTCCATCAAACACGTGAAGTGGAGGGCTACATCCTCCACCAGGGAGTACTCAGCTGAAGGGTAGTCAGTCGTTTTTTCGACTATCAGCTGTGGGGAGGAAGGAAATAAAATCATTCAAGAGGGCTTTTTCCCCAGGAAAACACCCGCCTGGCCATGCTACCCGTTCCTGTCCATGCATCCCAAGTCGGAGACACCAACTGAGAAGCTCCACTGCTAGCCCCAGCTTGGAGATGCCAACCAAAAAGCTCCATCACTAGGCCCAGCTTGGAGATGCCAACCAAAAAGCTTCACCATCAACTTGAGTCCAGGAGACTCAACCAAGGAGGAGAAAGCCCAATGAAAGGACAGGGCAAGGCCATACAATGAGCCACTGACAGCCCTTTAGCCTGGGTAGGAGGCACCATGGCCACCCCACCACCAAGGAGGTTCAAAGCATGGCTCAGCTGCTCATGATTGCAGGGAGGAGATGCCCAGCAGAGGAGGAGATGGCTTGAGATACATCCTCAATCTCCTGAACCAGACAAGGACCCTGGGGGGCACATTTGCCCCATGCAGGAAGACAATTTTAGGCACCAGCTGAGATTTTACCATCTAACTAGAAGGAAAGTAGGATTTTAAACCTCCCTACTTCTACACCATAATTACATAAAACACAATATCCTCTAATATTTACCTAATTACGGCGCGTGCTCTGACTCACGTTAGCAGCCAACTCACTGCCTGGATTCACCGGGTTGATTTATGTACTTTTTTAATGCCCATTTTATATCGCCCAGGGAAAGGCACTACCTGGAAAAATTCAAGTCAGGGAGCGGCAGCCCCAGGCTGGGAAATGTTGCAACTGCCAACGCTCCTCAGGCAGCGTTTGCTGGATATTTAATTTAGCTCACATGTATTTTGCACAGTGCAGACCACGTGGAACATTCATCACCTCTCCTGGGGATACCTGAGCCCCAGGATGGGTTTGTTGGCTGCATCCCAAACACAAGGGATATCCCATACCCTAAACCACAGAATCATAGAAAGGTTTGGGTTGGAAGGAACCTTAAAGATCACCTCGTTCCAACCCCCCTGCCCTGGGCAGGGACACCTCCCACTAGACCAGGTTGCTCCAAGCCCTGTCCAACCTGGCCTTGAACATCTCCAGGGATGGGGCATCCACAAGTTCTCTGCACAACCCGGGCCAGGGTCTCACCACGCTCACAGCCAAGAATTTCTTCCTAAGATCTAATCGAAATCTCCCCTTTTCCAGTTTAAAACCGTTGCTCTTTGTCCCGTGGCTCCCCTCCCTGATCCAGAGTCCTTCCCCAGCTTTCCTGGAGCCCCCTTTAGGGACTGGAAAGGGCTCTAAGGTCTCCCCGGAGCCTTCTCTTCTCCAGGCTGAACAACCCCAACTCTCTCAGCCTGTCCTCACAGCAGAGGGGCTCCAGCCCTCGGAGCATCTTCTTGGCCCTCCACTGGACCTGTTCCAACAGGTCCATGTCCTTCTTGTGCTGAGGACTCCAGAGCTGCACGCAGTACTCCCACACCCTGTATTAAAAGCAGGTGGAATATCCCTTTTCCCTCTGATTCCCTTCGGCTTTCCATGCTGAACACCCAATTCATGGATGGAGATGGATCCAGCCATATTAAACGCCCTCTTTCCCCACCGGCGCGGGATGTGACCAAGGACATTGTGCAGAACAGGGAGGGAGATGGAGGGCTCAACCTGCGGGGTCTATCCTGCACCTCCTGCTCCAAAGAGAGTTTCTCAGCTCCCATTTTTTTCTGGGACAAACGGCAGCTCTTGATCAACGCCTGAATTCCAGCAAGACACATTTTGTTTATCTTTTTTTTTTTTTGTGAGCCAAAGGCAAAAGTACACACAGACAAAAATGTTTAAATAATAAAAAGGGTGTTTTCTTCTCTGTTTTCTCAACAAGCAAAAAAAAAAAACAAAATCCTTCCCCCTTCCCTGCCAAAATTTTTCATTTTCACTGAATTTCTGCTCCGCAACCAACCCACCCGACCAACGGGGTCGTCTGCTTCGCATCGTCCCGATGGCACCAGAGAGCTCCAGCAAACTCCCGCACCCAGGCAAAAATGGGGAAAAAAATAGCTCTTATCCAAACTCTTGGCTCTGCAGCCTGGAGTGGGGCAAAGAGGGAGTAAAAGAAGGTTGTATGTATATATTTATATAAATAAATATGTATTTTTAATATATTTTAATATATTGTAATACATTTATTTATATATTTCTTTATATTTAAACTCTCTTACAGATATAAATATCTATTTTTTTATTAAGAACAAACAAACAACCCAGACCCTTTATATGTATTTGTTATAAAATGCTGCATCCCAGCTGGAACATCCATCCACATC